>CM067304.1:71107277-71216304 GCA_034231615.1 Meghimatium bilineatum | reverse complement strand
TGAAGGAAACTACAATAAGTTGTACATAGGGTCTATATCTCTGAGACATAATCACAAATTATGGCAAATGTGAAACAAGCTAAAAGGAGAATAGGAAGGACTGAAAGTACTTTCAATGTTATGTTATGTTATGTTCCTCCAGGGCCATAGGCGGCGCATAGGGCAGAAACCATAGCTTTCCATTTCTGTCTTTGTGTTGCCAGGTCTTTCAATTGTTGCGTGTTGTTTAGGTTCATTGACATGCCTTCTCTATTAATGGTTCTTCGTAGAGTTTCTCTAGGTCTCCCTCTTCTTCTTACTCCAGGTGGCACCCAATATAGTGATTGCTGGGGAATTCTTAGGCTGTTCATTCTGAGAACATGGCCGATGTAAGTCCAACGCCTTTGTCTAATGAAGGAAGATATATAGGTTTGTTTGCTTTCCTCTCTTATAGTAGTGTTAGATTTAAAGTCACTCCACTTAACGTCAGAATGGTACGTAGGCATTTGTTTTCAAAGGAGTCGAGTCTTTTATCTGTGGCTTTTGTGGCTTTCCAACTTTCGCACCCATATGATAGAATAGGGATGATGTTGGAGTTAAACAACTTGAGTTTTGTGGTGTTTCTTAGTGTGTTTGACGTCCATATGTTGCGTAGTTTATTGAAAGCACCCGCTGCAAGGGCAATACGGTGTAAAATTTCTTTTGATGAGTCTCCATCCAATGCTAGATTGGTGCCTAAATATGTAAAATTGTTGACTTTTAATAATGGAACATTTTGAATTTCTATGTTGTCGTTGGATCTCGTAAAATCTAGTATATGAGTTTTTGATGTGTTGATTTTCAACCCTATCTGATTTGAATAGTGTTGGAGATTGTCAAACTTAGATTGAGCATCTGTGTGGTTTGCGCTCAAAAGGGCCAGGTCATCTGCGTAGTCAAGATCTTCGAGAACGGTATTATTAATCCATTTTATTCCTGTCAGCTCATTTTCAGTGCTCTTTCTCATGACCCAATCAATAGCGACGCAGAAAAGTAATGGGGACATGAAGCATCCTTGTTTAACGCCCGTAACAACTTGGAACCATTCTGACTTCTCAGTGTTTGTTTGAACACAGCAATGTGAGGTGGTGTAAAATGCCTTTATAACATTGATTATTTTAGTAGGAAAACCGTATTGCTGTAGAATATTCCATAACGTAGGCCGATGAAGACTATCAAATGCTTTTTCAAAGTCAACAAAGTTGACTTTCAATGACATGAGAAAAATACTAACATCTAAACAAATTATAAATAAGCTAAAAATGAGAATAATAAAATGCTACATCTATTCTATATCCATGTACTGCACAGAAACATGGACAATAAACAAACAATTAGAAGACAGAATTGTTGCTAATGAGATGTGGATGTAGGTTATAGAAGAATAGGGAGAACATGATGGAAAAAAGACGAAAACAAAGAGGTTCTAATAACACTTCGTATGAAGGAAGAATTAATAAAGATCAAGAAAAGAAATATTTCGGACATATTAAAAGACATGACATTTTGCTGAAGACCTTACTTGAGAGTAAAGTCGAGGAGAGGTTGACAGACATATGGGTGGTCTACGGTAAAACACGCATTTTTCACTTTAGCGATTTCTGACAACTTTTATCTCTGATGCCCCCTCCCCACCTTTGAACCGTGAATGCCCAGGCACTCCTGATGCGTCTCTCAACCGACTCATCTGTATATATAACCATATCACCTTCCCTGGAATTCTCACCGATCAGAGCGGTCACCTCCGACTCGACCACTGTCGGACACCATTACCTGCACTCTCTATTGAGTGTTATTAATCCTTCGAAGGCTGTCGGACAAACCGAGGGCGCCAGACTCCATTCGGCACCAGGTAGTACATCATCCAATCTGCACACACTCTGTATAATGTCCTCTTCGCGCCCCATTCACGACTTTCCTCTCTTAAGCCGACTGCCTTTCACTTTGATAATTTCTGGTTGTAGATGGTGTTCTTTATCAGCGGTGATTTGTAGGTAGTTCCGTGCCCTGCACATTTGTATTCTCTGCTCTGCAGTTCTGCAATCAAGTAGGTATCGAATAGTTGGTGTCGACGTATCTCTTGTACACCCCAAAATGATTCGCATTGCCTCATTTTGGATTCTATCCAATCTTTATGTTTGGGTCTGACTCATTATATTTTCTCATCAAAAACCAAATATCACATTATCTCAATTTAATCATAGAAGCATCGTTTGTAGGCCTACATGTAGTAGTGCCTAAATTCAACAGATGCTCTCCAAGCAACTGAAAATCCAGCAGTGAATAACTAAACACCTCCCATATTCTATGCCATTTCTGTAACAGACGATATTAATCATGGATCGGCAGATTTAGCCATTAGAGGATGTATTCGACTCGTGCCCGCTTAATTATGTGTGATGCACGTTTCAGTCAGATCGTCTGTGAAGATGAATTCTCATTGATTATAAGCAGGCATCATTGCATTTCTGGGGGAATTCCATGTGCTCGTTGTCCCAAAGCATATATTAGTGGGGGGGGGGGGGCGCAGGATATCGCACTTTTCACGTTTTAGCGTATTCTAATAACTAGACTGAATTATGAGAAACCAAACTGCTATCAGTGTATAGCGTATACATCCATCTTGCCTTCGTGAGGTTATCGAAAACACACAGCTATGTGTAGACAGTGGAATGAGAATTGTCTAACATAGACCTATGTAAAAAAGAACCTAAGCCGGGAAAAAGGTGAAAGAAATAAATACGAAATCAACGGAGAATTCACAAAAAGTGCAAAATTATTGAAAAATTATAAGAGATGGTGCATCTATGAATGGCGGGGGTTATGCATCTATGACCTTCGGAGATTGTGCATTTATGACTGCCGGCTTCCTGTTATCGTTCTTCCGTTTATAATTCCTAAAAGGAAATGTAACGAGACAGTTAATTAAACTGTTTAATTGGTTTAAATACTTTGTAAAATAAGGGAGACTCAAGACCGCAGAGATTGAGGGGGAGGGGGTAAGATTTCGCAGCGAATCAGCAGCGGCTTCTAGCCCCACTAAATATGCGCCATCTTTCATCAAATCACATGGTTAGCAATGTTAACAAAATTTCACGGAAAAAAAAGTATCTTGACAAGGTAACGTGCTTTATAACTTAACAATACACTATATATGGCCGCCCAAGACACCGTTGGACAAAAAGACATTCGAGAATGCCTGCGCATATCAGTAGATGAGGCAGGACAACTTGCGCAAGACCGCGGCGAATATAAGAGACCCATAGGGAAGACTACGCTCTGGAAAGAATATGTAACCTGATGATGATTATTATCCCATCACATATTAAAAGTGCCAAACATGTGCCAAACATGGACAATGAAAGCACAAGAAAAAAAATTATTGACAGCAGAAATTACATGTCTACGAATAATACTCGGAGTGTCATTAAGAGATATAATTAGAAACGATAATATCGGCCAGATAACCAAAACAATACCCGTATTAGAACACATCAAAAGACAACAGATCAAGTGGTTTTCAAACGCATCCAGACTACAACAAACAGCATGCCACAGATGGCCATGACACATAGACATAACGGCTATAAAGCCAGAGGCAGACCATGTAAAAGATGGATCACAGAAATCAAAGAAGACAAGAACAAGCTTACAAACAGCACACATTAAGGTCATCTTCAGAGAATTCTTCTACCCCTGACGCCACCTGGCAAACAAGGGCCACAACGTATAAATAGATAGATATACATTTGTTATAAAAGGGTGCGCAGTACAGATATCCCACTGTGTTTATTTGAAAATAATGGATACTGCAATGGATAATCACACACAGAGAATAAATAACTTATCAAAAACAATACTGCTGGGAACTGTCGAAGGTGGAAGAAGCAGAGGAGAGCCAATAAAGGCATGGACAGACATCAATGAATGGACAGGAAAAGATATTTCCACACTCATCCGCATCGCTGAGGATATAATTCGCTGGAGGAATCTGTGTGCTGAAGAATCCAATGTGGTACCCGTACGACAATGAAGGGTTTCTGGTTTATTGATTGATTTGAAAATAAACAATGGACAATACTGAGATGAAAAGAACAAAAGTATATTCGAGGAAAATGTCTAAAAAATCAAAACTTGAATTATGACTAGATTCAGTGCACTACGGACATGTCCTTATGTGATCTAATAACTTTCTCAGTAAATCCATTAGAGTGTAGCAGCAAACAATCCCTGTTAAATGCTGATTTATTAGACTTTCCGTCTGTATCTTTTTATGTGCTGCTCAGAATTTTACACCAATCTCCCCGCAACTTGAGAGCGATCTTGATTCAAACTTTTGAAAATCTTCCTTTTGGACGAGGTTCCATGTTATCGCATGCATTAACTATAAGAATATATATATAAATATTCATTATATAAGAAATCGGTCCATTGCTGTACATATTGACACTGCGGCCACACTCACCAGTTTATCATGTGACTCGCTATTTACAGACACGGAACATTGTCATGTAATCAAACTTAAAGTGACACTATTTTGAAAAAACCGCGCCACCAAATTATAGAAAGCGGTGCTCATATAAATACACCACTATGTTATTAATATCCGAGAGAATGACATTTAATTAGATATGAAAGAGGACAGAAGAATAGCGACACTGTTACCTGCCAAGTATGTCGCAAGATGTGACTAAGGAAGTTTTGGGGATGGTAGTGTTGGCTTTTCCATCCCATAATGGATCAAAGTGACCGAAAACCATGCTGAAATCTGATGTGTCGGACCGAAAGGTAAGGATATCACAGCTAAGGTGTCGACCTAAACCATAAAACAACTTATTCGGCTCATCGTAGGCCTACTACATTCTGTTAATTTGCAGAAGTTTGTGAATGAGCGCAGAGAAGAAAGAAGAATTGCATGCAGTGAAAATAGCATATTTATTACAATATCTATTATAATTTGTATAATGATGTGTACGTCTCTAGCAAGGAAGGGGATGGGAACCTAACAAATAAAAATTCGCCCGTTTTTGTGTGTAAATCCCTATTTTTTATGAGAAATGTGAAGACGTTTTTTTTTTGTAAAAAAAATAATTATATGGGTTGGGCCTATTAGTAGCACAAAAAAGATGTGCCTATATTCCAATTTTGTAATATTCTGTGCAATTCCTTTCCAACTTTGGTATAGTACGCGCAGCTTTCGTGACGCTATTGTAATCACGTCACTAGTAAACCTTATCAAAATGGTTAATTTAATCAAAATGGAGATTTTAAAAAGTCGCCAGGAATTCTACCCAACCAATAAGAGATTTCCAAAATATGAATTTAAATGAACTGAATGTCGTCTCCAATGTTTTAGCTATTGTCCTTCTTTAGCCATCACATTATAATACGGATAGTAGGTTATTCGAGTTCAACGGTCTTATTTTGGTATTTTTACTTATGCCTATACGTATGCTGTTGCGTCTTTGGGTCTCACCCATGGCCCACTAGACAAACCACACATACAACAGAAAACCTTAGTTGATGACATGCCGTTATATTGAGGCTCTCTTATAGATGATTTGTAGCATGTCATCTATATTAATTATAGACCCCCCTCTGAGTAGAAGGCTGCTTCAATAGGCATTGCACTAAGCCAAAGCCTTCAGGGTAGGAAAGAAAGCTTAAAAAAATCAACACACTGCATATATGAAGTAAGAGCTAATTGCTCGCAATTTCTGGCGTTCTCAACCAAACAAAGACAGACCTATTACCTTTTATTTTTAAAATTTTTGTTTTGTGATTGAAAGAATTTTGATGCAAACGCAATTCTTGTAGAGATCTCTTTTGTTGTATCCCCATGTGCCATTTTGCTGCCTAAATAGGAAAAGTTATCAACTATCTGAATTGCTTCTCCGTTGAAAGTAATTTTTAAAGTACATCTAGTAAAATGCTTGGTCTTGGTCTTGAAGTGTTGACTTAAAGGCTAATTTGTTCTGAAAGATTACAAAGTCGATTCACCATATCTTGTTCCTTAGCAGAAGTTGATCTTAATAACAACAAGTAATCTGCAAAATCAAGATCACTAAGAGACGATGGATGGAACTATGAGGGACATATTACAAAGTATAGATCTATTATTCATATTTATGAATGCTGACTTTGTCTGCCCTATTCTATTTTATATCTCTGTTGAACTTCTTCCATCTGATGTGATTATCAATTGTAGTATTTCAATATATTTAATATGCACATGTTTATATATATATATATATATATATATATATATATATATATATATATATATATATATATATATATATATATATATATATATATATATATATATATATATGATGTTATAGTAAGTTGTTCTCATATATTTGAAGCGTTAGAGTATGAGTAACTCATTTTGATCATGCACGATGGGGAATTCTTTGTGTGTGTGTGTGTGTGTGTGTTCAACCGACATGAAAGTGCTTTCTGCTACTATGTTGATTAGTTCTTGTAAATCATTACGTCGCCAGTTAGATTACGATAGTTCCGTTTTTTCTTAACGTGTATTCCTTTTCGCTTTATATACCTATCCCTTTATGCCTTGCAGTGTAAGGGGTAGAAGGGTTCTCCGGAGATGGCTTTTTGTGTACTTCATAGGCCTTATAAACCTATGTTTGTTTTTTGTAGACTCCTTTAAATCTGTAATCCATCGTTTGCAAGAACTGCCCCTGGCTTTGTATCCATCGTGCATGTATAGAAAAGCTTTTTGAAAGACACTGTCTGATGTAAGTCTTGAAGCATGCGAAAACTACTTAATCTGTTGTCATCTGATGTAATCCATTGTGATTGTTAGTCTTCAGATATTTTCGTTTCTAATTTTGTGCCGCGATGAAATATTATGGGTTATTGTTGCTTACCTATTCTCCGCCCGCAGATGAAAATTGTGTGTGTAATGGCTACTCTGACTTCTGGCGCGTTAAATATGGAATGATACAACAGTAAACACAGTATTGCATTCATACGTAAAACCTTAGGCATATAGCCTGCATCACCTACACTTTGTATTCACACTTTTTCACTTGTTGTTGAAGAGCATAAAGATGAATTACATGAAACACCTTTATTTCGTGAGTTTCAACGTATATCAATCATAGAGAGTCGTCCTGACAATCGTCGTAGATTACAATCAATCCGAAGACTACAATTCTCGTATAATATGCCTAATATGAACACTGAAACAAAAGAAGATCACCATCAGATTTGCTGTCGCTATGCGCTGCTGAAATATAAATTTGATATTGAATAATAGGCCTACAAGGACAGTAGGCTATATGTGAAGTAAGCTTATGTGCTGTATACATTGAAAATTGAAAACTAAGAATCTCAAGCATTGGCTCAACGATTTAGGTTTTAATTTCAATTAATAAAAATAGATAGGTGATTGCTTCTCTAGATATCCTGAAATCGTGCTATTAATTAATATGATCAAATACAGTGATATTATTTCAGTTCAATATATTCTCGGTAGAAGCCAAACGTAATGTGAGAAGTGGTACTAATGAGTAACTGCAAGTGGCCTGGTTATCTAATCCGCATGTATAGATTACAAGCTTTTCCTGCAACAAATCAGGTCGAACAAGGAAGCCTTCTGTCTCTATTGCTGTTATGCCTGCTGTTTTCTGCTATACTGCCAGACGCAATTAGAGCAATTGAGGTAACAAGCATGGCATTAAATTACAGAACAGACAGTAAACGTTTCAATAGTCATCGTCTGCAAGTCACAACTAAGGTGCGAGATAAACAATGGTCAGGGAACTCTATACAGATCAGTTCTAACTAATCTACCACACGTTCCCTTGTATTTGTGGAAATAAACTACAAGGTATGTGAAGAACAAGAGCATTAATATGCACACTTGTTACTGCCTATTCTAGCATATGAAGGTAGACACTTGACCTCCGATTATAACTGTAAAACGTCGCCTTTGTATTGTCATAGCAAGAAAGAACAAAGAATGGTGACACCGCCAAGCATGTCTTACGAAGTGACTAGTGACTACGGAGGCTATGGGCTGGAATTAGCTGCCTCATCCCATAGGTCTCCATCGAGGCCACCTCTTTGAAGTGGAGATGCGGCACCATCGAGGTCACCACTTTAAAGTGAAGATGGAGCTTAGACCAGCCAAAAGAGGCTGGGACCTCTTTGAAGTGAGCATAGGGTTTAGACCAGCCAATAGAGGCTGGGACCTCTTTGAAGTGGAGATGGGGCTTAGTTCAGCCAATAGAGGCTGCGACCTATTTGAATTGAAGAAGTGGCGTAGACTAGCTAACAGAGGCTTGGAACTAAGATTGGTCGGGCTATCCCCTACATCGAGCAGGGCCACATTTCTGCCCAAGCAAACACAGGTGCTGAAGTTGAAGATACCAGGCTGAAAAGCGCTCTAGCAACGATGGTATCACACAACATGATTATAGATAATTTCATTCATAGTTTAACATGTGTACACAGCAAGTCTGGTATTCTTGATAATTTCATGTCACAACAACTTCAATTGTAATAAATATTTATACTTAGTGCTACATCTATTTTTCAGGATCCAGAAACATCAGAAGATCAAATCCTGGATTCCATATGTATTAGAAACATCAGAAGATGGCATCTTGGTTTCTTTATGCATTAGAAACATCAGAAGATGACATCTTGGTTTCTTTATGCATTAGAAACATCAGAAGATCACTTCTTGGATTCCATATGCATTAGTTTATACTTTGAAGGTCTGTTTAATTTCCAGAAAGGAAATACTATTGTGTCTTATATCCCAGAAATGCCATCAATGGAGGGTTTATTTAAAATCATGCACTCATAACTTAGCTACGGTAGTTTAACATGTTTATAAGCATTATATTTCAAGAAATTATGTACTTTTGCTTTCATTCTGTAACTTCATCTAGTTAGCAAACTGTGAATTGAAGTTACGTTCTTTCTAATAAATTTTCATCCACAAATTAATAAAATGGCAGTTTGAGTGTTACAAACAGAATAGGAACTATGCAAATAACAATTGTAGAGTACCTCAGGACTTATTGTCAAAGAATTCAGTCCTAAATTTATAAATGAAAAATCCACTTTGTGAAGATATTCCCTGCAGCTGTTTTAGATTATACAGAACATTGGTCTGGATAACATGTTCCCTGCAGCTGTTTTAGATTATACAGAACATTGGTCTGGATAACATGTTCCCTGCAGCTGTTTTAGATTATACAGAACATTGGTCTGGATAACATGTTCCCTGCAGCTGTTTTAGATTATACAGAACATTGGTCTGGATAACATGTTCCCTGCAGCTGTTTTAGATTATACAGAACATTTGTCTGGAGAACATGATGTTTACATCTCATCTATTGTATCTGTGCTCTTTCTTTGGCCTGAAACATCTGATGTCAGAGTGGTATTTTTGTGCTGTTATTTACAGTTCATCATTCAAGTACTGCAGGACTGACTCAAGCTCTTGACCGCCCAGCCTGGTATAGTCATATCAGTGCAAGCATTCAACATTTTCAACAGCGTAGAACATTACACGTGAGCAAAAGAAAAAAAAATTAAAATAGGGGTCAGACTACTCCCCCTCCCCATCTGAAGACTATTATTCCAGTTCACACTGCAAGAGGTTTTTTCAGAGTCTGCACTAACCTACTCAGTCATCTAAGGACTTTCAAACAGGACTTAACAAACCTATTTGATTTGTTCAAAGTCATGCCTACCTTCACTTGCGAAGTATGAACATACCCGTATGTTGAACTTATTTTCAAAATATTTATATTTTCCTATCTTTTGTGTCCTTCTTTTTCATGATTTATTATCCAACTTCCTCTATATCTCTCTTCTAGCAAGATTACCATCATGGTGTAGTCCAGAGAACAGAAATATGTTGTGTTGCCATTTTATTTGTGCCAATGACCCAACACATCCATCTATTGTTCCAAGATTTCTTTATTTGACCACTACTATTTACATCTGTATACTCCATCTTATGCACACTTCACTAGTCTCTGTTTCCTTATCTGTATTTGATAAAATTTATCATGTTTGTATTTCTGAAACGAACAAAATATCATATTATAATCTAATCAAACACAAATTCCGAAATGAAACTAATAGTTCTTTTCGCACTTTCTTTTACAACCATTGCAGATTTTTAGAGCCCAAGATTAGCTGAAAACAAGTTTACCTGTCTGATGTATAATGGAGTTATCATATGTTACCATGATATTTATCATGGTAACCTGTATAGGTATGTTGTTAATACACTTTATCTTTCTGTGTGTTACACTGATTTTTGGAATAAGTTACTTTATACATTATAAGTATGCCCTCTAAATAATGAAATCACATAATTCAACTGACTATTTGAATCTGTCACTTTTCTATTCACAATAGCCAGCTCATTTGAATCTGTCACTTTTATATTCACAATAGCCAGCTCATTTGAATCTGTCACTTTTCTATTCATAATAGCCAGCTCATTTGAATCTGTCACTTTTCTATTCACAATAGCCAGCTCATTTGACTGCATTTATGGGGATGGAGTTGACTGTCACATCCCATAGAAAGTCAATGCTGCGTCCCAGAAATTATGACGAAGTTGGATGTTTCAGGCAAAAAGATACATATATTGCAGCTGAGCTGTAAACCATCACACAACACAATAGATTTCTGGAATATATCCTGTTAATCTGCAGTTTAAAAACGAATGCAGAAGAAAAATATGACATTTAATATTGGACTACCCTCACATGATCATGTAGGTTGTATCACTAATGGAAACTTCTACAGAAAAAAGGTAGAAAAAGAAGACCCACGGTAAACCTGTAACAAGAAATAGAGAAATATATAAGATGATTGAAAAAGTCTTTTGCATTGATGAATTTTATCTCCATGATGAATTTTATCTGCATGATGAATTTTATCTGCATGATGAATTTTATCTGCATGATGAATTTTATCTCCATGATGAATTTTATCTCCATGATGAATTTTATCTCCATGATGAATTTTATCTGCATGATGAATTTTATCTGCATGATGAGTTTTAGATGCTTGATGCATATTTGCTGTAAGAAGAAGTTTGACTGGAGTGATAAAACTTGAAACAGAAAATATGTAGCCTAATCAGCAAATACAGAATCACAGAGAATAAAAGCAAGACATAAAAATACATGGAGAGATAGGTCTACTGCAACAAGTAGATCAGTACCAATATCTTGGACACACAATTACAAATGATAGTAGATATTTAAACAGAGGTTACAAGAAGAATATTCTTCTTCTTCTTCTTTCGTTCACTTGAAACATGTCTATATCTGTAATTCTGTCTCCTTAATAAAACTCACTGTCTTTTGTAGTTCATACAGTGTCCCATAGAGTTTTGATTCCAGTGTTGTTTCCTCTGGCCAATATGTATGCCTCAGCGTTTCATGCTCAGAACACTCTTGAAGTATATGTTTGGCACTCTGTGCTGCCTGTCCACATGTACACATGGACGTGTTGCCAATCTTGAACTTTGTATACATGTGACTGCGGAGTCGGTTGTGTCCTGTTCTGAGACGTAGAATTATAACTTGTTCTGGTCTGTTCATAATATGATAGTCATCTTGTGTTGGCGTTTGTGGCTTTCTTATTGACTTGATCATCTGTTTTTTCTGATGGTAGGTGATTGGTATATCTGGTTGGTCTTCGGCAGCACTTTCCTTAGCCAGTTGGTCTGCTTTTTCATTTCCTGGTATTCCACAGTGATAGGGTATCCACTGCATGGTTACCCTATACTGGTAAGACAATTCGCTAAGTAGTTTTTTCAAGTCTGTTAGTTTTTCAGACTGGAGAGCTTGAAGCACTGACCTTGCATCTGTCAGGAATACCACAGACTGTAGGTCAGAGTTGGAGTTCAGCAGTTTTTTAGCTGCCACACTAATTGCCTGGATTTCTGCATCATAATTATTGCAGAATTTTCCTGTCGGTGTTCTGATTGTATCTCTAGGCTTGTGTGGATATTCTATATATACACCTGCACCTCCATTCCTCACGGCATTCTGTGCTGATCCATCTGTGTATACTCTGACCCATATATCTTGTGGATATTCCTCATCCAGGAAACTGAGGGTGACTGTCCTTCGCTGCACACTGTTCTGTTCGTCCTCGCTTAGTATTCCTTTCACATGGGTCTGAATGTATATTAGCATTCCATGTCTTTCATTCCACGGGGTTTGTTCTGGTACAGGCCTTAAGGGGCTGTCAACTTCAGGTAGGTCTGTAAGTTGTCTGCGGAGTCGTTTAGCTTGATGGATAAAGCTGCTTCTTTTCAGTCGTCCCATTGCTAGATTTTGGAATCTTTCCTTCATTGGATGACTTGGCATACACTGAAACTTTTCTGCCTGAATTAGTACTTTTGTGTCTCTGCGTTCGCCAAGTGTTTGCATTCTTCCCATTTTCTGCATCTCTGCTATGGGTGTTGATTTCATTGCTCCCAACATTATTCTAAGTGCCTGGTTTTGCACTTTATCTAGATCTTGTAATGTTGTGTTTTATGCAGGACACCACGCAGCTGAACCATATTCCAGGTGTGGTCTTATGCCTTGCTGGTAAACTTTACTGAGTATATTCCCACTGGCTCCCCATGTGGTTCCACTTAGTTTTCTCAGGATTGCTAACTTCCTCCTGGCTTTTGTTGTTGCTTTGTTTATGTGCTGCTTCCATGTAAGTTTACCATCAAAAGTAACTCCGAGGTATGTGGGTTGTTTGTCTTCTTTCAAGAGCTCTCCATCTATTTTGATATGACCGGCTTTTTGTTTTGGTGAGAGGGTAAAAAGTGTAGTGCTGCACTTATCTGTGTTAATGCTGACGCACCATCTATTAGCCCATAAGGTTAGGGCATCGATAGCTCTTTGTATTTGTTTAGTGGCCACTGTCGCATGTTCTTCTGTGCACCAGATCACCAGGTCGTCAGCATACATTGCCACTTTGATCCCGTGTGGTAGTTCAGCAACTAGGTCATTGATGTAAACCAAGAAAAGTGTGGGTGACAGGACTCCTCCCTGGGGGACTCCATGACGCAGTAGAACTTTCTTGCTCTTGCGACCATCTAATTGTACCCTGGCTCTTCTATTATGCAGGTATGCTTTTACCCATTTGTACATTCTTGAGCTAACCCTGCAATTTCGCAATTTCTTTAGGAGCCCTTCTTTCCAGACCTTATAAAATGCTTTTCTGAGGTCTATCCATGCTGCTAGTACCAGTTTCTTATCTTGGAAGGCATCCTCAATCTCTTGGGAGAGGTAGGTTGCCTGATCTTCAGTAGAGTAGCACTGTCTGAAACCTGCTTGCTGTGATACCAGAAGGTTTTCACTTTCAAGGTACCACTGCATCCTAAGATTGATAATGCGTTCCATTGTTTTGCATAGACAGCTTGTGAGGCTGATGGGCCTGTAGTTGGAGACTGTGTTGCCATCTTTTCCTGATTTGAGGAGTGGTATCATTATTGCTTCTCTCCACGCCTGTGGTACATTACCTGTGGACCAGCTTGTGTTAAAGATCTACAGTAGCTTTGCTCTTGCTGCAATTCCCAGGTTTCTAATCATTTCATTGGACACTCCATCAGCTCCAGGGGACTTTTTCATTTTCAATTTGGATATTGCATGCTCCAGTTCTCTCATTGTGATTGGTGCCACCATGATTTCAGGTATAGGTTCGCCTTGTCCAATGTTTTGCTGGTTATCTCGAACCTCCTGTTGTTTGTCTGGGCTGACTTTGATGTTATTGTCTTCTGCAAAGGAATCTGCAAAGTAATCAGCTGCATGTTTACCTGTTAAAATGTTTCTATCTTTATAAAGTGTGATCCTGGTATTTCTCCCTGTACCTTCATCATTTAGTTGTTTTACAAGTTTCCATAATTTCCTAGTATCTCTTTCTAGGTTCAGCGACTCTGTTTTTTCTTTCCAGCTACTCCGTCTGGCTTGTAACTTGGCTCTTTGAAATTTAGCTTTTGTTTGCTGATATTTGTTGTGATGTTCTTGGCTAGGTCTGTTCTCAGCCTGCTTTCTAGATGTTTCCATCTCATTTTGCAGCTTTTCCAGTTCATCATTCCAGTAGGGTTTGTAGTTTTTGCGTGCCCCCCTGGGTATGGTTTTACTAGCAGCATGTAGTATACATCTATTAAATTCACTCACTACTCTATTGATGTCTTTGTCCAAGTTCATGTCCTTAGCTAGAACACTGGTTAAATGCTGGACAAGAAGAATATGAATGGCTAAAATCACTTTTAATAATGTGAAAACAAATATTAACATCTAAAAAAAAACATTACAGGCAAAGTAAAATGAGAATCATAAAGTCCAAGTCAGATAATGATATCTATTTGATCACTGATCTATACCGTGATCATCATCAGCCTCCAGACAGGGCCATAGAACTAGTCCCTCAGAGCTATTTCAGATGTCCATAGTTGTCTTCCTGTGGTGTCGTACAGTGGGCAGTTCTGTAAAATATGTTCTATGGTTCCTGTCGATTGTCCACAGTGGCACATATCGGTATCACCAACTCAAAACCTCATGTACATGTGTTGTTTGTTGTAGCCTTCTCTCAATGTAAAAATGATCGGCTGTTCCTTTCTTCCAAGCCTGTAGATATCAATGTCATTCTGATTGCATGAGTGAGGTCAGCTGCATTTCATTAAAGTTAATGAAACTTTTGATGAACTTCATTGTCTGGAAGTGATACAGAATGTTCTGTTTACTGTTGGCAGTTACTTCCAGTTTGTAGAAATGTGTAGAATGAACACACTGTAACTATTGATATCTGAAGTTTCTTTCTGTTCGGCTAGTCTGTATAGATCCCTCAACCACTATTTCTCACTGCTATTGTCCAAGAGAGTTTATGGTGGTAATTTTGGAGCAGCTTCAAGACTATCTGTTTTAGGGAACTTAAATCTTGATCAGATTTTGTCTTTACTTTCTCTAGAGAGCTTTCTATTCTTGGTAAATGTATCGGGGCTCAAAGGAGCGACATGAGGTATACGGGTTAACTTTTTTTTGCAGGAGGACATATGTTTACTGTAGTTTCCCTCTATGTATGTAAGCCTCATTCACAATGTTGGTTATATTTAGCTTATTGATAGATTGTTAACTCTGTAGCTGAAAGGGTGGTTTTCCAGATCCTGATATCTGAGTGTTTACTCTGTAGCTGAGAGGGTGATTTTCCAGAGAATGATATCTGTTTACTAGGTAGCTGAGAGAGTAGTTTCAAGAGCCTGCTATCTGATTGTTTACTCTGTAGCTGAGAGGGTGGTTTTCCAGAGCCTGATATCTGATTGTTTACTCTGTAGCTGAGAGGGTGGTTTTCCAGAGCCTGATATCTGATTGTTTACTCTGTAGCTGAGAGGGTGGTTTTCCAGAGCCTGATATCTGATTGTTTACTCTGTAGCTGAGAGGGTGGTTTTCCAGAGCCTGATATCTGATTGTTTACTCTGTAGCTGAGAGGGTGGTTTTCCAGAGCCTGATATCCGATTGTTTACTCTGTAGCTGAGAGGGTGGTTTTCCAGAGCCTGATATCTGATTGTTTACTCTGTAGCTGAGAGGGTGGTTTTCCAGAACCTGATATCTGATTGTTTACTCTGTAGCTGAGAGGGTGGTTTTTCCAGAGCCTGATATCTGATTGTTTACTCTGTAGCTGAGAGGGTGGTTTTCCAGAGCCTGATATCTGATTGTTTACTCTGTAGCTGAGAGGGTGGTTTTCCAGAGCCTGATATCTGATTGTTTACTCTGTAGCTGAGAGGGTGGTTGTCCAGAGACTGATATCTGATTGTTTACTAGGTAGCTTAGAGGGTAGTTTTCAAGAGCCTGCTATCTGATTGTTTACTCTGTAGCTGAGAGGGTGGTTTTCCAGAGCCTGATATCTGATTGTTTACTGTGTATCTTGCAGGGTGGTTGTCCATAGACTGATATCTGGCAGATTGTTAAAAGTTTGGCATCTATTCTTTCTTGTAAGGAATGTGAACAAACCAAACTCTCCATTACTATTATTACAGTTGATCTCATAACAGCTGTTATCTTATTCCTAAATTTTGTACCGGTACCTTTTCTACTTTTTGAAGATTGCTCCTTGCTGCTGTACTCCAAGATCCACTACCATATTCCAAGGGGTATGCTGTAATATGTAACTATAACAATGGATATATTCGCTCACTGGCATGCAGGGGGGACTTAGTTACAGTATGAGTGGCTAATGGTGATAACATGAAGTTAATTTTCTTGTAAGGCACAATATTTTATCTTTTATAAAAATTATCTTATCTATTTGTGAAAATGCATAATATGAGTTTACAGTATTATATTAGGGGCTGCTATAGTATGCTGTTAAAATCTCTTGCCCGTCTACCAACTGACCCAGGTTTCAAGTTAATTCATCATTTCTGGATTGAAATAAAAAAAACCTCCTGAAGTTCACCCACAAGGAAGCACAGTACAAAGGCTCAAGCTCATGAAGGTCAAGAAATGACATCATTACTACTGAGACAGTTTCTGGTCAGCTACTGACTAGGCGGCTGAGCACTTATAAGAAAACCATGTGTTGCTATGCTAAAGCTTGTTTCACTTGCTTTGCCAAACTACAAAATGATATATCTCAACACAAATATAGGCCTAATGCATATAATTGAAATGTGTTGTGTGAATTTGAAATATGGTATAGACTCTATGAAATAGATTAATTAAAATGTGGTAATTTGGTTCATTTTTCATATATTTGCGATATATATCAGAAGTCTACTAGTCAACATACATCTCACAAATATTTTTTAAAGAAGTTTACAGCCAACGATAATATCTCATTTAAACATGATTGGTTTATCATACAATTTAAGCATGACATTGCTCTTTTTATAATCTTGAACAGGAGGCAGAAAGTCTTTAAGGTTGTATCCGGTATAGGGTCTAATGTCTGAATTAGTAAAATTTCTTTTCTGGATACACAATAATTAGTATAGCGACAAAGGTCAAAGGATTTCATTAGTTTATAAAAACTGGACATGATGCACAAATATAAAGTACATATTTATTGGGTCTAACCAAATATAAGATCGTATGCAAAAAATGATATTAATACATTAGACGGTTAATCATACCTGTAGTGAAACGTGATATAGTGAAACGTGAAATAGTGAAACGTGATATAGTGAAACGTGATATAGTGAAACGTGATATAGTGAAACGTGATATAGTGAAACGTGATATAGTGAAACGTGATATAGTGAAACGTGATATAGTGAAACGTGATATAGTGAAACGTGATATAGTGAAATGTGATATAGTGAAACGTGATATAGTGAAACGTGATATAGTGAAACGTGATATGGTGAAACATGATATAGTGAAACGTGATATAGTGAAACGTGATATAGTGAAATGTGATATGGTGAAACGTGATATAGTGAAACGTGATATAGTGAAATGTGATATAGTGAAACGTGATATAGTGAAACGTGATATAGTGAAACGTGATATGGTGAAACGTGATATGGTGAAATGTGATATAGTGAAACGTGATATAATGAAACGTGATATTGCGAAACGTGATATAGTGAAACGTGATATAGTGAAATGTGATATAGTGAAACGTGATATGGTGAAACGTGATATAGTGAAACGTGATATAGTGAAACGTGATATAGTGAAATGTGATATGGTGAAACGTGATATAGTGAAACGTGACATAGTAAAATGAGCTGTAGTTAAATGTTCTTATAGTGAAACACGCTGTAGTTAAATGTTCTTATAGTGAAACGCGCTGTTGTTAAATGTTCTTATAGTGAAACGTGATATAGTGAAACGTGATATAGTGAAACGTGACGTAGTAAAATGCGCTGTAGTTAAATGTTCTTATAGTGAAACGCGCTGTTGTTAAATGTTCTTATAGTGAAACGCGCTGTAGTTAAATGTTCTTATAGTGAAACGCGCTGTAGTTAAATGTTCTTATAGTGAAACGCGCTGTAGTTAAATGTTCTTATAGTGAAACGCGCTGTAGTTAAATGTTCTTATAGTGAAACGCGCTGTTGTTAAATGTTCTTATAGTGAAACGTGATATAGTGAAACGTGACGTAGTAAAATGCGCTGTAGTTAAATGTTCTTATAGTGAAACGCGCTGTTGTTAAATGTTCTTATAGTGAAACGCGCTGTAGTTAAATGTTCTTATAGTGAAACGCGCTGTTGTTAAATGTTCTTATAGTGAAACACGCTAGTGTTAAATGTTCTTATAGTGAAACACGCTAGTGTTAAATGTTCTTATAGTGAAACGCGCTGTAGTTAAATGTTCTTATAGTGAAACGCGCTGTAGTTAAATGTTCTTATAGTGAAACGCGCTGTTGTTAAATGTTCTTATAGTGAAGGCGCTGTATTTCATAACTCAGCTGTCACTTACTTGTATAGTATTGTATAGAGAGAATAGTTTTAGCATTATATTAAATTTGTTGTGTTTGTTTCAGAAGTAGACAGTCAGAAGATAGAGTTGGAGTTTAAGCGATCATCTTCCCCGTGTGCCAGTGGCTTAAGGAGAGGCAGAGATAAATTTGTGATTCACGGAAGTGTTGGTCCAAAATATGTAGATTTGTTGGCTGCAGGTTGGGAAGATAAAATAAAGATTGAGGTGCTGACAATAACATCAACACAATATGTGCTTGTAAGTTTGCGTTTTAAATATGGCATCAGTTCTTGACGTTCATGGAAATCTCACATCTTTAGGGTTAGTTATGAATGTCTCTTTCCATCATTCTTCGATTTAAAAAAACCAAATTCTCTGCCGAAGATGGATGTGTCTGGTCATTGCCACAAATAAAGTGATGATGCAACTCTTTTTTATTCTCTGAACTGCATCCTGCTGGAAATCTAGTAGGAGCAGTCCTACTACAACTACAAGAGGAATCCAGTGGGGGCTAGAGAATACACGCTGAAGAAGACACTAAAAAATAAAGTCAAAATTAAGATTGCAGTTGTTCGCATTATCAAATAACAACATTGATACAGTTGCGCTAAAGTAAGGGGGTGAGGGAAATTTCCTGTTAATCTATCCGTTGTCATTTCTACTTGTGCTGTTAATTGTCGTGGGGGAAGGTTGGAATTGTCTGTCTTTGACCATTTGCCTTGCATTGGCTATGATCAGCCGTGTCTCTGTAAGGTTTCTTTGTCTTCAGCCATCTAATTCTTGGTCTTCCTCGTTCCTTGTAGTCCATCTTCTTCTGCTGTGTGTATGAAGGACTGGTTGCATTGGTGCCATTCTCATGATGTGGACAAACCACCTGGTTGTCTGTCTCTCGATGTTGTCTTGACATGTGATGGAGATAGGAATGTGGACAAACCACCTGGTTGTCTGTCTCTCGATGTTGTCTTGACATGTGATGGAGATATGAAGATATCAGTAAACAAATAGTTTTTGGTCTCTTTTGGTGACATTTATAGCTTTTCTTAAACATCTTATTTCACAAGCTGTACTCTTTCTCTGCTAATGTCTTTGTTCAGGGCCATGTTTGACATTGGTAACACAGAGTTGGTTTAAAAATACTGTTTAGCAATTGTTGTTTGTTCAATACAGCCTTTTAATTTCATTCTGGTAGACTTTTTTGTTTAAAAAAATAATCTTTATATCTCCAGTAGTTATGTAAAAGGTGGAGTGGGGTTGCATTTTTTCATTTGTTTTGTAGAAGATATGATGTTTTGTAATGCTAGATATGATTTTCTTTGCTAGATATGATGTTCTATGCTATTTAGGATGTTCTATGCTAGATATGATGTTCTATGTTAGTTATGATATTCTATGCTAGATGTGATATTCCATGCTAGATATGATGTTCTATGCTAGATGTGATGTTCTATGCTAGATATCATGTTCTATACTATATGTGATGTTCTATGTTAGATATGATGTTCTATGTTAGATATGATGTTCTATGTTAGATATGATGTTCTATGTTAGATATGATGTTCTATGCTAGATATTATGTTCTATGTTAGATATTATGTTCTATGCTAGATATGATGTTCTATGCTAGATATTATGTTCCATACTATATGTGATGTTCTATGTTAGATATGATGTTCTATGTTAGATATGATGTTCTATGCTAGATATGATGTTCTATGCTAGATATTATGTTCTTTACTATATGTGATGTTCTATGTTAGATATGATGTTCTATGCTAGATATTATGTACTTTACTATATGTTATTTTCTATGTTAGATATGATGTTCTATGTTAGATATGATGTTCTATGTTAGATATGATGTTCTATGTTAGATATGATGTTCTATGCTAGATGTGATGTTCTATACTATATGTGATGTTCTATGATAGTTATGATATTCTATGCTAGATGTGATGTTCTATGCTAGATATGATGTTCTATGCTAGATATTATGTTCCATACTATATGTGATGTTCTATGTTAGTTATGATATTCTATGCTAGATGTGATGTTCTATGTTAGATATGATGTTCTATGTTAGATATGATGTTCTATGTTAGATATGATATTCTATGCTAGATGTGATGTTCTATGTTAGATATGATGTTCTATGTTAGTTATGATGTTCTATGTTAGATATGATGTTCTATGTTAGATATGATGTGCTATGGTATATATGATGTTCTGTTATTCTATGATTTTCAATTTTTGTTAGGGTAAAGGATTTGAGCCTGTCACAACATGGACCCCCCCCCTCTCATTTCATTCCTATATCTATGGTCCTTGTTGTAAACCTTGTAGGCTTATACAGTACTTTTATAGTAGGTCTATGTCTTCTCAAGTTTCATTTGCCTGAAAGGATTATAAACTCTTATTCAGATTTTTAGTGTTCAGAACTAGAATTGTCGAACAGTTTCTGTGTTTACCCTCCCAACGTGATGTTCAAGGCAAGTTAGTTAGTTAGTTGTCAGATAATTATCGCCGCACATAGGAAACATCCATTGGTACTCTGTAGGTAGTTGTCAGATCTGTATCGCTGTACATTGATACTCTGTAGGTAGTTGTCAGATCTGTATCGCTGCACATTGATACTCTGTAGGTAGTTGTCAGATCTGTATCGCTGTACATTGATACTCTGTAGGTAGTTGTCAGATCTGTATCTCTACACATTGGTACTCTGTAGGTAGTTGTCAGATCTGTATCGCTGTACATTGATACTCTGTAGTTAGTTGTCAGATCTGTATCGCTACACATTGGTACTCTGTAGGTAGTTGTCAGATCTGTATCGCTGTACATTGGAACTCTGTAGTTAGTTGTCAGATCTGTATCGCTGTACATTGGAACTCTGTAGGTAGTTGTCAGATCTGTATCGCTGCACATTGGTACTCTGATCTCCACTTGAGTGTATCCACAATTACACAATGAATGACTGTTCCATTTCTCTGTTGCTTAACAAACATTCTTCTATGCTCATAGTGGTGCTCCTTCTGATAATGCTGCATTTCGAACCTAGATACTCCGATATGATGGACATGGAAGATGAAACATCATCCTCATTAGTTGCATTTGTCAGTGCTGTTTCTCGTAAGGTTTGGTACATCACTCTACTGTCAAATACAAGGGACTTCATCCGGTGTTCTAGAATTGACAGTGGAAGTCTTAACAAAGTATTTACACACCATGTAAGTGGCTGCGTACATCCGGAAAAAAAAACAATGTCGGGAAGGAAAAAATAGAACAGCTGAATGCTGTCATTAATGCTAGTATAAGTGTAAAATATATATCATTTACTGTAAACACAAATAAAATATAAATTTATATACACATACAAATTATTCCATAATAATTAAATTATATATTTAATATATATGTGTTATGACACCAGGTCATCATCAGTTCAGCGGATGATTCTATAAGTGCTCCGATCCGTCTCAATAGATCCATAAGAGTCTAACGGTGGACAGTACCAGTTCGATGCTGATTTACCAGTCGTTTTCATCTATCTATTACATATCTCGTTATAGGCTGTTCCGATCTTTGCACCAATCTCGCACAGTCTTGACAGCGACCCCATGATTCGTACTTTTGAAAATCTTTTGAACGAACGAGGTCCTTAATGCATTAAATCTATCAGATCAATCCATTGATGTATCTACTGACACTGGGGCAATGCTCGCCAGTGTATTGTCTCGCTCAATATCCTCAACACCCGCATGTCCTGGATGCATACAAAGGTCATCATTCTGGTCATAGATTGCATCAATAACAGCACCCAACGATGGCGGATGACTCCGGCTGCATTGCAGTGTCATCTTTGTGGAGCATGTTCATTGAATCACTAAGTATGCATGCTTGAAAATAGTCCTATGACATCTGCCGTGATAATGCCACTGTCAAGTCCTTTATCTCCATCACAAGACTGCTCGTGGTTGTAGTGAAGACCCCGCTGGATTCCTTGACTGTTTTCCTCCAACTGTAGCATACAGAAACAGCCCACATACAGCATTGATGACACATGGCTGAATAAGTATATTAATGGACAATATTCTCTCAAACCTATACGGGTGAGCGACCCTCATCAATTAGAAGGCACCGCGCATGAAATTTACCTCAAGCGCACATAAACAACGACGCATTTTTAGGTAATACAAATCTTCACATATGCAATTATCACATTTTTACAAACATCTTCAGATTTGGCCAAGGAAAACAATTAGAGGTGATATTGAAAATGGAGAATACTAAAGGTCAATCAAGATTTGTACAAAATGTAGAAAATCTGTCATGACAGCTATAATATACGGAAACTTCAGTACAGTAAAGTAAATCCTTTTAGTCTTTTAATCACTTTGAAATAATTATATCTACTGATTTTTATCCCTGAAATATTGTAGATCCCCCTTGGATGGGGATAAATGCATGCTGGCTGTCCCACACCATTCCATGGTCCATAGTTTGCAATGGACACCTCTAACAGGAAAGGATGCTTGTAGGGAAGCTGAAGCTCATGATTTTAATAGCATTTTGCGTAACGTTAGAAAAGCGACAAAAATATTATAACTTTCACCTATTTTAATAGGAAACCTCTTCACAAAGTATTGTACAAAGAGGAGAATTAGAGTCTTCTGGGTGTGAGATAAGACTGGAGAAACCTCTCCATTGCAGATCGGAAGTAAGAGCTAATCGTTTCTAATTCCTCGGAATCGAAATAGAAACAGAAGTAACATGGACATTTTATATTTACAAATTAAATCCTGTATTTGCCGAGGCTCGCACTTTCAACCTATGACGAGAGTCTAGATGAATATGTTTATACTTTTTTATTTTATTGCAGGTTTGTCCATTAATAATTGGACCAGATGGAATATTTTGCAATCGAGAATCAACTGCTGCATGTTACTGTGAACATGTGAATACCACAGGTTCAGCTAAATTTGTGATAAATTCTATTGCAAAACTGAGTCAGAGTCAAGGAATCATTCGTGCAGCATGGAAGCATCAAAATGGAAGTAGCATATATAGTTTAAATAGCATAAAACTTCCAAGAATCTATGGTGAGATCATATTCTGATATGTTGTTATCGTTATATGCTGAGGATAGTCATATATTTTCTTCTTCATGGTTACGTTGTGATTTTTTGGGGTTTGGGTATTAGTTATGAGCTGACTTCTTCTACAATCAATCACTGTGCATCCATTCTGATTACTGGTCGGTTTGTTTGAGATTGTTGTAGGTTCCCCACAATTTGGTGCAGCCATTCTGATTACTGGTCGGTTTGTTTGAGATTGTTGTAGGTTCCCCACAATTTGGTGCATACATTCTCATTACTGATCATATTTCTGGAACATGCTGGTAGCATATTTTCTAGTTTTTTGGTCATTGCTCTTGAGATGAAGAGTTCTGATGTAGATTTTGTGCTAGTATGCTTTTAGATACAGTGTCTCATTCTTAGTCAAAATATCGTGATATGTTTATTTCTGTTCAGTTTATTAATGTTGCCTTGCTCACATCTGTAATTTATTAATGTTGTCTGAGGAGGAGGAAACTGACATCACTGTATTTCCTATGGCTGAGGCCCATCATAGAGGCACAGTGACTCAGGACGTGACAATCCTTTTGACTTGAACATTTGGTTGCATGCCTGGAGCAATAGAGAAGTTCGGCATAACCAGTAGTCAATTGGTGGCGGGGAATGAGCACAGTGAACCCTATCTTGGCTACAGTGGCTAGGAGCAGTGCAAAGGTTGAAACCTACCTTCCTGGAGGTGTGATAGTTATTATATGGCTCTGTCCCGGGGTGGGACGAAAATCCACAGACTTCCCAGCAATATAATGCCATCTAATGGCATTAGGTCAAAGGGCATGAGCCCATGGACCGCTGGATCAGCAACCAACCAACCAACCATTATTGTTGTCTTGCTCAGAGCTGTAATTTATTAATGTTGCCTTGCTCAGAGCTGTAATTTATTAATGTTGCCTTGCTCATAGATGTAATTTATTAATGTTGTCTTGCTCAGAGCTGTAATTTATTAATGTTGCCTTGCTCAGAGATGTAATTTATTAATGTTGCCTTGCTCAGAGATGTAATTTAATGTTGTCTTGCTCAGATCTGTAATGTATTAATGTTGTCTTGCTCAGAGCTGTAATTTATTAATTTTAACTTGCTCAGATCTGTAATTTATTAATGTTGTCTTGCTCAGAGCTGTAATTTTTATTAATGTTGTCTTGCTCAGAACTGTAATTTATTAATGTTGTCTTGCTCAGAGCTGTAATTTATTAATGTTGTCTTGCTCAGATCTGTAATTTATTAATGTTGTCTTGCTCAGAACTGTAGTTTCTATTTCTATTTCTAAGAAGCGCTACAAGGACTCGTTACTCACTAAAAGCCTCTGAAATAGACCACGATACATGGGAAGAACTTGCACAAAATAGATCTACATGGCGTTCTACAATCAATAATAGCGCATCATCTTGTGAAAAGAGGAAAAATGCAGCAGCTCAACAGCGGAGAGCAGCTAGAAAGTCACGGATAGACCAAGATCCGTCTACTGTCGTCATTCCGTGTCCAAACTGTCCAAGGACATTTACAGCTCGAATAGGGCTCATTAGCCATCTACGAACTCATAATCAAGGACATAACTAAAATTGAATTTTCAAAAGTGGATGTAAAAAATGGTCATCATCATCATCACGTGATGGACGAACAACAATTTCTATGTAGTTGTTCTCTTCATTGAAGTCACATATATTGTTTTACTTTGTGAGATTTGACTTCCTTGAAGCTTTGAGTTACATGGGTCTGAGGGAAGTTGCCTCCTGTTTTTGCCAATTCGTCTGCTTTCATTTGCTACCAGCCACAGTGAGGTGGTATCCATTGTAGTACTAATATAATATGTCAAGATAAGTCAGAGATATTTTGTCTATTGTGAATAAGTTTGTTTTATATTTTGGATAGCTTGCAAGACTCTTCTTCTTGTTGTCGTTCGAAGTTTGACATGTCTACACAGTAAGTCCGGTTTTCTGGATAAATCCTGCTGTATCTGAAAGCTTCATGCGCTGCCATAAACCTTTCTGTGGATATTTGTCTCTGTGGATCAGCGTTCCTCCCTTAGCTAGTTTAGTTTAATGCAGCCTTGCAGGATATCTTCCGCAGTCTATGCTGCCTGTCCACATGGACAAAGACTGATGGAACCAGTCTTAGTCTATTTAAATGGCTGTTTAGTCTGGTGTGTCCTGTTATGATGTGAAAGATATAACCGGCTCAGCTCTGTCAAGATAGTGATAGTTGTCTTTTGGGTGATTGACTTTCCTGATACCATTGACGAAAGTCCTCTTTTATTGGTAGGTGATTTCTTGGTCCTTTTGTTTCTGTGTTGCTCCATCATTTGCCAGCCTATCTGTCTCCTCCTTTCCTGGTATGCCACAGCAAGATGGTATCAACTTGCATGAATGATTCTGTGTCACTGACGATTGCCATTTTTTTGGTATTTAATTGTATATAAAAATAGGCTAATGTTTGCTTAACCATTTCATCTTTTTATAAAATTTGTGCAGATCAGACATTTTGTGTTGTCACTGACTACCGGCTCAGTTCTAAATTAAAAATGAGTACCGTAAATCTGTTAGAGTTGTCGTATGTCTGTTACAGTGGCGAAGACTGCTGGTAGATGGAGAGATGTGCGTATCACCCACTGAGAGTCCCACCCATGTGAGCGTCACCCACTGAGAATCTCACCCATACAACTCTTCTAAATTAAATACCTCGACCAAAAACTTCTGATTGATAATTATAGTCAAGGTGAATAATAAATGAAAAAAAGGAACACAGATTTCCTTGCCCCTTGTAACTTACTTTGTTTATCTTTCTGCGAAAAAGTTAGTCTTAAGCAAACATGAACCAAAAATAAACTATATTTATTATAGACATTTCACATCTGTTCAGACCAATTTGATATAAAAGAATTCCACCATATTTCACTATATATATATATATATATATATTGAACTGACTTCATAAAACGTTTGGCACATCCATAGGTGCTTAGTCCCTCCTAGCTAATCTTAAAGAGTATGCATGCTGATTGTTTTACAACTCACTAGTTAAACAAACTCATTTTTAGTTATTTTACTTCACTTCTCAAATTCCCACTGGATCCTTATGTAGCAGAACAATTGTCCTACTAGATTTCTAGCAGGATTAGTTGAGAGTATAGAAATGTTTTGCATTATGGTACTATTTTATTTGCACCAATGGTCTTACACATTCGGTGGCACTCACTAATACGTTCACTCTTTTTACAATTTGAAAGGTGGGCATCTGTAACCATATTGCTAGTAGGCAATCCGTACACGAGAACTGATTCCCATAGCTACGTTCTAGTCACCAACCTTAAAGACTTTAAAGTTAACCATAATCACACTTGCTTGAGCTTTTTTGCGACTGTCTTAAACGATATCAACATTGTCACAGACTCCCACAAGCACACTCCTTATTTCAATGGCAATTTGGTGCACTGTAACTGTTTTCTTCATCTTCTGCTTTCTATCTCTTCTTTTTATACTGTCTACCAAAGAAAATGTTTAGTTTTGTCCCAGCTATTTATCATGTTCTGTAAACTAAAGAAAATGTTTAGTTTTGTCCCAGTTATTCTTCACATACTGTCTACCAAAGAAAATGTTTAGTTTGTCCCAGTTATTCTTCACATTTTGTCTACCCAAGAAAATGTTTAGTTTGTCCCAGTTATTCTTCACATTTTGTCTACCCAAGAAAATGATTAGTTTGTCCAGATATTCGTCACATTCTAAAAAGTGAAGAATACAAAGTGAATAATTCTGCCGAAACTGAGTTGTGGGGAAACCAAGATAATCTCAAGAAAACTGCTCTAAACATGGCCAGTATTGGACTTCATACTTAATGGTTGATTCCAGAAAAAGAAGAATGTCTAGAGGTCTAAGTTAATCAGGCAGTCATGGAAACACATTGAAATATAACTATATTCATCGATAATAAACACCTTAAACGGGTACAGGAATTCACTTACTTAGGAAGCATTATATCGATTAAAGGGAAAAACAGTAAAGAGATACAAAATAGATACAACAAAACATACCAGATCCTAGGACAGATGACACGCATTTTCAAGAACAAAAATGTAAACATAGATACTAAAGTTGCATTATACAAGACTATTATTATTCCATCACTATGCTACCAGTGCCAAACCTGGACAATGACATCACAAGACAAAAGAAAAATAGTGACAGTAGAAATAACATGTCTACGAAGAATACTCGTAGTGTCATTAAGAGATAGAATTAGAAACTATAACATCAGGCAGATAACCAAAACAATGCCAGTATTGGAACACATCAAAAGACAACAGATCAAGTAGTTTTCACACATTTCCAGACTACCGACAGATAGTATGCCACAAATAGCCATGACACATAGACATACCGGTTATAAAGCTAGAGGCAGACCATGCAAAAGATGAATCACAGAAATAAAGAAATCACAGGAACAAGCTTACAAACAGCGCACAAGACGGCCATCTCCAGCGAACTCTTCTACACCTGACGCCGCTAGGCAAACTAGGGCCACTGCGTATAGATAGATAGATAGAAACACCATAAAATGATGAAGATGTTGCGGAAACAGACAGCCTATATTAGAGTATGATGGAAAGTGGAGTGCTGGAATAATTTGGGAGAAATTACACCTGCTCTGAAAAGTTCTGAACAACCAACATCTGACCTGTGGACTAAGTGTATTCACTCTTAGAATGAACTGTTAAATGAGTACTTATAGATATTTCCCTTTTGCAATTCTGCTAATTCCTAAAGTATTCAGTCTTTAGAAAACAAGTGCTACATACATTTGTTAAGAATTAGCTATATAGAACACAAAACAGAAATATTTGTCCAGCAGCAAATAAACAAACTTACAGGTTATCAAGAGCCATTTTGGTAGTGGTTAAACCGGTTAAACATGTTTGGTTATAACATGTAACAAGACACGAATCTCTAACATTATTTTACACATAACAGTCGAGTGTAGAAAGAGGAACGGAAGGAAGAACAAATAACAGTCGAGTGTAGAAAGAGGAACGGAAGGAAGAACAAATAACAGTCGAGTGTAGAAAGAGGAACGGAAGGAAGAACAAATAACAGTCGAGTGTAGAAAGAGGAACGGAAGGAAGAACAAATAACAGTCGAGTGTAGAAAGAGGAACGGAAGGAAGAACAAATAACAGTCGAGTGTAGAAAGAGGAACGGAAGGAAGAACAAATAACAGTCGAGTGTAGAAAGAGGAACGGAAGGAAGAACAAATAACAGTCGAGTGTAGAAAGAGGAACGGAAGGAAGAACAAATAACAGTCGAGTGTAGAAAGAGGAACGGAAGGAAGAACAAATAACAGTCGAGTGTAGAAAGAGGAAAGGAAGGAAGAACAAATAACAGTCGAGTGTAGAAAGAGGAACGGAAGGAAGAACAAATAACAGTCGAGTGTAGAAAGAGGAACGGAAGGAAGAACAAATAACAGTCGAGTGTAGAAAGAGGAACGGAAGGAAGAACAAATAACAGTCGAGTGTAGAAAGAGGAACGGAAGGAAGAACAAATAACAGTCGAGTGTAGAAAGAGGAACGGAAGGAAGAACAAATAACAGTCGAGTGTAGAAAGAGGAAAGGAAGGAAGAACAAATAACAGTCGAGTGTAGAAAGAGGAACGGAAGGAAGAACAAATAACAGTCGAGTGTAGAAAGAGGAACGGAAGGAAGAACAAATAACAGTCGAGTGTAGAAAGAGGAACGGAAGGAAGAACAAATAACAGTCGAGTGTAGAAAGAGGAACGGAAGGAAGAACAAATAACAGTCGAGTGTAGAAAGAGGAACGGAAGGAAGAACAAATAACAGTCGAGTGTAGAAAGAGGAACGGAAGGAAGAACAAATAACAGTCGAGTGTAGAAAGAGGAACGGAAGGAAGAACAAATAACAGTCGAGTGTAGAAAGAGGAACGGAAGGAAGAACAAATAACAGTCGAGTGTAGAAAGAGGAACGGAAGGAAGAACAAATAACAGTCGAGTGTAGAAAGAGGAAAGGAAGGAAGAACAAATAACAGTCGAGTGTAGAAAGAGGAACGGAAGGAAGAACAAATAGCAGTCGAGTGTAGAAAGAGGAACGGAAGGAAGAACAAATAACAGTCGAGTGTAGAAAGAGGAACGGAAGGAAGAACAAATAACAGTCGAGTGTAGAAAGAGGAACGGAAGGAAGAACAAATAACAGTCGAGTGTAGAAAGAGGAACGGAAGGAAGAACAAATAACAGTCGAGTGTAGAAAGAGGAAAGGAAGGAAGAACAAATAACAGTCGAGTGTAGAAAGAGGAACGGAAGGAAGAACAAATAACAGTCGAGTGTAGAAAGAGGAACGGAAGGAAGAACAAATAACAGTCGAGTGTAGAAAGAGGAACGGAAGGAAGAACAAATAACAGTCGAGTGTAGAAAGAGGAACGGAAGGAAGAACAAATAACAGTCGAGTGTAGAAAGAGGAACGGAAGGAAGAACAAATAACAGTCGAGTGTAGAAAGAGGAACGGAAGGAAGAACAAATAACAGTCGAGTGTAGAAAGAGGAACGGAAGGAAGAACAAATAACAGTCGAGTGTAGAAAGAGGAACGGAAGGAAGAACAAATAACAGTCGAGTGTAGAAAGAGGAACGGAAGGAAGAACAAATAACAGTCGAGTGTAGAAAGAGGAACGGAAGGAAGAACAAATAACAGTCGAGTGTAGAAAGAGGAAAGGAAGGAAGAACAAATAACAGTCGAGTGTAGAAAGAGGAACGGAAGGAAGAACAAATAACAGTCGAGTGTAGAAAGAGGAACGGAAGGAAGAACAAATAACAGTCGAGTGTAGAAAGAGGAACGGAAGGAAGAACAAATAACAGTCGAGTGTAGAAAGAGGAACGGAAGGAAGAACAAATAACAGTCGAGTGTAGAAAGAGGAACGGAAGGAAGAACAAATAACAGTCGAGTGTAGAAAGAGGAACGGAAGGAAGAACAAATAACAGTCGAGTGTAGAAAGAGGAAAGGAAGGAAGAACAAATAACAGTCGAGTGTAGAAAGAGGAACGGAAGGAAGAACAAATAACAGTCGAGTGTAGAAAGAGGAACGGAAGGAAGAACAAATAACAGTCGAGTGTAGAAAGAGGAACGGAAGGAAGAACAAATAACAGTCGAGTGTAGAAAGAGGAACGGAAGGAAGAACAAATTCTAGATGAATGACATCAATGAATGGTTTGAGCGTGATTTTTCTATACTCCTTCGAATGGCTGAGGATATATTTGTTTGGATAGCCTTTTGTGCTGGTATTTCTAGTGGCGCACCCCTGGCGTGCTATGGGTCTTATTATTAATTCCTAATAGAGACAGAATATAATAATAATTATGTTTCTTATCTTCATTTAGTAGTGCCAAGAAAAAAGGTGTAGGTAAACATTTAGTTATCTGTGAATATGAGAATGGAATAGCACTGTGACATTGTTTTGATTTCTCCAACCATCAATTAGATCAAAATATTGTAACCTTGATACTAAAAGTGAATGGCAACCCTGCACCAAGACCAGTCACATGTGGCAAAAATTTTAAACCGTACCAGGTAAACATTGTGGAGCTGTGCTGCTATGACACTGCCTCGCCTTGCTATCCACAACTTATCTTTGATGAGGTTCTCGTTACTGAAGAATATACTGAGTGTGTTAACTACACATTTACACTACAAAATGAAAGCTACAGTGTTGGTGTGACGAAATCATATTCAATCTGCAACACCGATGAAATCATCATAGCCGGCACCTGTAAGGTATATACAGGTAATGCAGTTTATTATTTTAGTATTATCTACTGTCTTTCCACAGGTGGTTTGTTATCCACTCTTGCCGTTAATCGTAAGGGTGATTCGAGTTTGAACTTGTGTTACAAGGCCATACGGCCGCAGCTGTGCTATGACCATGTTTGTTCATGATGTCCCTGACATTTTATATCCATCTTTTTCAAGGTCTTTCTCTGACTTTGTACCCTGATCTCATTTGGTTGTATTCCTGTATGGGTATCTTGTCGTGATGCATTCTCATAATGTAGCCAAACCACTTGATCTACTAGTATTTTCACAGAAAATGGAAGCCTTGATAGAGAGATAGAGACGAGATGTCAAAAGACAAATGCAGTAACATACCAACTATCACCACTACTTCTTCATATCAAGATCAAGATGAAAGCTAAAAGACAAATGATTTACAATATATTCCTACCAACACTATGTTATCAGTGCCAATCCTGGTCTCTCTCATCTTCACATTATTTTAGTATGTCATATAAAAAAATATGTGAGTTTCATACTAACACACATACTAGATGGGTGACTTTCTAGAGGGGTGTTAAATAAAGCGAAATGTAGGTTACTCTTTGTTAATCTAGGAAAGATGAATGAATGTGCACATTAATGCATGTGTTGATGAGTGCCATTTTGTCAGATCAGTGTATCGTATGACGTATTCTTTCCAGAACATAGTCTTCTTGCCTGATGAATCTCCTGAAATCCTCGCGGTCTGTAGGAGGTTGTCCCGCCTCCACTAGCGACATGTACATGCATTCCTGAATATCTCTTGTCCAACAACATCTTGGTCTGCCTTCTATCGCCCCCTCGACAACATTCTTTCCATGCCATCGTGTCTCTTCACATGGCAGAAAAAACGGAACTTCCTTCGTAATATGGTGTTTAATAGTCAGCTTTCGTGAATGTTGATTTTCCCTAGCACGTCTTGGTTGGTATTTCTTGCTGTCCATGGTATTACCATGATTCTTCTATAGCACTTCATTACGAAGGCCTCAATTCACTTGGCTGTAATGTTATTTCTTGTCAAAGTTTCGCGGTCGTAGGTCGCTACCTGGAAACACACACGTACGTAACAAATATACCTTAGTTCCCATGTTTGTTCCATGTCAAAGTTTTTTCAATTGTTTTAAATTACTTTAAACCACTCCGACGTTACCTCTTCCACTTTTACAGTAGCTTCTTTATTTGTGTACAGCTCTGCAATTAGGCGTATAATGTGATTTTGGAAACCGATGTTTTTCATTGTTCTTCCATAATTGGTGATGGTTCGCACAGTCAAAAGTTTTACTGTAATCTATAAACCATACTTGCAGGTCAATGTTGAGTTCTCTGCATTTTTCTATGATCATTCTCATATTAAATATGTGATCTCTAGTGCCTCATCTGCTCTTATCCCTGCTTGAGCTTCGTGTACCTTTTCTTCCATTGTGTGTCCTATTCTCTTTATTCTAATGTGTAGTAATATTTTGTTAGCTTGACTTAGTGCGGATTTTTCTGCTATAGTTGGAGCATAATCAGATTAGTGGTGTTAGTTTAATATAGCATAAGTGCCATTTTGTTAGATCAGTTCTTTCTTTTTGCTTTATTACTTTTTATACATTGCAGCATCAAGGGTAGAAGAGTTCTCTGGAGAGGGATGTTTTGTGTGATTTATATATGTTTGTTTTAGTTGACTCTTTTATTTCGGTAATCCATCGTTTGCAAAATCCGCCCCTAGCTTTGTATCCATCGTATCTTTATAGTAATGTCGTTTAAGGGGCACTGTCTTGTGGTACTCTGGAAGCATGCAAAAACGACTTAATCTGTTGTCTTCTGATATAATCAATTACTGGCATTGTGTTCGTTAGACTTCTGTTGTTTTAATTCCTGATTCTGTCTCTTATTATTCTGTGAAGATTCTACATAGACAAGTCATTTCGGTAACCGAACACAACATTCCCAGACAAAATATACTGGAAAAAATATCCCCAGGCAAAATACACCCAGGCAAAATATCCCAAGACAAAATATTCCCAGGACAAAATATTCCCAGACAAATTATACCGGACAAAATATTCCAGACAAAATATTCTCATACAAAATATCCCTAAGATTAAATACAAAGATAATATATAAAATAGTTTATACAAACTGTAATACAAATTAATTAACAATATAGCTAGTAAATAATTATAATAAAGTCTTCAAATGATATGAATTTTCTCATGCAAGTAATTAAAATCAACTACACAACATTAATGTTCAAAACATGTGCTATGTTTTTCAAGAAGTTGATAGGTTCTGCTGGATTATATCGTTCAACCATTGTTTTAATAGCATCATCGACACGTTAGTAAACCTTTCATTTCTTTGTTGGTTGACCAGTGGCAATCTGATTTCTCAACAGTGCAGAAGTATGTTGTTGTTGCTGTATTTTCTGGGCAATTCTTGCTGGTGTTGGATGAGATACATTCACCATTAAATTAAATGCATTGTGCCAACCTTCAACCGCGTTGTTGCTTCTTGGCAGTTTATTCATGACACGATTGTGTTGATTACAAAAGCTGACTGAAAATCGATGATGCGAACCACGACGAATCCAGAGAAAATCCAGATCTGGAAACTATCAATATTGGTGAGTTGTTTGAAAGCAGTAATGACATCAGTTTCTGGTACGAATGCCACAGATATCAGTTGTTTGACTTTGATTGAATAATTTTTCTCACATATGTACAGCGCCGTTTTACCCTCGGACTGTAGTTTTTCCAAACGTTCTGTCCAAAGTGAAAATAACGTTCACATAGGACTCTACTGGAAATCTCTACACTAAATACTACTCGAATAAAATGAACTCCCGATTGCGAACCTCTGAACTGAGAAACTAGAGTCAAACCTTTTCTTCCTTATATCGTACCCCTGGACTATTCATCACGTGATTTTTTTCCCCCCTCAAGATGGCCATTTTCCTTGTTTTGCATGTCCCGAGACCCTCATATTGACTATCTTAGATATATGCACTGACCACACAAATGTCAAGGTAGTATGTTTACATAGGAGACTGACTTGGTCTAGTGACACTTCTGAGTCTAACCTATGTATGTTATTCGACTTTTCGAGTTTGTGGAAACACAATAATTTAAACAGTAAAAGTGTTATTTTCACAGTCATAGTCACTCCATATCTCTCCACGGTATGTTTGTATACAAGATGTTATACTAAGTTTACATCTTATGTTTGCATAAAACCTGCCTTATCTTCTAGAGGATTGTCATCAATTATTTCACCACTTTTTCTGTTACTGTCACTATTACTTTTTTCCTAATGTTTAACTATGTGTGGATATTTGTCTGGAATATTTTGTCTGGGAATATTTTGTCTTGTGTATATATTGTCCGGTATATTTTGTCTGGGAATATTTTGTCTGGGAATATTTTGTCTGGAATATTTTGTCTTGTGTATATATTGTCCGGTATATTTTGTCTGGGAATATTTTGTCATGGAACCCAAATTGTCTTTTGGATCCTGGTGTCCAAATTTGTGATTGGTAGCACAGTAATGGTATAAATATAGAAAAGTAATGATGAGTACCATTTTGTCAGATCAGTGACTGGTCATTTTATTTTAATATATTAGTGAGTACCATTTTGTCAGATCAATGAAGATAGTTTACAAAGTGTTTTGTATCACAGCTTAACACCCCTGTAAAGGTTCACATCCATGATCTTTGGGTGTTAACTGAAGAGACATCATGAAATCTTAAAGAAATGTAACCCTCAAGACCATATATTTCTGAAAAGCACTGGTACATTATAATCCTATACCACTGAACAGCTCATGTTGTGGGCACACACTGCACTTAGTTCATGTTGTGGGCACACACTGCACTTAGTTCATGTTGTGGGCACACACTGCACTTAGTTCATGTTGTGGGCACACACTGCACTTAGTTCATGTTGTGGGTACACATTGCACTTAGTTCATGTTGTGGGCACACACTGCACTTAGTTCATGTTGTGGGCACACACTGCACTTAGTTTATGTTGTGGGTACACATTGCACTTAGTTCATGTTGGAAGTACTGTTTTTTTGTTAAACAGAAATGAAATGTTGCTTCAACAGATCCTGTAACTAGTGATGGCTACAATTTTCTGACGATCCTTGCTATTATAGGAAGCATTTTTGTAGTCATGTTTGTTCTTCTGTCGGTGATTATGTTAAATGGCCACAAAAATGAAATAAGTAAGTTTTGCAATATTCACATGTTGTATGTATGTATTTACATGTGTGTGTCTCTGTGCGTTTATGTGTGTGTGTGTGCATGAGTATGTGTGTCCTATTCTTGGAAGTAAGAAAATAGTTTTACAGAACACTGATTCTAACAGATACAAGTTATAAAAATAGTTCTACAGATCACTTATTGAAACAGGTCCACCAATTCAAATATTTAGGTACAACGATTACAACAGATGGAAGAAATTCAACAGAAATAAGAGGCAGAATACGGAAGGCAAATACAATATTCAGAAAAATGAAAAATATATTATGTAATATGAGCTTGCCATTAGAAGTGAGGGCGAGAGTTCTGCAGTGCTATATAACTCCTATACAAACATATGGATGCGAGTCTTGGACAATAAACAAACAGGAAAGTGGTAAATTAGAGGCAACAGAGATGTGGTTCTACAGAAGAATGCTGAGAATACCATGGACTGCCAGAAAAACTAATGTGGAGGGGTTGAAATCGTCAAATACGAGACAGAACTTAATCAATAATATAAGAAAAAGACATTCTTCAATTTTTGGTCACTGTATGAAACAATGGGGTTTGGAGAACATAGTCATAACAGGCAAAATTAAAGGCAACAGAGACAGAAAGTGACAATATGAGAGAATATGAGTTTAACAACTTGACATGGCAGGGAAACAACAACGATCTTAATACATAATATTGGAGATAGGGAGGAATTACCGGTAGACAGTTTAACAACTTGACATGGCAGGGAAACAACAACGATCTTAATGCATAATACTGGAGATAGGGAGGAATTACCGGTAGACAGTTTAACAACTTGACATGGCAGGGAAACAACAACGATCTTGATACATAATACTGGAAATAGAGTCATTACCGGTAGACAGTTTAACAACTTGACATGGCAGGGAAACAACAACGATCTTAATACATAATACTGGAGATAGAGAGTCATGATCCCCTACGTGATTCTAACATAGATCATCATCATCAAGTGCCGTCTCCACAACGAAGGTTGACTACAACGGATCTCCAACATACCCTGTCTCTTGTCTTGGTGGTGTACTCTGCTACACTGTAACCTGTCCATCGTGTGATGTTACTCTACTACTTGTATCTTTGCCTACCTCTTGCTCGTTTCCCTTTGACTTTACCCTCAAGTAAGATCGTCAACAAGGTGTCATGTCTTTGTATATCTCCGAAATATTTTATTTACTCGATCTTTATTTCTCTTAATAATTCTTTCTTCATATTGAGTGTTTTTAGAACCTCTTTATATATTTTCTTCTCTTTCCATGATGGTCCTATTCTTCTATATACCAACATCTCAAAGGTATCAATTCTGTCTTCTAATTGTTTATTTAGTGTCCATGTTTCTGAGCCATACATTAATATGGAATAGATGTAGCATTTTATAATTCTCATTTTTAACTTGTTTGTAATTTGTTAAGATATTAATATTGTCCTCATGTAATTGAAGGTACTATTAGATATTTCTATTCTCCTTTTCACTTCTGTTTCACATCTGCCACCATGTGTGACTATGTGTTCTAACATAGATACAAGTTATAGAAGGAGTTCTACAAAACACAGATTCTAACTGATGAAAGTTATAAAAAGTGTTCTTCTACAGGAAACTGATTCTAGCATGGCTACAAGTCTTGGACAATAAATATACAGGAAACTGATTCTAGCATGGCTACGAGTCTTGGACAATAAATAAACAGGAAACTGAAAGATTACCAGTAATTGCCACAGAAATGTGGTTCTCTATAAAAAGAAATATGAAGAGAATCATATAGTCAACTAGAAAATCTAATGAGGTGTTGAATTACTGATGAGAGAAGCCTGGATTGTGTTCTGTTTTTATTATATTCAGATGATTGTTAAGCTGTAGGCCTACATGTTGTGTGTGAAATCGGAAAACAATTTTACTCTGGTTTTTTTTTTAAAAGATAGGCTTCAAAGATATATAATCAGCCGGAAATGGGAGGAATTATCATTATACATACCCTTGGACATATTCTGCAAGAGATGGAACTCCTATGTGGGTGTCTAGTATTCATGTTTACTAAATAAGCGAACTGTCAGAGGATATCTGACAAAGTGGACAGTGCCCAGTGTTCATGTTTACTGATATGTTTAAATAAGCGAACTGTCAGAGGATATCTGACAAAGTAGATAATGCCCAGTGTTCATGTTTACTGATATGTTTAAATAAGCGAACTGTCAGAGGGTATCTGAGAAGGTGGACAGTGCCCAGTGTTCATGTTTACTGATATGTTTAAATAAGCGAACTGTCAGAGGGTATCTGAGAAGGTGGACAGTGCCCAGTGTTCATGTTTACTGATATGTTTAAATAAGCGAACTGTCAGAGGATATCTGACAAAGTAGATAGTGCCCAGTGTTCATGTTTACTGATATGTTTAAATAAGCGAACTGTCAGAGGGTATCTGAGAAGGTGGACAGTGCCCAGTGTTCATGTTTACTGATATGTTTAAATAAGCGAACTGTCATAGGGTATCTGAGAAGGTGGACAGTGCCCAGTGTTCATGTTTACTGATATGTTTAAATAAGCGAACTGTCTGAGGATATCCGACAAGGTGGAGAATGCTACAGTAACAAAACCAAGAAGCGATAAATACTATAATGTAATATTGTTACTAGATAATCTAATTACCACATAGTAACACCAATGTAATATTGTTACTAGATAATATAATTACCACATAGTAACACCAATGTAATATTGTTACTAGATAATCTAATTACCACATGGTAACACCAATGTAATATTGTTACTAGATAATCTAATTACCACATGGTAACACCAATGTAATATTGTTACTAGATAATCTAATTACCACATGGTAACACCAATGTAATATTGTTACTAGATAATCTAATTACCACATAGTAAAACGAATGTAAAAGAAATAATACACGTACTGGCTTTTTTCTACGTTATGGTCTAACAGCGACCTTCATCAAGAAACAAATATAAACAGGAAATAAACACAAAATTATTACATTTTTCAAATTATGAATGTATAGAGATAGTGTGGCGCAGTGACAAAACAAAGAAGCGATAAATAAGGAGAGTGCCACCAATTATATATTCATCTTGTGCATTTAATAATTTAATAATTTTGTGTGTTTATTTCTTTTTGTATTTGTTTCCAGATAAAAGTCTCTGTTGGCCCGTAACATAGAAAAAGTCCTTGTTCTTTTGTTTATTGTTATTTCTCTTTTATATTGGTGTTACTATTTAGTAATTAGTTGATCCAGTAACAATATTACATTAACATAATATCTCTTACTGACATCAGTTCATATACTCGCTAATCTTCAGATCAACTAGTGTGAAAAGTCACAGCCTGTGACATTTGATAAACTTTCTGATAACTGAAAGCCACTTCAAGTTACACCTAGTATATTATAAGTTGATGTTATTGCAAATTGTTTGTTAAAATTTTAGTTATGCTAAATTTGGTCATTCTCTGGAAGGTGTGCATAGGTAATAGTTCGTCTATAAGTGGAGTGTGGAACAAACTTACATATCATGCACATGTTCATTGAAAGTACGTTATGTTGTGCGCAGTTTTCACGCGGTCAATAACTTTACGTCACTTTCAAACGGTGTTGCCACAAATAAAAAAAATACTAATGTTTTCAAAATTATGCCATAATTTAATGAGAAAGGATAATGCTAAAGTGTATGAGTAGTGGGGGGGGGGGGGTTAGGTGTAGCGTTAGAACTAATTCTGATCCCTCCCACCCCACTCCCTCACACACAAAAACTCTCTATACGTCTGTGTGTCAAGGAGTCAACAACTGTGTTCTTCTTATTTTCATTGATTATTTTTGCAATGACGACACAAACTGCTAAAAATTACGCTCACTCATTTATTTAAAAACTATGAGCGCTGTAAAATTTAGTAGGCACTCGTTCCAGACAAGAACCCTAAATTTTAACAAATACATATGTTTTACTTGGTTGTAGCAGCTGACGCAGAAAACAAAGATTTAGTACCAGTCACACCAAAATTAGATCCTGAACAGCAAAGGTACCACAAAGTGTCTGTGTGCCTGTTTTATTAATGATGTTTGCTTGATAGTACATCTCACAGCATACTCTTGCACACTTATTTTAAGCATCCACAGTTTTTGTAATGTCAGACATGAAAGTATTGTCAATGCTATCTCTCATTATGCGTTACTTATGTTTAATGTTTGTTGTTGCTCTAACGTTACTTATGTTTAATGTTTGTTGTTGCTCTAACGTTACTTATGTTTAATGTTTGTTGTTGCTCTAACGTTACTTATGTTTAATGTTTGTTGTTGCTCTAACGTTACTTATGTTTAATGTTTGTTGTTGCTCTAACGTTACTTATGTTTAATGTTTGTTGTTGCTCTAACGTTACTTATGTTTAATGTTTGTTGTTGCTCTAACGTTACTTATGTTTAATGTTTGTTGTTGCTCTAACGTTACTTATGTTTAATGTTTGTTGTTGCTCTAACGTTACTTATGTTTAATGTTTGTTGTTGCTCTAACGTTACTTATGTTTAATGTTTGTTGTTGCTCTAACGTTACTTATGTTTAATGTTTGTTGTTGCTCTAACGTTACTTATGTTTAATGTTTGTTGTTGCTCTAACGTTACTTATGTTTAATGTTTGTTGTTGCTCTAACGTTACTTATGTTTAATGTTTGTTGTTGCTCTAATGATGATTATTTATTATATCCAGTTTATGAAATTCAGTTATAGGTATGACCTTCACTATAAGTTTATTGCTGGCTGATAAAGCCTTGTAGTGGGTGCAAAGGGTCTCGTATTGCTCGTGCGGACCCAGGGTTAGCAGATAACCTAGATCCTAAAAGTACCTCCTCGTGGTGCACCTTGGAAACAGAAATACAGCTGATCTTGCTGTATTCCTTGCTAACACTTTTATGCTCGTGGATGCTGTAGATGGAATGAGAATTGCCTGCAGAGAGACCATTACATCCAACATATGCAAGGTATATGTGCATTCCATCTTTGCCGGCTTAAAAAGCAGAAACATTGGAGAGGCGACCAATGTCCATGCCCCTAATATACAGTAATCTTATGAGTACATACCGAATCTGGAAACGAAACACAAGCTAGACGGCATCGTAGTGTATCTGAGTTGATTCAGTGGCAACATAGTTACAATGTTTCAGCACGAGACTAACTGGGGGAAGTGCGGTTCATGCTCGAGAATACACACAGGTCCACATGTCCCACCACAAATGACCCCATTTAAAGTAGGAGTCATGACTCAAGTATTGGATGCGCCAACTTGAACATACACTCCTGGGTATGGAAGAAAGCTTTGAATACAGCTCCCCATTGCACATAGGACAAGCATTGAACAAATGTATGGGAGCGACATTGTTGACATGTCGGACTGAAGCAGTGTTGAGACTCAGGTTCTGGACGATGGGGGCAATGTAGAGGGTCGTGGTACAAGTCTCTAATGATACTGCAAACCGAGTCCAACTCGACTGTCGGACGTTGCCCAACACGGCTCATACAGAGAGATTTGGGTTCAGTAATCAATGGCCCACTGTGAAGTTCCTTGTCCGAGATTCGTATTTTACCTAACTCTTTGGGTAATATACGCAATGGTGAAGAGTCAAAATACACAGACAGCGCCTGGCGATGGATTGGAAGGGCATCTCAAGCAGACGAGGCAAGTGCGTGATAAATGCACAGGTCAAATCCTAGACTATGTTTGGCAAAGCAGCATTTCGTCTAGGTAGGTGTATCACTCCTGTATCTAATCCGACCGTCGCCGTTACTCAACACGGCTCATACGGAAGGAATTAGGTCTGGGACGTAGGAACACAAAGGGTGGTAATGGAATGGTCTTCCTACAAGAGAAACAGCTCTCTGGCTGCGAAGCGCCTCTTCAAAGGATAGACAAACAATGGGTGGCCGAAGCAAACTATCAGCTCGTCTTGTCTCGTCCCAAGTATTCCCCTTGGGTAAAATGCTCCCCCAATAGGCATTGCACAAATCTGAAAAGTGAAGTCTCCTGGGTATGGAAGAAAGCTCAGAAACCTCCAAAGTAAGAGCTTATCGCTCATAATTCCGGGGGTTCTCAAACAAAGCCTTGTAGTGGGTCCTGATGGTCCGTGGACAGTTTGGGCATGGGATGATCCCTTTCATTATTTTTTATCTACCCTAATCTTTCTAGCTCATCTCCGATGTTGAGCTGCTGCATTTTTCCTTTTATCCTATACTAGAAGGAATACCCGGTGAGAATTAAAATACTGTTCCTAAGAGCTCCAGGATATAACATGAAAAGAATTTAATTTTTTCCGACCTTTAAGAAGTAACCTATGTCTAACAAAACATCTGTTAGTTCCATACATACAGTGGCAAATATTTACATGTACAGGTGTATATATAGGCCTATGTGATTTGATCGATACGTTTATTTAAAAAAAAACAACTGATGCGAATATTTAAATAAACAAAAACAACTGATGCGAATATTTAAACTTATAATGTTGTGACGACTGTGTTATTTTTTTTATACATCGCCAAATGAAAACCAACCCATATATATATATATATATCATCCTTATCATCAAGTGCCGTCTCCGCAACGAAGGTTGGCTGCAACGTATCTCCAACATCTCCTGTCTCTTGTCTTGGTGGTGCACTCTGCTAGACTGTAACCTGTCCATCGTGTAATGTTACTCTCCCACGTGTATCTCTGCCTACCTCTTGCTCGCTTCCCTTTGACTTTACCCTCAAGTAAAGTCTTCAATAGGGTGTCATGTCTTTTAATGTGTCCAAAGTATTTTATTTGCCTGATCTTTATTTCTCTTAGTAGTTCTTTCTTCATATTAAGTGTCTTTAGCACCTCTTTATTTGTTTTCTTCTCTTTCCATGATGTTCTCCCTATTCTTCTATATACCCACATCTCAAAGGCATCAATTTTGTCTTTTAATTGTGTATTTAGTGTCCATGTTTCTGAGCCATACATTAATATGGAATAGATGTAGCATTTTATAATTCTCATTTTTAACTTGTTTGTAATTTGTTTAGATATTAATAATTTCCTCATGTCATTGAAGGTACTTTTAGCCATTCCTATTCTCCTTTTAACTTCTGTTTCACATCTGCCATCATTTGTGACTATGTGTCCAAGATATTGATGCTGTTTTACTTGTTGTAGTTTCTCTCGCTGTATGTTTATGTTTATCTCCTGTTCTTCTGTGTCTTTGCTGATTATCATGGTTTTTGTTTTTTAAATGTTTATATCCAGTCCATATTCATTACTTGATGTATTGACTTGATCTAGTAGTCTTTGTAGTTCATGTTCACTTTCTGCTAAAAGAACAGTGTCATCTGCATATCTAATGTTGTTTATTATTTTCCCAATGATCTTGAGTCCTGGTGTTTCTTCTATATTTTTAAAGATATTCTCTGTGTAGATATTAAATAGGCTTGGTGATAAAATGCATCCTTGGCTTACCCCTCTTCTTATTTCTATGTATGGAGAGTAGCTGTTTTCACACCTTATTGATGCAGTTTGTTCCCAATATATATTTCTAATCAGCCTGATGTCTTTTCCATCTATGCCTATTTCTTGAAGACATTTGATTAATTTTTCATGTTGTACTCTGTCAAAGGCCTTGCTGTAGTCTATGAAGCAAATATAGATACTTTTTTGGACTTCTATATAATTATAACCAAGATCATACACTATATATATATATATATATATATATATATATATATATATATATATATATATATATATATATATACATATATATAGTGTATTGATTGATATGATTAATTCATCTTTTTCCTCTGACAATTCCCAATAAAGGTCAAATAAACTAGTAGTGGAATTGGACCTAGAAATATTTTATTTTGCATTTCAATCGACAGTTACTTTGTTTCAACAGGTTCACATCTTTCTTTTTGCCTTTTGCTACTGTCTCGTATATATCTATGAGCGAATCGTAGAATATTATTTACATCAAACTTTCTGTTGTGTTCTTAAATTGAAATCCATCAGTCGTTTGTCAAGGTCAGTTAGGTAGTAACGTATGAAGGTTAAGATCTTGAGAGTATGTTGTCACCGGGAGATTATTGCATCAATACTCGATCGATATAAAATGTAGACAGTAATTATTTACTTTTAATATTTCTCATACCGACTACAGGTGAGATTATGGCACACAGAGTCAACATGCAGAACTTCATGAGAATTGGTCATGCCATTTAAATACAATAATAATGTCTAGCTAACCTTGTAGACATTTCTGTTACCGATATTTGTTTACATTTGTTTGCCTTTTTTGTGCATCGGTCAGAGGTAAAAGGTTCTCCTAATCATATGAATGGTCAACTTTTGCTGGACTTTCCCCAAGAAGAGGAGAACTTTTAAGATCTCTCATACAGATTGCAGGCGATATTATTACCTAATTAACTACCACGCCAAATTTGATTGGAATCAATGACTCCGTCAAGATTTCTATATTGGTGGATATATATAAGAGATTGGTGCGACTTTTGTGTAAGTGTAGAATGCAGTATAGTTCTGTTTCTTGCAACAACTTCCCATATGTCGTGATTTATTTCTTGCAACATCTTCCCATATGTCGTGATTTATTTCTTGCAACATCTTCCCATATGTCGTGATTTATTTCTTGCAACATCTTCCCATATGTCGTGATTTATTTCTTGCAACATCTTCCCATATGTCGTGATTTATTTCTTGCAACATCTTCCCATATGTCGTGATTTATTTCTTGCAACATCTTCCCATATGTCGTGATTTATTTCTTGCAACATCTTCCCATATGTCGTGATTTATTTCTTGCAACATCTTCCCATATGTCGTGATTTATTTCTTGCAACATCTTCCCATATGTCGTGATTTATTTCTTGCAACATCTTCCCATATGTCGTGATTTATTTCTTGCAACATCTTCCCATATGTCGTGATTTATTTCTTGCAACATCTACCCATATGTCGTGATTTATTTCTTGCAACATCTTCCCATATGTCGTGATTTATTTCTTGCAACATCTTCCCATATGTCGTGATTTATTTCTTGCAACATCTTCCCATATGTCGTGATTTATTTCTTGCAACATCTTCCCATATGTCGTGATTTATTTCTTGCAACATCTTCCCATATGTCGTGATTTATTTCTTGCAACATCTTCCCATATGTCGTGATTTATTTCTTGCAACATCTTCCCATATGTCGTGATTTATTTCTTGCAACATCTTCCCATATGTCGTGATTTATTTCTTGCAACATCTTCCCATATGTCGTGATTTATTTCTTGCAACATCTTCCCATATGTCGTGATTTATTTCTTGCAACATCTTCCCATATGTCGTGATTTATTTCTTGCAACATCTTCCCATATGTCGTGATTTATTTCTTGCAACATCTTCCCATATGTCGTGATTTATTTCTTGCAACATCTTCCCATATGTCGTGATTTATTTCTTGCAACATCTTCCCATATGTCGTGATTTATTTCGCAGGCTTTCAATGAGAACTTTAACGGGTCCTTGAAATGATTCATTTGTCCACCTTGAGAGCACATGCCCTTCTTCAATGTTCCTGCTAGATTTGCGGCAAAATGTAGTCCAGAGAATAGAAATACGCTGTATCTTGTTGTTTTGCTCGAGTGGCCCGACACATCCGAGTTATACAGTGTAGTGCTGTTTTAGAGTAATCATTGCTGGCACTGAGATAATCAGGATAGTAACCAGACAAAATATCCTCAGACAAAATATCCTCAGACAAAATATCCTCAGACAAAATATACCGGGAACAATATCCCCAGACAAAATATTCCTGAACAAATTATTCCAAAACAAAAAATTCCCAAAACAAAATATGTCCATAACAAATTACAATATATTAAATATTTTATACACACTGTAAAAGACATGAATGCACAATATAAGTAATAGATAATTGTAATGAAGTCTATAAATGAAATGAACTGCCTCATACATGACAGAAATGAAATTAATTCATTGGTCGGGTTAATTTAACGATATTAATATTCAAACACGCGCTGTGCTTTTCAAGAAGTTTATAGGCTCTGCTGGATCGTACAGATCATCCGTTGTTTTAATAGCATCATCGATAAGTTGATAAACCTTTCGTTGCTTTGATGTTGGTTGACCAATGGCTATTTGGCTTCTGATTACTGCAAATGTATGTTGTTGCTGTAACTTCTGAGCATGTATTGCTGCTGTTGGATGAGATACGTTCACCATTGAATTAAATGCATTGTGCCAACTTTCTACAGCGTTGATTCTTGGCAGCTTATTCATGACACAATTGTGTCGACTCCAAAGGATGACTGGAAATCAAGGCTGCGAAGGGCTACTACGATGAACCCGTCCAATGTAGAAATCATTGAAATAATCGACGAGGAAAGCAAGATCTGAGATACTATCAATATTGGTGAGTTGTGCGAAAACAGTAATAACATCAGTTTCTGGTACGAATGAGAAAGCCATCAGTTGTCTTTCTTTGCATACTTTTCATCAGAGATGTACAACGCAGTTTTACCCATAGATTGTAGTTTTCGCCAAACATTCTATCAAAAGTGATAATAACATCCTGATATTTGAGCTGACGGAAATGCACTTTGAAAAGCTTTAATTTCAGCTAATTCGAAATCAGTAACTATTGAAGATAGAGCTGCAGATCCGTTATTTCCAAGTTCGATTCGATGCTGAAGCAGTTTCTATGAACTAAGAACATATAGTCAAACATTATCTTCTTTATATCTTACCACTGGACCATTTATCACGTGAATGTGGGTTTTTAATTTCGTGTCTGTCATGTATGAAAATCAATATTATGTGAAAACTTTACTAAGATTATTTACTAGTTACATTATTTATTAATTTTTGTTACAGTTTACATCAAATATTTAATATATTATCTTTGTAATATTTTGGGGGTAATTTGTCTCTTGATATTTTGTCTTGGGGATATTTGTCCTGTATATTTTGTCTTGGGGATATTTGTCCTGTATATTTTGTCTTGGGGATATTTGTCCTGTATATTTTGTCTTGGGGATATTTGTCCTGTATATTTTGTCTTGGGGATATTTGTCCTGGATATTTTGTCTTGGGGATATTTGTCCTGGATATTTTGTCTTGGGGATATTTGTCCTGTATTTTTTGTCTGGGATTATTTCTTTCTTGATATTTGGTCTTGGCGATATTTGTCCTGTATATTTTATCTTGGGAATATTTGTCCTGTATTTTTTGTCTTGGTGATATTTGTCTTGTATATTTTGTCTTGGGGATATTTGTCCTGTATATTTTGTCTTGGGGATATTTGTCATGGATATTTTGTCTTGGGGATACTATCTCTTGATATTTTGTCTTGGGGATATTTGTCCTGTATATTTTGTCTTGGGGATAGTTGTCCTGTATATTTTGTCTTGGGGATAGTTGTCCTGTATATTTTGTCTTGGGGATAGTTGTCCTGTATATTTTGTCTTTGGGATATTTGTCCTGTATCTTTTGTCTTGGGGATAGTTGTCCTGTATATTTTGTCTTGGTGATAGTTGTCCTGTATATTTTGTCTTGAAGATAGTTGTCCTGTATATTTTGTCTTGGGGATATTTGTCCTGGATATTTTGTATTGGGGATATGTGTCCTATATGTTTTGTCTTGGGATTATTTATCTCTTGATGTTTTGTCTTTGGGATATTTGTCCTGGATATTTTATCATGGGGATATTTGTCCTGTATATTTTGTCTTGGGATTATTTATCTCTTGATATTTTGTCTTGGGGATATATGTCCTGTATATTTTGTCTTGGGGATATTTATCTTTTGATATTTGGTCCTAGGAATATTTATCTCTTGATATCTTGTCTTGGGGATAGTTGTCCTGTATATTTTGTCTTGGGGATAGTTGTCCCGTATATTTTGCCTTGGGGATATTTGTCTTGTATATTTTGTCTTGGGGATATTTGTCCTGTATATTTTGTATTGGGATAGTTGTCCTGTATATTTTGCCTTGGGGATATTTGTCTTGTATATTTTGTCTTGGGGATATTTGTCCTGTATATTTTGTATTGGGATAGTTGTCCTGTATATTTTATCTTGGGGATAGTTGTCCTGTACATTTTGTCTTGGGGATATTTATCTCTTGATATTTTGTCTTTGGGATAGTTGTCCTGTATATTTTGTCTTGAGGATAGTTGTCCTGTATATTTTGTCTTGGTGATAGTTGTCCTGTATATTTTGTCTTGGGGATAGTTGTCCTGTATATTTTGTCTTGTGGATATTTGTCCTGTATAGTTTCTCTTGGGGATATTTGTCCTGGATATGTTGTCTTGGGGATAATTGTCCTGTATATTTTGTCTTGGGGATATTTATCTCTTGATATTTTGTCTTGGGGATATTTGTCCTGTATATTTTGTCTTGGGGATAGTTGTCCTGTATTTTTTGTCGTGGGGATATTTGTCCTGTATATTTTGTCTTGGGGATAGTTGTCCTGTATATTTTGTCTTGGGGATAGTTGTCCTGTATATTTTGTCTTGGGGATAGTTGTCCTGTATATTTTGTCTTGGGGATATTTGTCCTGTATCTTTTGTCTTGTGGATAGTTGTCCTGTATATTTTGTCTTGGGGATAGTTGTCCTGTACATTTTGTCTTGGGGATATTTGTCCTGTATATTTTGTTTTGGGATTATTTTTCTCTTGATGTTTTGTCTTTGGGATATTTGTCCTGGATATTTTATCATGGGGATATTTGTCCTGTATATTTTGTCTTGGGATTATTTATCTCTTGATATTTTGTCTTGCGGATATATGTCCTGTATATTTTGTCTTGGGGATATTTATCTCTTGATATTTGGTCCTAGGAATATTTATCTCTTGATATCTTGTCTTGGGGATAGTTGTCCTGTATATTTTGTCTTGGGGATAGTTGTCCTGTATATTTTGTCTTGGGGATAGTTGTCCTGTATTTTTTGTCGTGGGGATATGTGTCTTGTATATTTTGTCTTGGGGATATTTGTCCTGTATATTTTGTCTTGGGGATAGTTGTCCTGTATATTTTGTCTTGGGGATAGCTGTCCTGTATATTTTGTCTTGGGGATAGTTGTCCTGTATAATTTGTATTGGGGATAGTTGTCCTGTATATTTTGTCTTGGGGATATTTGTCCTGTACATTTTGTCTTGGGGATAGTTGTCCTGTATATTGTGTCTTCGGGATATTTGTCCTTTATATTTTGTCTTGTGGATATTTATCTCTTGATATTTTGTCTTGGGGATATTTGTCCTGGATATTTTGTCTTGGAGATATTTGTCCTGTATATTTTGTCTTGGGATTATTTATCTCTTGATGTTTTGTCTTGGGGATATTTGTCCTGGATATTTTGTCATGGGGATATTTGTCCTGTATATTTTGTCTTGGGATTATTTATCTCTTGATATTTTGTCTTTGGGATATTTGTCCTGTATATTTTGTCTTGGGGATAGTTGTCCTGTATATTTTGTCTTGGGGATAGTTGTCCTGTATATTTTGCCTTGGGGATATTTGTTCTGTATATTTTGTCTTGGGGATAGTTGTCCTGTATATTTTATCTTGGGGATAGTTGTCCTGTACATTTTGTCTTGGGGATATTTATCTCTTGATATTTTGTCTTGGGGATAGTTGTCCTGTATATTTTGTCTTGATGATAGTTGTCCTGTATATTTTGTCCTGGGGATAGTTGTCCTGTATATTTTGTCTTGGGGATAGTTGTCCTGTATATTTTGTCTTGGGGATAGTTGTCCTGTATATTTTGCCTTGGGGATATTTGTCCTGTATATTTTGTCTTGGGGATAGTTGTCCTGTATATTTTGTCTTGGGGATAGTTGTCCTGTATATTTTGTCTTGTGGATATTTGTCCTGTATAGTTTCTCTTGGGGATATTTGTCCTGGATATGTTGTAGTGGGGATAATTGTCCTGTATATTTTGTCTTGGGGATATTTATCTCTTGATATTTTGTCTTGGGGATATTTGTCCTGTATATTTTGTCTTGGGGATAGTTGTCCTGTATTTTTTGTCGTGGGGATATTTGTCTTGTATATTTTGTCTTGGGGATATTTGTCCTGTATATTTTGTCTTGGGGATAGTTGTCCTGTATATTTTGTCTTGGGGATAGCTGTCCTGTATATTTTGTCTTGGGGATAGTTGTCCTGTATAATTTGTATTGGGGATAGTTGTCCTGTATATTTTGTCTTGGGGATATTTGTCCTGTACATTTTGTCTTGGGGATAGTTGTCCTGTATATTGTGTCTTCGGGATATTTGTCCTTTATATTTTGTGGATATTTATCTCTTGATATTTTGTCTTGGGGATATTTGTCCTGGATATTTTGTCTTGGGGATATTTGTCCTGTATATTTTGTCTTGGGATTATTTATCTCTTGATGTTTTGTCCTGGGGATATTTGTCCTGGATATTTTGTCATGGGGATATTTGTCCTGTATATTTTGTCTTGGAATTATTTATCTCTTGATATTTTGTCTTGGGGATATTTGTCCTGTATATTTTGTCTTGGGGATAGTTGTCCTGTATATTTTGTCTTGGGGATAGTTGTCCTGTATATTTTGCCTTGGGGATATTTGTCTTGTATATTTTGTCTTGGGGATAGTTGTCCTGTATTTTTTGTCGTGGGGATATTTGTCTTGTATATTTTGTCTTGGGGATATTTGTCCTGTATATTTTGTCTTGGGGATAGTTGTCCTGTATTTTTTGTCGTGGGGATATTTGTCTTGTATATTTTGTCTTGGGAATATTTGTCCTGTATATTTTGTCTTGGGGATAGTTGTCCTGTATATTTTGTCTTGGGGATAGCTGTCCTGTATATTTTGTCTTGGGGATAGTTGTCCTGTACATTTTGTCTTGGGGATAGTTGTCCTGTATATTGTGTCTTCGGGATATTTGTCCTTTATATTTTGTCTTGTGGATATTTATCTCTTGATATTTTGTCTTGGGGATATTTGTCCTGGATATTTTGTCTTGGGGATATTTGTCCTGTATATTTTGTCTTGGGATTATTTATCTCTTGATGTTTTGTCTTGGGGATATTTGTCCTGGATATTTTGTCATGGGGATATTTGTCCTGTATATTTTATCTTGGGATTATTTATCTCTTGATATTTTGTCTTGGGGATATTTGTCCTATATATTTTGTCTTGGGGATAGTTGTCCTGTATATTTTGTCTTGGGGATAGTTGTCCTGTATATTTTGCCTTGGGGATATTTGTCCTGTATATTTTGTCTTGGGGATAGTTGTCCTGTATATTTTTTCTTGGGGATAGTTGTCCTGTACATTTTGTCTTGGGGATATTTATCTCTTGATATTTTGTCTTGGGGATAGTTGTCCTGTATATTTTGTCTTGAGGATATTTGTCCTGTATATTTTGTCTTGGGGATAGTTGTCCTGTATATTTTGTCTTGGGGATAGTTGTCCTGTATATTTTGTCTTGTGGATATTTGTCCTGTATAGTTTCTCTTGGGGATATTTTTCCTGGATATGTTGTCTTGGCGATAATTGTCCTGTATATTTTGTCCTTGGGATATTTATCTCTTGATATTTTGTCTTGGGGATATTTGTCCTGTATATTTTGTCTTGGTGATAATTGTCCTGTATTTTTTGTCGTGGGGATATTTGTCTTGTATATTTTGTCTGGGGGATATTTGTCTTGTATATTTTGTCTTGGGGATATTTGTCCTGTATATTTTGTCTTGGCGATATTTGTCCTGTATATTTTGTCTTGGGGATATTTGTCCTGTATATTTTGTCTTGGGGATAGTTGTCCTGTATATTTTGCCTTGGGGATATTTGTCCTGTATATTTTGTCTTGGGGATAGTTGTCCTGTATATTTTATCTTGGGGATAGTTGTCCTGTACATTTTGTCTTGGGGATATTTATCTCTTGATATTTTGTCTTTGGGATAGTTGTCCTGTATATTTTGTCTTGAGGATAGTTGTCCTGTATATTTTGTCTTGGGGATAGTTGTCCTGTATATTTTGTCTTGGGGATAGTTGTCCTGTATATTTTGTCTTGAGGATAGTTGTCCTGTATATTTTGTCTTGGGGATAGTTGTCCTGTATATTTTGTCTTGGGGATAGTTGTCCTGTATATTTTGTCTTGTGGATATTTGTCCTGTATAGTTTCTCTTGGGGATATTTTTCCTGGATATGTTGTCTTGGGGATAATTGTCCTGTATATTTTGTCTTGGGGATATTTATCTCTTGATATTTTGTCTTGGGGATATTTGTCCTGTATATTTTGTCTTGGGGATAGTTGTCCTGTATTTTTTGTCGTGGGGATATTTGTCTTGTATATTTTGTCTGGGGGATATTTGTCTTGTATATTTTGTCTTGGGGATATTTGTCCTGTATATTTTGTCTTGGCGATATTTGTCCTGTATATTTTGTCTTGGGGATACTTATCTCTTGATATTTTGTCTTGGGGATATTTGTCCTGTATATTTTGTCTTGGGGATAGTTGTCCTGTATATTTTGTCTTGGGGATACCTGTCCTGTATATTTTGTCTTGGGGATAGTTGTCCTGTATAATTTGTCTTGGGGATAGTTGTCCTGTATATTTTGTCTTGGGGATATTTGTCCTGTACATTTTGTTTTGGGGATAGTTGTCCTGTATATTGTGTCTTCGGGATATTTGTCCTTTATATTTTGTCTTGTGGATATTTATCTCTTGATATTTTGTCTTGGGGATATTTGTCCTGGATATTTTGTCTTGGGGATATTTGTCCTGTATATTTTGTCTTGGAATTATTTATCTCTTGATGTTTTGTCTTGGGGATATTTGTCCTGGATATTTTGTCATGGGGATATTTGTCCTGTATATTTTGTCTTGGGATTATTTATCTCTTGATATTTTGTCTTGGGGATATTTGTCCTGTATATTTTGTCTTGGGGATATTTTTCTCTTGATATTTGGTCCTGGGAATATTTATCTCTTGATATCTTGTCTTGTGGATAGTTGTCCTGTATATTTTGTCTTGGGGATAGTTGTCCTCTATATTTTGTCTTGGGAATATTTATCTCTTGATATTTTGTCTTGGGGATAGTTGTCTTGTATATTTTGTCTTGGGGATAGTTGTCCTGTATATTTTGTCTTGGGGATATTTGTCCTGTATATTTTGTCTTGTGGATAGTTGTCCTGTATATTTTGTCTTGGGGATAGTTGTCCTGTACATTTTGTCTTGGGGATATTTATCTCTTGATATTTTGTCTTGGGGATATTTGTCCTGTATATTTTGTCTTGGGGATATTTGTCCTGTATATTTTGTCTTGGGGATAGCTGTCCTGTATATTTTGTCTTGGGGATAGTTGTCCTGTTTAATTTTTCTTGGGGATAGTTGTCCTGTATATTTTTTTTTTGGATAATTGTCCTGTATATTTTGTCTTGGGGAAACTTATCTCTTGATATTTTGTCTTGGGGACATTTGTCCTGTATATTTTGTCTTGGGGATAGTTGTCCTGTATATTTTGTCTTGGGGATAGATGTCCTGTATATTTTGTCTTGGGGATAGTTGTCCTGTTTAATTTGTCTTGGGGATAGTTGTCCTGTATATTTTGTCTTGGGGATAGTTGTCCTGTATATTGTGTCTTCGGGATATTTGTCCTTTATATTTTGTCATGTGGATATTTATCTCTTGATATTTTGTCTTGGGGATATTTGTCCTGGATATTTGTCTTGGGGATATTTGTCCTGTATATTTTGTCTTGGGATTATTTATCTCTTGATGTTTTGTCGTGGAGATATTTGTCCTGGATATTTTGTCATGGGGATATTTGTCCTGTATATTTTCTCTTGGGATTATTTATCTCTTGATATTTTGTCTTGGGGATATTTTTCTCTTGATATTTTGTCCAGGGAATATTTATCTCTTGATATCTTGTCTTGGGGATAGTTGTCCTGTATATTTTGTCTTGGGGATAGTTGTCCTCTATATTTTGTCTTGGGAATATTTATCTCTTGATATTTTGTCTTGGGGATAGTTGTCTTGTATATTATGTCTTGGGGATAGTTGTCCTGTATATTTTGTCTTGGGGATATTTGTCCTGGATATTTTGTCATGGGGATATTTGTCCTGTATATTTTGTCTTGGGATTATTTATCTCTTGATATCTTGTCTTGGGGATAGTTGTCCTGTATATTTTGTCTTGGGGATAGTTGTCCTCTATATTTTGTCTTGGGAATATTTATCTCTTGATATTTTGTCTTGGGGATAGTTGTCTTGTATATTTTGTCTTGGGGATAGTTGCCCTGTATATTTTGTCTTGGGGATATTTGTCCTGTATATTTTGTCTTGGGGATAGTTGTCCTGTATATTTTGTCTTGGGGATAGTTGTCCTGTACCTTTTGTCGTGGGGATATTTATCTCTTGATATTTTGTCTTGGGTATAGTTGTCCTGTATATTTTGTCGTGGGGATAGTTGTCCTGTATATTTTGTCTTGGGGATAGTTGTCCTGTATATTTTGTCTTGGGTTAGTTGTCTTGTATATTTTGTCTGGGGATAGTTGTCTTGTATATTTTGTCTTGGGGATAGTTATCCTGCATATTTTGTCTTGGGGATAGTTGTCCTGTATATTTTGTCGTGGGGATAGTTGTCCTGTATATTTTGTCTTGGGGATAGTTGTCCTGTATATTTTGTGTGCTTATAATTTCTTAAGGAACCATCACTATGACTGTGGAATATTTATATCCAACTGGAAAAATTAATAGAAAATATTGTGGAATAATAATGTATTGCGGTCTGAAAATGATGAAACTTCTTAACCAAACTTGTATATATAGGAGAGACACACCCCCCCCCTGAACATGAAGCATCCTAATCAAACTTGCAGATACAGAAGGTGTGGGAGTTTGTAGGGTTTAAACACACCCTCCTGAACACTGAGTATATTAACCAAGCTTGCAGATACAGAAGGTGTGGGAGTTTGTAGGCTTTAAACACATACCCTCCTCCCTTCCCTCTTTAGACTTAAAGAAAAATCATAATGAATCAAACATGATTTAAACGAGATCCGCTCAGATGGCACCTACTCGCCTCTTTAGGTTTAAGAAAATTAAACATGACATTTAGTGCTGTGAAAGAACTACACAAGAAAAACGTCTTACAATTAAAACGTCCATAACCACTAATAAAATCATCAATGTCCCCCAGCTCTGTAGGTAAGACATGGCCCGCTGTAGCAAAAACTGGCCTCGCAAGTCATTTCTTTCCCTGGCCTGTCAGGCTAATATAAAATGTCTATATGTACTAGCACCATAGCTCAGGAACCAGCTGGAGCCAGAACTCAGGAAACTATATTTCTAATTTTCTTCTGTACGTGACCTGATCTGTATAACATTGATATTTATAGTTTTCTGTTGTACATGGCCTGATCTGTATAACATTGATATTTATAGTTTTATATAGTACATGGCCTAATCTGTATTACATTGATATTTCTAATTTTCTGCTGTACATGACCTGACCTGTATAACATTGATATTTCTAGTTTATTGCTGTACATGGCCTAATCTGTATAACATTGATATTTCTAGTTTTCTGCTGTACATGACCTGATCTGTATAACATTGATATTTCTAGTTCTCTGCTGTACATGACCTGATGTGTATTATTGGTTTCTATTTTGATCAGCATTACTACAGTGCAAACAGAGGAAATTATTTCTATGGAACGTATAACATCCTTCACTGGAAGTATAGTTTAAGAGGCATACTTATTGTTTAAATCACTACATCCTGATACAACTACAACCTTAATGAAATCATATCATTACGAATCTCCAACCTTAATGAAATTACAGCCTGGTAAAACTACAATCTTTATGATATAGCATTCTGGTGAAAACCACAATCGTTATGACATCACTTCCTGGTGAAAACCACAATCTTATGGCACAACAGTCAGCCACTACAATCTTTTTGACAACATCCTGATGAAAACACATCCTGATGAAACCACATCCTGGTGACACCACATGCTAATGAAACCGTATGTTTATTGCACATGTCTTTCTCATTTAACTGACTTTACGCTATAATATTGAGAAAATTGTGACATAAACAGGAAAAAATCATACATTTCTGTTATGTAGTTATTTGAAAGAATATATTTATCTGACATGTCTTTTGCCGCACACTATCCTCACTGAAGCATCTTGGTTATATATAAGCTGTCAAGCCTCTTATGGTGCCATGTTCAGAAGGTCTTCAGTATTCTGTGCCCATCGTCATCATGGTCTACTTCTTTCTCCTGCCTGAAACTGTTCAGTAGGTGATTTAATCTTTCCAAACCATTGTGTCTGTTTATACGTTTATTAATTTGCATTTTTGTTTATTGCTAGGACTTTCTATAACATTTAAAATGTCGATATTTTCTTGTTGATATTGTACACGTCTCAGAAACATATACTGCAACTGAACAATTATAACTTAACCCCTTAGCTGCGGAGGTATCCTTATGATGAGGGTGTTGCCGCCATTTTGCTGAAATCTTCTTCGTAGTTTCCCAGGAAAACAATTCATCTGGATGCTTTATTATAATTATCCAGACAGATTTTTCCCCTGGGAAACTAAGAAGAGGAGGATCTCCACAGAATGGCGGTGGCTTTTCATCATATCTTTAAGAATACCTTCTCAGCTAACGGGGTTAATAGTTGCAGCAGTAACTTTGCTCTTTAGGTTTGACTTTTTTTATAGAATTTTCACCAGGAATGTTTTTGTAGGTCTAGTGCTAACCTTTTTCTGATCTCTGCTGAGCAATCTCCTATGGTTTTGATCGTTTACCATAGATATTCAGTTATTGGCATTTTCCAATTGTTCTTTGTCAATAACTATTGTAAATATGAGTCAAGTTATGCTGTTATGCATTAGTTTTGACTGTTGTTCATACAAGAACAGAGTTTGTGCCTTTCTATGATGTTTGCCTGATATAATCATGTGTTCTAGGTCTTGCTATGATGTTTGCCTGATATAATCATGTGTTCTAGGTCTTGCTATGATGTTTGCCTGAAATAATTATGTGTTCTAGGTCTGTTGTAAGAACAGAGTTTGTGCCTTGCTATGATGTTTGCCTGATATAATTATGTGTTCTAGGTCTGTTGTAAGAACAGAGTTTGTGCCTTGCTATGATGTTTGCCTGATATAATTATGTGTTCTAGGTCTGTTGTAAGAACAGAGTTTGTGCCTTGCTATGATGTTTGCCTGATATAATTATGTGTTCTAGGTCTGTTGTAAGAACAGAGTTTGTGCCTTGCTATGATGTTTGCCTGATATAATTATGTGTTCTAGGTCTGTTGTAAGAACAGAGTTTGTGCCTTGCTATGATGTTTGCCTGATATAATTATGTGTTCTAGGTCTGTTGTAAGAACAGAGTTTGTGCCTTGCTATGATGTTTGCCTGATATAATTATGTGTTCTAGGTCTGTTGTAAGAACAGAGTTTGTGCCTTGCTATGATGTTTGCCTGATATAATTATGTGTTCTAGGTCTGTTGTAAGAACAGAGTTTGTGCCTTGCTATGATGTTTGCCTGATATAATTATGTGTTCTAGGTCTGTTGTAAGAACAGAGTTTGTGCCTTGCTATGATGTTTGCCTGATATAATTATGTGTTCTAGGTCTGTTGTAAGAACAGAGTTTGTGCCTTGCTATGATGTTTGCCTGATATAATTATGTGTTCTAGGTCTGTTGTAAGAACAGAGTTTGTGCCTTGCTATGATGTTTGCCTGATATAATTATGTGTTCTAGGTCTGTTGTAAGAACAGAGTTTGTGCCTTGCTATGATGTTTGCCTGATATAATTATGTGTTCTAGGTCTGTTGTAAGAACAGAGTTTGTGCCTTGCTATGATGTTTGCCTGATATAATTATGTGTTCTAGGTCTGTTGTAAGAACAGAGTTTGTGCCTTGCTATGATGTTTGCCTGATATAATTATGTGTTCTAGGTCTGTTGTAAGAACAGAGTTTGTGCCTTGCTATGATGTTTGCCTGATATAATTATGTGTTCTAGGTCTGTTGTAAGAACAGAGTTTGTGCCTTGCTATGATGTTTGCCTGATATAATTATGTGTTCTAGGTCTGTTGTAAGAACAGAGTTTGTGCCTTGCTATGATGTTTGCCTGATATAATTATGTGTTCTAGGTCTGTTGTAAGAACAGAGTTTGTGCCTTGCTATGATGTTTGCCTGATATAATTATGTGTTCTAGGTCTGTTGTAAGAACAGAGTTTGTGCCTTGCTATGATGTTTGCCTGATATAATTATGTGTTCTAGGTCTGTTGTACTTCTTGATATTAGCGTCGTGTCATCAGCATAACTAATTATTTTAAAGAATACATAAACTATAAAACATACCGTAATTAGAAGATGAATTATGAACAAATATAACATAACTCACCAAAATGTGTTATTTCTTTGAGTCTTTTCAATCCATTTTCTATCATTTTTACACAAGAATATCCTAGTGTCTTTAATGCATAGATTATTTGTTGCCTATGTGTCCATAGGTGGTGAAATTATGTACATTTTTGTGGACATCAGAGCAATACAAATGTGAAATATTCCACCACATCAAGTCATGACTTTATTTGTTTAGTCTAGTCTATTTGTAATTTTATATTCCACACATCAAGTCATGACTATGTTTAGTATGATCCATTTGTAATTTTATATTCCGCACATCACGTTATGACTATGTTTGTTTAGTCTAGTCCATTTGTAATTTTATTATTATATTATCCTTTGTTCTCTGTATTTTTCTTGAGAAAGGTTTAATGGTTAAAATGTTGATTTAGTCGATTTTGTATACTCTCATATGGGCATAGTCTTTGATGGTTGTTCTGTACAGAGTCTATCTTGGCATTTTTCCATCTGGTACCCATTTTAATGCTTGTAGTAGCAGTTTGTTTTCATTAATTCTAAGTAAATATTTGATATGTCAATCATTTTCCTATTATTATTGTAGAAACAAATGTGTCTATTGCTGTTTGGTGTCTTTTCTTACTTGGTTTCTAAGACTTAAATTCTTCCCAACCAATATTTAAGCTTCCATAGACATTTATTTTCAAATGAATTTAATTTCTTCTCTAGTGCTTTTGTTATTTTCCAACTTTCGCAATAACTATGTGTTAATATGGATATCACATTGGAGTTGAACAGTCGTAGTTTGGTATGTTTATTTGTTGTTTTTGATTTCCAGATGTTTGTTAGGTAAATGCCAAAGCTATTTTACAACCAACATAAGTTTTGTATTTTGTAATATTTGGAATGACTAAAACAAAAATCTTGTTTGAATTTCCCACACTGAAAAGGCTCAAGCTGGTCCATCATCCCAAAAAGAATGCCCACCAAAATTGTAAACTGTCCTTAGGTTTCCTCTCCACGTCTTTCAATTTGGTGTAATATCTCAGGCATTTCATTATCTAACTTCTCTAAGTTCTAGATCTTTTCTGTCTGCTTTGTTTGTTTTCAGCTTTCCTCACAGTATGTCCAATCTCTTTCCTAGACATGATTTGTCAGAAAATAGAATGATGTCTTGTCCTGTTATCCAATCCTCTTCATCATTTCTTATCTTACTGTTTAATAATAAAAATCTTTCTCCATGAGTTATTCACCAAATGTTTATAACATCCTGCAATCAATTCCTATCCATCTTTTCCAATATTGGTTTTATATACACCAATTTATTTTAGTATGATGTAGTTCCTTCACCTCTTCAGCGTTCATTCTCAAACTCCCGCTGGATTTATCTTGCAGCATGAATACAGTTCTAATACGTTTCCTACAGTATGTAGTCCAGAGAATGGAAATACGACGTGTCACCATTTTATTTGTACCAATAACACCACAATCTGATGAAACCACATGAGGAACCTAACTTGATTGTGCTATTGACACCACAATCTGATGAAACCACATGGGGTACCTAACTTAATTGTGCCAATGACATCAAAATCTGATGAAACCACATAAGGTCCCTAACTTGATTGTGCCAATGAAACCACAACCTGATGAAACCACATGGGGTCGCTAACTTTATTGTGCCATTGACACCACAATCTGATGAAACCACATGAGGTCCCTAACTTGATTGTGCCAATGACACAATAATCTGATGAAACCACATGGGTCCCTAACTTGATTATGCCAATGACACCACAATCTGATGAAACCACATGGGGTCCCTAACTTGATTGTGCCAAAAATACCACAATCTGATGAAACAACATGAGGACCCTAACTTGATTGTGCTATTGACACCACAATCTGATGAAACCACATGGGGGCCATAACTTCATTGTGCCAATGACACCACACTCTTATGAAACCACATGTGGTCCCTAACTTGATTGTGCTATTGACACCACAATCTGATGAAACCACATGATTTCCTCAACTTGATTGTGCCAATGACACCACAATCTGATGAAACCACATGAGGTCCCTAAATAGATTATGCAAATTACACCACAATCTGATGAAACCACATGAGGACCCTAACATGATTGTGTCAATGAAACCACAATCTGATGAAACCACATGGGGTCCCTAACTTGATTTTGCCAAAAACACCACAATCTGATTAATCCGCATGGGTCCCTAACTTGATTGTGCCAATGACACCACAATCTGATTAAACCACATGGGGTCCCTAACTTTATTGTGCCATTGACACCACAATCTGATGAAACCACGTGAGGTCCCTAACTTTATTGTGCCAATGACAGCACAATCTGATGAAACAGCATGGGATCCCTAACTTAATTGTGCCAATGACACCACAATTTGATGAACCACATAAGGTCCCTACCTTTATTGTGTCAGTGACACCACAATATGATGAAACCACATGATTTCCTTAACTTGATTCTGCCAATGACATCACAATCTGATAAAACCACATGAGGAACATAACTTGATTGTGTCAATGACACCACAATCTGATGAAACCACATGGGGGCCATAACTTGATTGTGCTATTCACACCACAATCTGATGAATCCACATGGGGGCCCTAACTTGATTGTGCTATTGACACCACAATCCGATAAAACCACATGGGGTCCCGAACTTGATTGTGTCAGTGACACCACAATCTGATGAAACCACATGATTTCCTTAACTTTATTGTGCCAATTACACCACAATCTGATGAAACCACATGAGGTCCCTAACTTGATTGTGCCAAAAACACCACAATCTGATGAATGCACATAGGGTCCATAACTTTCTTGTGCCAGTGACACCACAATCTGATGAAACCACATGAGGTCCCTAACTTGATTGTGCCAATGACACCATAATCTGATGAAACCACATGAGGTACCTAACCTGATTGTGCCAATTACACCATAATCTGATGAAACCACATGAGGTCCCTAACCTGATTGTGTCAATGACACCACAATCTTATGGTTTATGAGCGGTCCATAACTTGATTGTGCCAATGACACCACAATCTGATGAAACCACATGGGGTCCATAACTTTATTGTGCCAATGACACCACAATCTGATGAAACCACATGAGGTCCCTAATTTTATTGTGCCAATGACACCACAATCTGATGAAACCACAAGAGGTCCCTAATTTGATTGTGTCAATGACACCACAATCTGATGAAACCACATGAGGTCCCTAACTTGATTGTGTCAATGACACCACAATCTGATGAAACCACATGAGGTCCCTAACTTGATTGTGTCAATGACACCACAATCTGATGAAAACACCACAATCTGATGAAACCACATGAGGTCCCTAACTTGATTGTGTCAATGACACCACAATCTGATGAAAACACCACAATCTGATGAAAACACCAAAATCTGATGAAACCACATGAGGTCCCTAACTTGATTGTGTCAATGACACCACAATCTGATGAAAACACCACAATCTGATGAAACAACATGAGGTCCCTAATTTTATTGTGCCAATGACACCACAATCTGATGAAACCACATGAGGTCCCTAAATGGATTTCCGGAGATGCTCCTGTGACATATTTTCATTCTTTGCATAAACTGTTTTCAGTTTGGGGTCAGCGTTTTCTGATTTTGATTGTAATATAGTATCTTGTAGTACTACCTGAAATCTATTGGTCAGAAGACCTTCTATTAGTGTAGAACCTATAACCTTTGTTGGGTTGTACAGTGGAATCCTGTTATAGCAACTTTGTTTGGACAGACAAAATATGTATGTAATAACAGATATGCAGTATAAACAATATAAATATAATTGTGGATTTTGAAAAGTGTTAAAAATGGAAATATATTATAAAATAATGCGCTATAGACAGATTCCACCATATTACGTATCATTCATGTTTCCTAGTGATATAACGTAGAACACTCTTTATGATTAAAGTTATGTTCCTTATTTTTCTATTTTTGTGTGTGTACATATTTGCTTAGATGTAATGAAAAACTGCCTTGGCAGTAATTATTCTTCATTTAATATCTTTTTCTGTGGCTCCAGTTTGATCAAAGATGCTTCCCAGATAAACAAAACAATCCACCTTCTCAACTGACTATCTGTCTGTATTCAATCTATCTGTAGTTATAGCGTGGCAATATTTCTATGCTCATTTAAATGAAAAATGCTCCCAGAGGAGCACGGTAGCCTAGTCGATAGTGAACATGTAAAAATGAAAAGAAATAGGTGAAAGTTGTACCAGTATTTGTAAATAAAACATAGTAACAACAAGACACAATGACAAACGACGTTTCTACTAAAGGAATTCATCAGGACGAAATAAACAATAAGCATATACTGAACGTACTGCCCGTGTGTTGCCAGGCCCGAAAGGGGAGCAAAGAATAGTAACATTGTTTACCTTCCACGCATGTCGTAAAAGGCGACTAAGGAGGTTATGGGATGGAGTTGGCTATCCCATCCCATATAGGTCAGTGACCTAAAGCCATGCTGAAGCCGAATGTGTCAGGCCGAAACACGCAGATATCGCATCACTGCTGTAAACCATGACACAACGCATTCCGTTCTCCGTACTACATCCTGCTAATCTGCAGGAGTTTGAGAACGGACGCAGAAGAAGAAGAAGATACTGAATGTACGAAAGCATATATGGTATGATGATGGTATGAGTAAATGCTTATAGCGTGGTAAGAAACATGACATTGTGACATTTCTGTGGGTTAGAAGTGTGCTTGGTGGTGCCCATCATGGATTGCTTGGTGTTACTCTCCAAGTAATCTTGTTAGAACCTCTACGGTCAGTGAAAAGTATGAATAATATTAAACACTGGGATAAATCAACCAGTGTAGGGTAACAACCCTAAACAGGAAGTAGGTGGCTGGGGTAACACAGGGCAAAATGTCAAGAAATACAAAAATAGGTAGGTGTGTTACCAAAATGAAACATAAAACAACTTAACAACGAGATACAGAGACAGACGACGTTTCGACTATAAAGCCTTCATCAGGACAAACAAATGACCACAATAAAACAAGTCTTACATGGAGACAAATAGGGTTATAATGAGGACAATAGCAGATAGGTAATGAGGGAAGAAAAGATGTGGAAGCATGACAGGTGAGAAAAACGTATGGGGAGAAGTTAGTAGTAAGTAGGGAGGAGAAAGTAGACTGAAGAATGTGAGATGAACAAAGGAAAAGATATGGTAGCAAGTAAATTACATTAAAATAAAATAAAAATACTCACCCAAAAGTGGCAACAGAGAATGAATGCTACAGACAAGCAATCATGATGTAAGGGAAGAGCAAAATGAGATGATGCGAGGGATCAGGTGGGAGAGAGAAAAAGAGGCCAAAAACGGCAGGAACAGAAGAGAATGAGCAAACAGAAGGAAGAGAATATGAGCAGATAATTGTGATATATGAGAATAAAATGGTAGTAAAATAACTTAACTGATGCAGCGACTAGTCTATGGTCCTCCCATGTGAATGAGCACACGCATAATGGCAATAAAGTAAAGAATGGACAGTGAAAGTCAGATTCCTATCAAGGATCATGATAGCACGTATTTGTACAGGTTAGAAAAATAAAGACATGCCACAGTAATAGACGGTACCCGAGGCGCTGAAGTGAAAAGAAAACACACCCGCGAAAGGGGAACAATAGAAGAGACAATATCCTGGTATTGTCACAGTGCATACCAACTGATGAGAGTAAAGGGGCGTAAGTAAATAGGTAAATAGCCATAAAGAAAGAAGACAGAGTATAAGACAAATGCAGAGGTTACAAAAAAAAAAAAAAAAAAAAAAAAAGGGGGGGGGGACGTGATGGATCGACGAAATCCCCTAGACGGAGATACGTCACGCAGGAAAGTGAAGTGCGGGTGGGAGGGAGCCCAGAGGACACAGGGAGGGTACAACAAGGGAGGGTATGGGACTATCACGGGGAAGCACGTCGTGAGATGGTATCAGGCTGATATAGCGAGACATAGGAAGAGGGTGCCGGAGATAAGGGCACCAGAGAAGATAGGGAATAAGGAGACAGGAAAAAAAGACCATAGCGGGAGGAGGCAGACCCGGAGTTACAGCCAAGTCATGTGAGGAAGTGGAGGGTCGTAGCGTCGTAGGTTACAAAGTAAGGGTCATCTGTCCACAGTGTCGCAGTAAAAGGAGGTCGGTGTAGCAGAGGTTCCAATAAAATGTGACGGAAGATGGACCAAGGTCACAACCACAACGACACGTACCTTGTAGGCCAGGTGTTGGGAAATGAGACCGGTCGCATAAACCGAATATGATAAAGGGATGAGTTAGCCGCACGTCGCAACCCCTATGTGGGTATTGCTCGCACTGTACACTAGCTCATCTATGGGAACAACGATCAAAGGACAGAGACTCTGGCCACGATACACGATCCCTTGGTTTGGGGCATGCACCGTGGGGAGCGAAGTGTCCGATGAAACGAGGTTCTCTAATGAGAAACGTTGCCGGTCACCAGAGTGGCAAGAGACCAGGCCAGTGACCTGAATGTCCTGTGCCCCCCGGTGAGAATTGCTGTTGAAGTGGAGGGCCACCGGAGAAGATCCACAGTTACGGCTATCCCGTAAGTGTTCGGCAAACCTAGTGGCTAGGAATCTACCCGTCTCACCAATGTACATCAGGTTGCAGCGTTTGCAAGTTATCACGTACAATGCCTCCCTGCTGCTCCTATAATCTTTACCTTACCCTTATTTCTTCCTGCTCATCTCCTTGATACTGTTGCTCTCTATTGTGGTGGCTCGGCCGGGGCCCCCACCCAGGGTTTGGGGCTACGGTGACATGTCACGTTGCGATTGGTGTGTTGGTGGGTGGTTACGCCATGGGACTGGGACCGGTGCAGCTTCATCCGGGGTGGGTCTGTTGCGGTTTGGTACGTCGGTTTGATGGTTGATCTGTATCCCCTCGCTACCCCACTCTACTCTCTCTCTACGGTTTGTTTCACCCATGCTTCATCCTCCTCTTCTCCCTTAGATTCTTTGTCATACTCTGTCTACTTTCTCTATTTCCATTGCTTAGGGCTATGTCCGCTCTTTCTCTTGTGCCATTCTCTGTGACCCGTGGGCGACACCACGTATCTATTATCATATTTCTTCTGGCCACTTTCTTATCAATTGGGGCGGCTACCCATACAGTTACGTAGCATGTGCTATGTGGTGACTGTTTGATGACTGACAAATGTGGGTGTTTTTTTTTTTTTTGTTTGTTTGTTTGTTGTTTTTTTTAAAATAGACTTTGCAGCGCCAACAGGCTTACTGCTTCACACGACTTGGATGGCTCGGATGCAGTGGTTCCCCCATATATATTTATGGAGCCAGCGTGCAGTACGGGCAACGCCCCCAAACGGGTTGCAACGTACGGTTGGTCTCACACAGATGCGAACCTCGTTTCATCGGACACTTCGCTCCCCACGGTGCATGCCCCAAACCAAGGGATCGTGTATCGTGGCCAGAGTCTCTGTCCTTTGATCGTTGTTCCCATAGATGAGCTAGTGTACAGTGCGAGCAATACCCACATAGGGGTTGCGACGTGCGGCTAACTCATCCCTTTATCATATTCGGTTTATGCGACCGGTCTCATTTCCCAACACCTGGCCTACAAGGTACTTGTCGTTGTGGTTGTGACCTTGGTCCATCTTCCGTCACATTTTATTGGAACCTCTGCTACACCGACCTCCTTTTACTGCGACACTGTGGACAGATGACCCTTACTTTGTAACCTACGACGCTACGACCCTCCACTTCCTCACATGACTTGGCTGTAACTCCGGGTCTGCCTCCTCCCGCTATGGTCTTTTTTTCCTGTCTCCTTATTCCCTATCTTCTCTGGTGCCCTTATCTCCGGCACCCTCTTCCTATGTCTCGCTATATCAGCCTGATACCATCTCACGACGTGCTTCCCCGTGATAGTCCCATACCCTCCCTTGTTGTACCCTCCCTGTGTCCTCTGGGCTCCCTCCCATCCGCACTTCACTTTCTTGCGTGACGTATCTCCGTCTAGGGGATTTCGTCGATCCATCACGTCCCCCCCCCTTTTTTCTTTTTTTTTTTTTTTGTAACCTCTGCATTTGTCTTATACTCTGTCTTCTTTCTTTATGGCTATTTACCTATTTACTTACGCCCCTTTACTCTCATCAGTTGGTATGCACTGTGACCATACCAGGATATTGTCTCTTCTATTGTTCCCCTTTCGCGGGTGTGTTTTCTTTTCACTTCAGCGCCTCGGGTACTGTCTATTACTGTGGCATGTCTTTATTTTTCTAACCTGTACAAATACGTGCTATCATGATCCTTGATAGGAATCTGACTTTCACTGTCCATTCTTTACTTTATTGCCATTATGCGTGTGCTCATTCACATGGGAGGACCATAGACTAGTCGCTGCATCAGTTAAGTTATTTTACTACCATTTTATTCTCATATATCACAATTATCTGCTCATATTCTCTTCCTTCTGTTTGCTCATTCTCTTCTGTTCCTGCCGTTTTTGGCCTCTTTTTCTCTCTCCCACCTGATCCCTCGCATCATCTCATTTTGCTCTTCCCTTACATCATGATTGCTTGTCTGTAGCATTCATTCTCTGTTGCCACTTTTGGGTGAGTATTTTTATTTTATTTTAATGTAATTTACTTGCTACCATATCTTTTCCTTTGTTCATCTCACATTCTTCAGTCTACTTTCTCCTCCCTACTTACTACTAACTTCTCCCCATACGTTTTTCTCACCTGTCATGCTTCCACATCTTTTCTTCCCTCATTACCTATCTGCTATTGTCCTCATTATAACCCTATTTGTCTCCATGTAAGACTTGTTTTATTGTGGTCATTTGTTTGTCCTGATGAAGGCTTTATAGTCGAAACGTCGTCTGTCTCTGTATCTCGGTGTTAAGTTGTTTTATGTTTCATTTTGGTAACACACCTACCTATTTTTGTATTTCTTGACATATTAAACACTGGACACGATTAAGATTCTCCATTACACAAAGAACTGATAACAGGGAGACAAGGCACATTTTTTGTGATGTTTCCAGAGTGACATCCCCTACGACCCTGAAGGGTTATGAGTTTGATGATGATGAACAAAGATGTCATGGGGGAGAGAAAGATCAAAGCTGGAAGGGTCCAGCAAAGTAGGGAGGGTCAAACAGAACATTATGAGAAGAAACGGTAGACAAGAGAGTGATGATGATATTTGAGTAAGATGAGGAGTCAAAAATAAATGTAAAACCAATTACTGATCTCAGTGTGAGTCCAGCTAACTTTCGGTAAATGGTCAGGTACACACTGTACGATACCAAGGTATGATGTATCGACGGTCACGTGATTGACACGAGAAGATTGAATGTGTATAAAGGACAGATAGAAGTCAGAGCATAAAGAAGACCACTGCCATGGCAGGGGGGTGGGGTGGAAATTTGATCAAGTTGTAATTAAGGTTCATTTAGGGAACAATTCAAATTTTTGGAAATAAAAAAATATATGTATATGTTACATGTCTGTATCATAATTTAAAAAAAGACTTTAGGTGGGGCATGGTTCAAATAAAAATGTTGGGAAACACTGATTAGACTCAATAGTCCTAGACGCATCAACGATTCGCATGTATAGTCCTTGAGGGACCAATTATTGGAGAGGATAGTCTTTGAGGACTAATGATTGTAATGGAACCATTTCTGGAATAAAACAGTGATATGATTGTTGCTTACTCTACCTAACCCTCACACCATCTGTTAGAGATAAGACTGGGTAAGTAAGCATGTTTATTTGTGGTGATCAAGGATTGTATTCTCATACTCCACCACATCAGTCTCAGTATCTGTGAGTCTCGTGTTAAAAAAATCAGGAAACACATATGGTGAGTCAGATGATATATGGGTATCTCTATTCCACTCATTTTGTATGCCGGGTTGGATATTCTCAATCTCTTCATAATGTGTGTTTGGCTCGTTATATTGATACTCGATAGCTTCTATGTAAGGTGAATTATCTTCTTGATGCAACTCTTGTTGAGGGTTCATATACACACCTAATTATGGACAATAAATAAGAACTATTATCAGTTGACAATAAAGAAAGATGAGTTCTCATGATGTGTTTATCAGCTGGCAATAAAGAAAGATGAGTTTGCATGATGTGTTTAGTACTAATTTTTGAAAATTAGTGATTTGACGAGAAACTAAACAATTAATTTTCTTATATGCTTCTTATACACAACACTGACTACCACGCTTTAAACATCGGTGGTTTTAAAATCCTGCACCACACTATGCAGAAAACACTGTGCTTCATTCAAATGATATAAAGGGATTAGAACTAATTATGAACATAAAGAAATACAATGAATCAGAAAACGTATATTTAAATGTGCAAAAAAAAATCATGTCAAAAGATATAACAACACAACAATCAAAGATCAGAATAGACAACATGTAAAATAACATGTTTGAAAAAGATAAGAGAAGAGCAACGCTTTTGAGATGAAATGATACAGAAAGATACTTAGAATATCATGGAAGGAAAAAAAGAGAAACTCCGATATTATAAACACATTGACGCTTCCAGAGTGTTGGTTACTAAACACAATAGCAAAAAGAAAACTACACTTGTTTGTTCATATAAAGAGATACAACTGTTTAGAAAGATAAATAATGGAGGGCAGAGTATCTGGAACGAGGAGAAAGGGCAGACCAAGAAGACGATGGACCGACGACATTAAAGATAACATTAATACATCATTGGAAAATGCAAGCCGCATGGCCAAAACAGAGAAGGTTTGAGGGAGTTCATTCGGAAGAAAATGTTCTGTAGAGAATATGTCACATGGCACATATGCATTAACTGTTATTCATGTGGTCATTCGTTCCTCTATCTTACTGCTAAAGACGAGTTAGCTCATGTAAGTGTTCTTTTTTTCCTAATTCATAAAAATGATTTCATTCTCAAATCGCCAAGCATTAGAAGACATCACACATCCCATTCTCACGGAATATATTTTCTGGTGTCAAAAAGAAAAAGTATAGTGGAAGTTCTCTTATATCTGTATATGTGTAGGAGAAGAAATGGATTCAGCATAGGAAAAAATTCATTTAATCAATCAATCAATCAATCAAGTGCCATGCCGAATGGCTTAGGCGATCATGTTTCTCCACAACTCTCTGTCTCTTGTATTGTCAATAAGCTCAGTTGGTGAACTTCTACTGTGCCACAGTACTAGTCCATCTAGCAATTTTTCTCTTAGTCATCCCATATCTCTTCTCCCCTTGATCTTTCCAGTGGTTATGAAATGTTCAAGCTGTGTTCTTCTCAGCACATGCCCTAGAAACCTTGAGTGTCTGCCCCTAAAGTTTGATATGATTGATCTTTTTACGCCAGCATCAATGAGAACCTCTGCATTAGTTTTCTTAGCTGTCCATGATATTTTCATCATTCTTCTCAGAAACCACATCTCTGTAGCCTCCAATTCGCTTTGAATTTTTTTGTTTACTGTCCATGGTTCACATCCATAAAAAAGAATTCGATATAACATCTCATCACTTGAATTCCGGTCTGTATTAATAGTTTTCCATTGCACGAAATGGTCCTAATTTTTTGGAATGCTGATTTAGCGTGTGCTGTTCAGCTCTTTATCTAAAAAATTCATTCAGGAAATAATTTAGCTGGGATCGGTTACTGAGAACAATGTAGTGAATTGTACTGAAGGGAATGTACTGAATAAACTAAAGGGTTAAAATAATCAGATTTATCAAGTTATGTCACATGATCTTATTTGTTATTTTGTTACTCACAAAAAATAGTTTGAGAAACAGAATAGCGGTCAAAACATATAGAATACCAATCGGAACAAATGGAACATCAGTCAGAACAAATGGAATATCACTCAGAACTAATAGAAAATCAGTCAGAACTGAACATATGGTAAGTCAGAAATGGTATGCAAAATGGATGCCTTGTATTCACTCTCAGACATCTATTTATGGTTTGAGTTATTTAAGGAAAGCCAACTATGTTGTTAGTCTACAGACAAGATGCATTCAACTGTGTTGTTAGTCTACAGACAAGATGCATTCAACTGTGTTGTTAGTCTACAGACAAGATGCATTCAACTGTGTTGTTAGTCTACAGACAAGATGCATTCAACTGTGGTTGTTAGTCTACAGACAAGATGCATTAAACTGTGTTGTTAGTCTACAGACAAGATGCATTCAACTGTGTTGTTAGTCTACAGACAAGATGCATTCAACTGTGTTGTTAGTCTACAGACAAGATGCATTCAACTGTGGTTGTTAGTCTACAGACAAGATGCATTAAACTGTGTTGTTAGTCTACAGACAAGATGCATTCAACTGTGTTGTTAGTCTACAGACAAGATGCATTCAACTGTGTTGTTAGTCTACAGACAAGATGCATTCAACTGTGTTGTTAGTCTACAGACAAGATGCATTCAACTGTGTTGTTAGTCTACAGACAAGATGCATTCAACTGTGTTGTTAGTCTACAGACAAGATGCATTCATCTGTGTTGTTAGTCTACAGACAAGATGCATTCAACTGTGTTGTTAGTCTACAGACAAGATGCATTCAACTGTGTTGTTAGTCTACAGACAAGATGCATTCATCTGTGTTGTTAGTCTACAGACAAGATGCATTCAACTGTGTTGTTAGTCTACAGACAAGATGCATTCAACTGTGTTGTTAGTCTACAGACAAGATGCATTCAACTGTGTTGTTAGTCTACAGACAAGATGCATTCAACTGTGTTGTTAGTCTAGAGACAAGATGCATTCAACTGTGGTTGTTAGTCTATAGACAAGATGCATTCAACTGTGTTGTTAGTCTACAGACAAGATGCATTCAACTGTGTTGTTAGTCTACAGACAAGATGCATTCAACTGTGTTGTTAGTCTACAGACAAAATGCATTCAACTGTGTTGTTAGTCTACAGACAAGATGCATTCAACTGTGTTGTTAGTCTACAGACAAGATGCATTCATCTGTGTTGTTAGTCTACAGACAAGATGCATTCAACTGTGTTGTTAGTCTACAGACAAGATGCATTCAACTGTGTTGTTAGTCTACAGACAAGATGCATTCAACTGTGTTGTTAGTCTACAGACAAGATGCATTCAACTGTGTTGTTAGTCTACAGACAAGATGCATTCAACTGTGGTTGTTAGTCTACAGACAAGATGCATTAAACTGTGTTGTTAGTCTACAGACAAGATGCATTCAACTGTGTTGTTAGTCTACAGACAAGATGCATTCAACTGTGGTTGTTCATCTATCACAACTGATGACAACCATTTCTTACATCCACTGCAGGAAATTCTGTTAAAGGTATAACCTTGTCTAAGAGTTTGTAGATGTCGTATAAACCATATGGTGGCTCCAATGATATTTGAACAGGCTGGGCATGGCATGATAATTTTGAACAGGTATGATGTCTTTGGATAGTGTCTCATCTACATGTGTATTTTTGGCCAGTCTTAGCTGTTCTGCTGCTGCATTTCTCATGTTTTAGCAGATTTTGCACCTTTTTTGTTTTCAGAACATTATTTAGCCCTGTCTTGAGCAGCAGTTATCATTGTTTATGTCAAAAGTTTTCAATTTTAATGTGTCCTTGTAGCACTTTTTGAGCCACCATGCATTACACAATGTGTACCTTTCCTCACACTTTGTACTGCTCAAAGCAATGTTTTAACTGTTTGAATGAGATAGTTTATAATGTGGTAGTCATTTTTTGTTGGTATTCTAATTGTATTGATATCATCTCTTTCTTTTGTCAGTAAATTATTTGAACATCTGGTTACTGGCACATCTGGTTATTGATACATCTGGTTATTGGCACATCTGGTTATTGGCACATCTGGTTATTGGCACATCAGCAGCTCCTTAGCCAGACGATTTGCTTTTGACTTTCTAAGTATTCTACAGTGCGATTGTATCTACTTAGTTTGGTCACTAGTATTTGTCGGTCTGGAAGGTTTCTGGACTGGTGCACTTGAAGTGCTGATCCTGCATCTGTCAGAAATAATAAAAGCTGTGGGCAAAGATTGAACCTTAGCTGTTTTTTGGTTGTCACAAAATTATGAACAGACTAAAACAAGTTGCTATTCTACACCTCACAACATGACATAATGACTTTGCAGCTACATGCATACAGAGTTCAACATTGGCAACACAGCTATGTGTAGATGTCGATACTTACCTCAGACGATATATTCATTAAGAAAGCCCACAATATGAAATTCTGAGGCAAACACATAGACCCAGATAAACTTTCCAGCTTACATTTATAACACAGTTCATATAACTGCTTTGCTTCTATATGACCCACAAAGAACTGCATTGCTTCTATACGACCAAGTGTTGTTGAAAGATGAATAGCAAAAACAGTGTGAATAATTCATGATAGGAAACACTTGTTTTTAATTACCTTGAGGCTTGTTTTGTGATAGATTGTGCCTGCAGAAGAAATAAGTTGAGTTAATGATGTAACATGTATTGATTAGTAACATAATCAAAAGATGTTTGTATTTGAAATAATTGAACTGATAAGATAATGCAGATGATGAGGATAGTGAAATAATCCCTTCAGCTGTCAGCAAGGTAGCTTTTAATAGTCCATAGCCTTTCTAACAAAAGCATAGGTCATCGACAGTTGAGTAACTGATGTAAAACTCATAAATATACGATTTGCTGTCTCAAAGGCATAGTTGTGTTAAAGGGAGAGAGTTATGGATGTACATTTAGTTTCCAAAGGGAGACATTCCACGGTGGCAGCCAAAAATCTGCAGCGATTTATTTCTAATCTATAGGTTTTCCCGACACCACATGTGACCACATCAGATGACAACATTCCAATTTTTAACAAATCAAAGTTTCATAGATTAAGGACGAACACATTTTTTACAATGAGAAAAATGTATTTTTCACTATATGTGATATATTTTTGTTCTACTTCTCACACTCTGCCTTCTGTTATCATTAATATCGTGATTTTTTAAATGTTTAAACTGAAATATATGTTGTGTTGTTATGTCCTTAAGAACATTATCTTGTCAGGAAACTTAATTTTTTTTCATTGGGATTTATGATAATTGCTAATACGATTTGGGGCAAAGAACCGCACATTTTTGGGGAAGCAGCCAGAAGTCAAAATGTGTGAGGAAATTGCAGATGCTGATCCAAAGCTGGGAGAGACTGAGATATATGATTACTAGGATCATCCAACCTTACAAAAACATAATCATCTTTAAAATGGGACATACCAACTTTTCTTATTCTAATAGAACGGTTTTTTCAGATTAAAGTCACAAAACTATACACAGGTCTATCTATTCTAGAGCACATTTACACATTGTTGGTTGTGCTAGATTTGTCACAGTGGCTACCTTCCTCGATTTTATAATAGTTTGTATCACATTTTTGCCTGCAGAACTTTGCCCTGTCACATGGGAGAAAGATCCACATTTACCTATGTTCATAAACTCTCATTCTATTGTCTACACATAAGACTTCAATACCCTCACTAAGGTAAGAAAGATAGATAAACTATACACTGATGACAGTGTGTTGTTCCAAAGTTAGGTCTAGGTGTCAGAATACACTCTAATGTCAAAAGTTCTGATCTTTGACCTCCACCTACCCTATGCTCAGTGTCCCAGACAGCTGATGGTTCTGGGCTCTTGTGGTCTTTCTAGTGGGGGCACACTTTCTCTTCTCTTCCCTTGCTACTGCTATTTCTATCATTCTCTGAACATGTACGTTGTCTTTGCAGCATCCTCTTTATCATTTTGTAGTATATTTATGACTTCTCTAATTAAGTCAGCCCAGTCTCTTCTTATCACTTTGCCATTCACTATAGCTTAACACGTAAACCTTGTCGACTCTTTTATTGCCCCTGACTCTAGAAGAACTAGGACATTAGATCCTTGTGATGCTCTGAGAGTCGTTGAAAAGAGTGTTCCAGTCTTTTCTTATCATGCATTAGTTATCATGCATAAGTACGTTAATTATTGGAGGTATATTTCTCTGTGGTGCCCTCCCTTATGTGTTTGTTTTACTCAAATTCTTCCCAGCAAAAACTGAATTGCTCACTTAGACATTGAGTTGTAAATCAATTCAATTTCTTCTAGTTTTGGTTTTAAGAGTTAATATTCTCTCTAAATTGTACATTTAAAAGTTCTCTCTCATTTCTGTTTGTTTATTCTCTTCTTGGGTGTTTCCTTCATTCATTGAATGCATTTAAATAAAATAAGAAAGATAAAAAATACAGTAATACTATTCAGTAAATTATGGATATTTAAATGCTTCAATAACAAATTATAAAACATGGCAACACTGACAAAAACCTTCCTTATAGAATCTAACAAACTTGCATATAGAATGGAATGAACTTACATATAGAGTGTAACAAACTTACATATAGAATGTAATGAACTTACATATAGAGTGTAACAAACTTACATATAGAATGTAATGAACTTACATATAGAGTGTAACAAACTTACATATAGAATGTAATGAACTTACATATAGAGTGTAACAAACTTACATATAGAATGTAACAAACTTACATATAGAATGTAATGAACTTACATATAGAGTGCAACAAACTTACATATATAATGTAACAAACTCGCATACAGAATGTAATACACAAACATACAGAAAGTAACAAACTGACATGCAGAATGTAGCAAACTTACATATAGAATGTAACAAACTTACATATAGAATGTAACAAACTTACATACAGATTGTAACAAACTTACATACATAATTTAACAAACCTACATACAGAATGTAACAAACTTACATACAGAATGTAACAAACTTACATACAGAATGTAACAAACTTACATACAGAATGTAACAAACTTACATATTGTCATCAGTGTTTGTGTTCTTTGATCCTCTCTTTAAAAATCCTGAAAATTTCATAAATTCTATCTGATTGCCACCAAAAAGACATAGGGAAGAAAACATCAAATTGTTTCCATATATTACTACATTCTACTTCACACTTAAAGATTTGTCACCGCTTCAGTATTTTTTATCCTTGGCTGTCAATTTGTATTGCTAATCTCTTAAACTTTATATACAAACACTATGAAGCTCTCGACAACCACTTTTTTGAATGTCCAGTACTTGGTGTAAAAAAATTTATCTCCCTCTACGGCCCAATAAATGGAACACCCTACATAGAACATGACAGCAGCTCACAAAACACACGCATATATCACACAATCATGAGCCTATGAACCATCATTCAGCAACCAATAACCAACCAATCACTTGAAAACACAAGATGAGATGATCTTATTCCTGTTAACAATTACTTTTGTTTTCTGCATTAAAAATAGAGCAAGTAATATATAGGAGTAATATTTATGAAGATTATTCTTGGAATATTATGAGATATTTTCTCTAAAAAGATGGGAATCCATCTATAGCACATATATTTATAACAAATTTCCTTATTTAGCAGAACTTTTCAACATCCCCCATTATAGGGTAGCCTGGGGCAGTAAGGTGCACTTTTCACTTTTTTGCGTATTCTGACAACTAGACTTAAGAGACCAAACTAGCAGCAGTGTGTAGCTTATCCATCCATCTAACAATAGTGTGGCTATTTACAACATACAATTACGTTTAGTCCGTAAAATGAGATTTTATGAGCATGAGTAAAACGCTACCCTGACCTCATTTTTACGGGAAACATACGCAGGCAAAAAAAATTACGAAATCAAAGGAGAATTGACAAAACAGCAAAATAACGTCACTTCCTACCTTAACATGGTCCGTCACATTGTGGGAAAAGTTATGTTTCAGGGATCTATCTTCAGAGATGGCATTATTCAACATCTCAGATATCCTATCCTGTCTGTCCATAACTAATGTGAATGAATTCTGGCTAGTTAAGCGATAAAGGTCATTGTAGTAATCTTAAGCTGGCCAAATGATTCAAATATATATTGTTTTGTATGTTTTCTAACATGGATGTTGTGGTTACACAGTTTCTGGTAATGTTTCTGCCTCTTACTGTTACATTTTATACTCTCCATAGGAATTACTTAAAAGGTTTTACAAACAAACATATAATGCAAGAAGGCGGATTTAGAAAAAGGTAACTGTTTAAAGTACATTTGTTAGAATAGAATAACAAGAAAGTACATACTTAAAAAAAAAAAGAGTAACTGTTTAAAGTAGAATTGTGTGAATAGAGTAACAAGAACAAATTTCAGTCAGTCTTTGAAGACAGCAAATGTTTAAAGTCAAATTGTGTGAATAGAGCAACATGAATGTTCAGTCAGCCTTTGAAGTCAGCAACTGTTAAAGTACAATTGTTTGAATAGAATAACAAGAAAGTACACACTTTAAAAATAAAGAGTACCGTTAAGTTCCGAGAACCTAATTATCCCTTCCCAAAAGTGGAGAAAGTCAAAGGTCCGACTATAGACCGACATCCCCAACTTAACAAAGCCGGCAATAATGAACTTCATCATCATAAGAAAGAACCAACATGCTAAATGGAAATTAACACAAACTTTTGCAACTGTCAGAAAATGGCATTCCTTTCATTTGCTTCACTCATGTAACTTGAATGAATCAAGGAATGAAACTCAGGTGGCTACTGTATTCTGGATCAATATATCTGAAAATAATGAATACCTGGTAGGCTGACTTCCCTATCCATGACTATAGACGGTTTATGAGGTGGCGAGACTTTGGGGAACAACGTTTTTCCTGAATGAATTGTCTGTGTTGGGTGTCTGGGCGTTATGATGCAAACAGCGCTAGTGAATAGTAATTACTATGTAACTATTATGTCACCAGCTTCTGACAGTGACGTTTAAGTGGGAAAGGATGAAAGGCAAGACAGTGAGATCACGTTTGTTTTTATAAGATACAGAAGAGTTTGAACTTTGTTCCTGGTTGTTTACTGTGTGGGGAGAATACGGTAATAAAATAAACATAACAGAGGATTGTGAAATTGATCTCGTCTTCCACTAAATGTACAGTGGTTGGGGGAGGGAATCAATTACAGCACAATTTTCCTACAAAATGCCTATGATGTGTTGTGATTTGGAACCTCTTTTCAAATCTTCTATAAAGAAAGATTGCATTTAGTCACTTATCTGAATGGCATCACATAATGTGAGGCAAACTTGGATTGGTTGAGCCGATTGAAATGGGTAGGGCCAGTAGTCAATCTGTGGCCTTAGTGGGCTGGACTAATTAACAGAATATAAGGCTGACTTAGCTAGCCAAGAATACTGCACAAGTAGTTTAGCTTCCAGTTCATACATTTTTATTGTCATTGTGATTTTATTCCTGTAAGTGTAAGTGGGAAACAGGAAGATGAATGGATGAATGGCCAGACAAAAACATGCCAGATCATGTTTGTTTTTAAAAGATACAGAAGAGTTTGAACTTTGTGTGACCTGTATGTTTACCTTATATGGTAATATAAACTGAGGCACAGCTCAGACAGTTTCACTATTGATTTCTCTCCCCATTCCCCTCCCTCCAACACTGCCTAAGCGGCAAAGTTTTGGATGTCAAAAATGTGAGTGTTTGTGCAAGACCGTAGTATGTAGAGTAAGACCTCTGTACAGAATTAATTAGGACTTCATTCTATATGTTTCTGATTATTGTCTTGGTCAATATTTATATACTTGGAGTCCCATGTTAAAAATTGGCAAGACCGACCAGCGACATGCAAAATCTGCCTTTGAGGTGTTGTTTTAAATTTTCTGTACACAGGTCTTATAGCCTAGTAGACGGTCAGTAACTGTTGAAACATTTGCTTTACCCAACAAGAAAGTGTGTGACAGTGTTTAGACTACTGGTAGTTAGTGTTTCCCTACACAAACAAGACTAGGCTACCCATCAGCTTAGGCTATGGTATTTCATTTGTTTTTTCCACAGACCATTACTGTATTTTGGTCAATAAATAACATCAGATACTGGTATACTTTTCTGATCAATTTCGATGATCAATTGAAACCTTTATGATAGAAATATATGTACTATAAACGGTAAAAAAACCCGGTAATACCCATTGCTAAAAATAGCGTTTCCGGGAAATTATGCTAAAAAAATGGCAGCGTGTCTGAAATAACGATATAGACCTAGTAAGTGAGTTTTTATCAAGAAATATCGGAGATTTTGAAGGAAATATTGTATGATATATAGAAATTAATGTAATTAGAGGCCTAGCATTATGGTAAGTACGCTCTAGATTGCTGGTGAGACCTAGTCATTTTATCCTGGCTTAATATATCGGGACATGTGACTGGAATTTTTTTAAAAGTGGTTTTCTCCTTTTTTACTGTGATTTGGACGTAATTTTTTTTAAATTTGATCTTACTCTCGAATATAAGTCGAGGAGTATGAAGTCATCTCTGTTTTTTGTCCAAAATTTCTCGGGTTATACACGGAACTTAACGGTAACTGTTTACAGTAATTGTGTCAATAGAGCAACAAGAACACATTTCAGTCAGGCTCTGAAGACAGCAAATGTTTAAAGTGATGAGGATTGCCTTTTGGATCTCTACAGACCGTCAGCTAGCAGGCCAGTGTAAAATTTCAAATGAACTATGAGGACCTTACTTTTCACATGCATGATTCACACAAGCTATGAGACCCTTACTTTTCACATGCATGATTTACATGAGCTATGAGACCCTTACTTTTCACATGCATGATTCACACGAGCTATGAGGCCCTTATATTTCATACATATGATTCACACATGAGCTATGAGGCCCTTATATTTCATACATATGATTCACACATGAGTTATGAGGCCCTTACATTTCACATGCATGATTCACACATGAACTATGAGGCCCTTACATTTCACATGCATGATTCACACATGAGCTATGAGGCCCTTACATTTCACATGCATGATTCACACATGAGTTATGAGGCTTTTATATTTCATACATGAACTCTGCTCTGTTGATTACCGGTAGTTCTAATGAAAAGGCAATATGCTGGGAGAGAAGCAGAACTGCAGGAGATGCCAGAAGATGGTTTATTACATTGTCAACTACTTTAGGGTATTTCCTCTGGATTTTTGCAGTGGTTTGCTTCTTTGGTTTATAACATTCCCATACTAACCTATAAAACAGTGAGTGAATAAGTAAGACACAAACATAATAAATTAAGAAAAGATATGCAGTAACAATGATTTTTTTCATGGGAGACAGGTTGTCAGCCTATATCCCAACGTTTCTTAGTCTGTTGTTTCAACTAAAATTGTATGAATAGTGCAAAAAGAATTAATTTGAGGAAGAATTTATCTTAAAATAATAATTTGTAAGAAATAAAGTCAGAATTAAAAACACACTTAAAGATGATATTTCTGACACATACCTTTTCGTTTTAGAATTATCAAAATCAAAATAACTGCAGCAATAACCAATATGCCAGCAATAATGCCTCCTACAATAGCTCCAACATTTATCTCTGTGTCACCTGGAAATGACAAAATCATCATGGAATAAAATTCCGGAATAATTGAACAATAAAGTGTACTATCTATCTATGTGATATGTCCTTTAAATGTCCTCCCTGTCACACTGTAAACCTCTAAGTTCTGTGCAAAATAGCCCAGTCCCTTCCAGTATCATGCTAAGAAAATCTTCGATATCCTGTGCCCATCATTGTCTTGTTCTCTTTTCTAGAATTATTCCCTCCATGATGAATCTTTCCAAACCATTGTAGGCTTATCTCTTTATATTTGCAAAATATGTTAAACTGATTCCAGCCGGGGAGACTTATACAAGTCAGTAAACCGTATGTCTTCTGGCCGGAAAGACTTCTATAAGTCATACTCCAATGACATTCATGTTGTTGTTTTCGGTATTTATATCACCATAAGAATATTTCCAATCGAAAGTGTAATATGTCTACATTACTTCTTGCAATATTTTTATGTGTATTGATATCAATTTTGTTAAGTTATTGATAAGTTTTGATAATGGGGGTCTGTGACGTCATTTTTCCTTATATGTTATATATATATTTTCCAATTTACTTATTTTCGTAAAATAATAACTATTTTATTTGCTTTGGTCTCATTTATTATCAAATCCAATCTGGCAAATGCTTCTAGCATCGTGTTTGCAAATTTACGCCATTTTGTAAGAAAAATTAGCCATATTTTCATTTGAGTTTCATGTAAAGTTAAGTCTACTCTTTTTGATAGATGTCGAAATTCTTTCTAAATAATACATTTTTGACGCACTATGCATATATATTATACATTATTGTGTTCGTAATTGGATTATCTACATAAATGATACAGTTTGAGTGGAATTTATTGATTTAAAAATGTGGTACGGTCAAATATCATATATAAAATAATATTTATTTGTCATTTACATATTTTCTTTTCTGTCTAAAATACTTTTTATATATTAACATAATTTTTTTTTCAAAATGATCTTGTGATAATCACATTCTCTGTCCATTTCTGTTTCGAAATATATATATTACATTATAATGTAAATATATTTAGAAGTACTATTTCTTGTTTCCGTGATGCATGTGCACACACAAAAATCGAACAAAATTTAATTACGTTTAAACGCTAAAAATATTCCGGCCAGAATCAGCTTGTCTTTTTGATAGTTTTGAGGAGCCAGTCTTCTTCTATGTTCTGGCCTTTGCGGACATCTGCATTGGTTCATCTTTCTACCATGATATTCTTAGGACCTTCCGATACTACTTCATTTCAAATGGCATTAAAATGGCATTTCAAATTTCTCAAACTGTTCTCTAAAAAGTCCCTCCAAAAAATAGATGAAAACTACTAATGAACACTTTCTATTTCAGTGTGTGATATGTTGATTGGTTAGCTACTCAGATTCTCACAAATTTACCTTGTGTTTATTGCTAAAAATTAAAATCTAATCTCACTGTATTAGGGGTGGCCAACCTATCTCTCATGCACTAATAGTGGAACTATATATAGTGGATAATATATAATAGTGGAAATAGTGATTATAAGCACATTACACAACCAATGGTAATAATAAAAAAATAAAGCCTAGTCATATAAAAAGTATTGACTATTAATAACATTTTCAGAACAGGATGCAAACAGCCATTAAATTATTGAGGGAAATATAATTTTTCTCTTAAATTCTTCTTCTTTGGCTTTCGTTCTCAAACTCCTGCAAATTAGCAGGATGTAGTCCGGAGAACAGAAGGTGCTGTATCATTGTTTACAGCTTTGCTGTGATATCAGTATTTTTGGTCTGACACATCCAACTTCAGCATGGCTTCCGAACCTTAATTGTGAACCTTAATGGTATATGTTTCTACAACAATAAGATAAATATTGGTGGCCTTTTATCAGAAATGTACTTGAAAAAATATTCAAACAGACTGCCACTGCTAGCACTAAAATAGCTTTAGATGGCAGAAGAAAGAGAGGATGACCAATAGAAAATCTTTTCAGAACAACCATCAAAGAGAGTATGACTATTGGTCTCAGCACCACACAAGAATTACACACAGTATCATCACATCTCTCAAACTGGAGAGTACTGGTTTCTGCTCTCTCTCATATTTTGCACTGAAAGAACATAAATAGATAGATCACAAATATTAAGACAAGCAGTCTCAGACTTGAATTGTTGAATCTGGTGTTTATGTATGTGTGAAGATTTCCAAGAAATCTAATTCTGGCATAGTTAGTTAGTCTAAAACTATCTTCTCTTATTACCGAGGACTTCCGCATGTCCCGGCACAAAAATAAAAGTCACTTTCCGCACACAGGAATTCTTGACACTGTTCCCAAATGTACCCCATATGTACTTTCACAATCATGCTCATTAAGTCACTGAGTATACTGGCATGTTTCGCAGACTGCGAACACACCCATTTCAAAGCTTTGGTTACTGCCAAAATCTCCATTGTCATGCTGCTTATCGTCTGAGCAAATCTCTGATGGTCTTCCCCCACCTTTGGGCAGTGACGGCCCACTCACTCCTTATTTGTCTTTCAACAAACCCATCTGTATATATAATCATATCACCTTCCCTGGAATTCTCACAGATCAGATCCTGCACCTCCGACTCCACGACTGTCGGACACCATTCCATGCATTCTCTATTGAGTGTTATTATTACTTTGAAGGCTGTGGGACACCTTAAGGATATATGACTCCATTCTACATCTGATAGCACATCCTGCAACCTGTACACACTTTGTATAATGTCCTCTGCACACCCCATCCATGACTATCCTCTCTTAAGTCGACTGCCTTTCACTTTGAGAATTTCAAGGTGTAGAGGATGTTCTTTATCAGCGGTGATTTGTAGGTAGTCCCGCGCCTTGTAGATTTGTATTCTTTGCTCTGCAGTTGGGCAATCAAGTAAGTATCTCATAGCCCATGCTGACGTATCATACACCCCAGTATGATCTGCATTGCCTCATTCTGGATTCTATCCAATCTTTCTGTTTCAGTCTTACTCAGTGTCATAATTGCCAGTGTGTACTCTACCACCTCCACCACCAATCCCTGATACAGCGAAATAGCAGTCTCTGTTCATATTGAGCAGCAGCCATAATTTTCATCGCTGCAAGAACTTTACAAACCTTTACAATGATGTGGTCAACATGTTCTTTGAAACTCAGACTTCTGTCCAACATAATCACCAAATACTTCATTGTGCTGGTTTTCCCGAGGACATTCGCGCTCAATGTAACCAATGGTGTGGACATATTTACTATGTGATTATTTAGGTAAAACCATGTTATAATGCCTTTGATGGATTAACAAAAGCTCCAGAATCACTGCCCCACTCCCCTATATGATCAAACTCCCCCTGCAAATTCCTAGCTCATTTCTCAATCTCTGCCCTACCTATATTCCAAGATGTCATCAGCATAAGACATAGTTATCCCCGGTCCTACAATCTGACAAGCTCATAATTTGAACTGTATACACATTAAATAATACTGGGGACAGCGGTGACCCTTGTGTTAGTCTGTGTTCATTACTGTTGGTGCTAATGACCAACCACGACACTTAAGAACCACCTGTCTCTGAAAAAGTGCAGAAACAATCCACCTGACAATAAAAGGACAGGACTTACTTGGAGTTGCAGCATAAATTCATTAAGAAATCCAAGACCACTCTGTTGGAAACATTTTCCATGTCTATTGCAGGAGTGCACACCGTCATTCATGCTTCAAAACTTTCAAACATGTCTTTCAAAAATAATATGTCAGCCATAGAGGTACCACATTTGATGCATCAACACACAGAGTCACCCAGAGATGTCTATCTTCAACAGTGTGAACAAATGAGAACATTTTTTGCCTTGTTCAGTCCTTGTTCGTGCCTGTTCATGCTTTTATTTGTCCTCCCCTGCTTCCTCCACCTTCGATGGTTCCCTACTGTATTATTTTTAATAAGAAACCATGCAAGTTTTTAATAAGAATAACACATTCTGATAATAGTGCTTGAGTAAGCTGTGAATATACAGTAAATCTATTCAATGTTAGCAATTGTAAAATTTTGATGTATATATCTTTCTGTAATAAAAACTTTTAACAATGAATTATTTAAATAGAATAATGATTAAAAAAAATGAGTGAGCCTACTTTTCTCTGCAATCTGAAAGTTGTAGATAAGTGATCCCATGGTGTTATTGATTGTGAGATTGTACTTCTGGAATACAGCAGCAGTTAGAGTGCAGATCTTGAGCACCACACTGCCAGAACCTGGGCTCTTGTTTATGTAGGACAAATTGTAGACTACATTAAAAAGGTCACCATCAAACTCTAAATATAGATCAGGTTCTGGGTAGCCAATGACAGGAATAATTATTTCCATGGTAACACCAACTTTTCCCATGTACACCATGTTTTGAGTGTTAGAGTTCTCAAGCTGCTGTGCACCTATAAGAGATAAAAACACAAAAAAAAATATTTTGAATTCATTGTAAAACTATTAACACTGATGGGGATTGAACCAGGTCCATTCTAGCAGCACTGAACCGCTGTGCAACTTAAGTAAATATATTTTCCGTACATAACCAACCACACCCCCCAAAAAGATGTGATCTTGTCAAGACTTTCAACCTGTGTACTCAAGCCACTAAGAACGGACCAGTTGAGACAAGGTCCATTACAACAACAATGAGCAGAAGAAGTTACGACGTTTTCATTTATCCTCATGCTTCCTACTTGAATTTAATTGTAAAGTTATGGGCTGTTTAAAAATATATGCCCATGTAGAAAAATCTGTAACTGTGCAACATTTTGAATAAAATTGATGAAATTTTTGGTACTGTGTATTAGTTCTAGTGGTGCAAATACAGATTTTTGTTTCAGTTAACATAAACAGCAGATTTTCAAATGTCTTATATAAGCTATAGATAACACTGGTCAACATCAAATTTGCTGTCTATGGTGGTTTTTTTTTTTACAGATTTAGGATAATTTTATTGTGCTGAATCCAAAAATCACATTGGTTTTGCTCAATCAGGTCAGGTTTTTTTATCTAGCACCACAGGATGTTTTTTATAGGTGGGTCATATTCCATGTCAAATCAATCAGTAAAACGACAATTGATTTCCACACATTTGATCAAAAGTGGTTTTTTTCCTATTTAAAAGGACAAATGATATTATTTTTATTGCAAGTATTTTATTGTCACATGTACGGGCATTTTCACGCTATATGTTGCAAAATTTCTTTATCTTGGAATATACAAATTATAAAGATTTCACATGTTTAAACTTACTAGTATTGCTAATTTTTTTAGGTATTTTTTTGAGGTTTCAAGTGATTCAATTGGCTTCAACTAGAAGATTTTGCAGAAATAAGCCTAACATCTTCCGCTACATCTGCGGTGAATACACCCTCGTTCCTAATAGGAATCCAGTCACAACTTTCATAAAGCAAGCTTACTATGCATATTTTGGCATAAAATTTGGTGACCAGGATAAAGCTTGGGCTCCTCACATGGTGTGCAAGTCATGCACTGAATACCTTCGTCAGTGGATTAAAGGCAAGAAGAGCAGTCTGTAATTTGGAATACTCATGATTTGGAGAGTGCCCACAAACCATGTCTCTGACTGTTATTTCTGCGCTATTGATGTGACTGGGATCAATAGAAAGAATCGAAATGTCCTCAAGTTTATCCTGATCTTGAATCAGCATGTCGTCCTGTAGCTCACTCTGATGAATGTCCAGTACCTGTCTACGCAGAACTCCCTGACATCAGTGATGAATATTCTTCCAGCGTTCTAGAAGGTCAAGAGGAGAATGAACAAGAAGAGACTTTTAGCGATGATGCTCCACATCCTTTTTTACCAAAATGAGCTTATATATCTTGTTTGTGATCTCAATTTGTCGATGTCTCAGCTGAGCTCTTGCCATCCAGATTAAAAGACTTTCTGTGCATGTGGGATAGTAGGAACAGGTCTCAGCACTATACCCAGAAGGACCGGCCTGTACGAGAAGAATTGGTGCCGGGTAGATCAAAGAACATCGTCAACAAGCCTCTGGTAGACAGAAACAAGATACTATCCCCACCACTGCATATCAAGCTTGGCTTGATTAAACAGTTCACGAACGCCCTGGACAAGGATGGTGGCTGCTTCACTTACTTGTGCCACGCTTTTCCAGGATTAACCATGGAGAGGTTGAAAGGTGGCATTTTTGATGGTCCTCAAGTTCATCAGCTCATCAGAGATCCTGAGTTTAAAATCAATGAACAAATTGGAATTAGAAGCATGGAAAGCCTTTGTTCTGGTTGTGAAGAGTTTTTTTGGGCAACACCAAAGCCAGTAACTATGAAGAAGGTGTCAAGAATATGCTGACTACTTTCAAAAACCTTGGATACAACATGAACATAAAAATGCATTATTTATTCTCTCATATGGATCGGTTTCCCGGGAATCTTGGATCAATGAGTGACGAGCAGGGAGAGAGATTCTATCAGGACATAAAAGAGATGGAGACCAGATATCAAGGACATTAGGATGCAGTAATGATGGATGATTACTGCTGGACTCTGAAGAGAGACATCCCTGCTGCTGAGCACTCGAGAAAGTTGAAGAAATCGAAGTTTATGTCTTGAATTTTGCTAGTGTTGACATAATTTACATGTCTTTACCTTTTTCAATGTCTTCTCTTCATTTATATAATTCCATGTTTGTAACATTTAATAAGTACATTCTGTTAAATACTTTTTCTGTGAGAAATGTAACACATAAATCAACTAATAATATCACCAAAATGTAGTTATCAATAGAAGGCCATAGTTAGAGAATAACATTTTTTTTAAAATCAATTTAGAAAAAAAACCTGACCTGATTGAGAAAAGTGGATGTCATTTTTGCTTCAGTCGCACAAAATGCTCCTAATTCAGTTAAAAAATTATAGTCAACTTTCAACTTCATTTTTTTGTGTACACCAGTGTAATAAAAACAGATACAATCTTCCTGAAAATTTTCAGTCTTATAGTCCTGCCTTTTAGGGGGTTTTTTTAGTCTTACAGTCCTGCGTTGGGTTTTATTTTTCAGTCTTATAGTCCTGCCTTTGGGTTTTCATTTTCAGTCTTATAGTCCTGTCTTTGTTGGTTTTTTTTCAATTCATGTGTAATCAAGAAAAAGAAAACTGCAATTGTGCATAGCGTATGTTTTTATGATACATATATTTCAACTGACTTACGGCACTGTAGCTCAGCGATTACTGATCATTTTTGTGATACTACTTATATAAGATGCAAAAGTTGGAAAGCAACATCAAACTTAGAACAAAGACTATATAATATATATATATATATAATATATATGAAAATAAATGTCTTAGAAGGCTACTGAACATCTTCAAGTTAGTCAGACTAAAAATCAAACACAGTTGTCAGACAAGAATCAAAACAAGAATATGTATCAACCAATATTAGAAAGCGTCACTGGAATTACATCGGACATGCGCTATGAATGGATATTGAAAGACTCTCCTGTCAAGCTTTGATGTGTTCACCAAGGGGCAAGAGAAAACGAGGAAGACCAAAAGAGACTTTACATAGAACTATTACAAGAGAACGTTTCACCATCGGTATCAGATACAATGAAGATCTAAAGCAAATTGCAATGAAATGAGAGACATGGAAATCTATGACATCCGGCCTATGTGCCGTCTTTGGCCCTAGAGGAGAAACTAACTCATTTATATAAGAGAGCATATACCGGTAATTATAATATTAATAACCATAAGCATAAAAAGTCTTCTAAACAACTTTATCCTCAGCCATTTTGGAGTTGAGAAAAATCAGGCATAGACCGTTTGTTCATGTTATCAATCTAAGATTTACTTTGTCCGCTTCTTTTCAGCCTGGATTGTTCCTAGCAAAATAATTTTAGAAAGTGAGTCTTGTTTCATTACATGTCCAAATCAAATACATTTTGCCATTCACCACCACCAAAAGTGGTTCTTGATAGCTTGTAAGTTTGTTTATTTGCTGTCAGATGAATATATTTATCTTGTGTTCTATAAAACTAATTTTTAACAAACATCTGTAACACTTTTTTTTTCAAAAGCTTGACTCCTTCTTCTGTGTCTGCATTGAGTGTTCAGCTCTCATATCCATATAAAAGTATACTTAGCACTAGACATCCTAATAGATTGATCTTTACTGTAATACTGATCTTACTTTTCCTGTGGATATACATATATAATTGACAGATTCAATCTCAATAAATTATGAGTAATAGTGCTCTTGTATTCTTTTGTGCAATGGGAATGTTTATTCAGAGTTTAACTTCATACATTTAAGTCTCTAACTTAATTGTATGCAATGAGTTGTATATCTCAGAGTTGTGTGCAATGCTTTGGGAAGAAGCCACCAACTGAAATGGGTAAAAAGCATAATTATATAGATAAAGTGATGTGAGGGCTTTCACAAAACCTCAATAGAAAGTCATGTTATCTACTTATACAAGGGTTTTACTGTTGCATGGTGGTTTGGGCACTGATGAGACCTCCACACCTTCTGCTTGCTGATAAATATATATTAAATACAATTTGGTCGTATATCCTATTCAGGATGTAGCCATGAAACTAGCATTTTTCAGCTGTAGTGATTTTCTAGGCAATATAAGTACAAAAAATTAGTAGTTTGCCATTGCTTTCTGAAAGGTTCAGATGCAAAACTTCCAGTGGCAGGATTTGAACCCAGTACCTTTTGTCACAGATGCACACTGTACCATGACACCACAGAATTAAATAGTCTATGTTACCAAGATATAAATTGGTCGCATATCCTATTCAGGACATAGTCATCAACCCAGAATATTTTGGATGTGGGGATTTTCTACGCAATATAAAGGCAATATATATATATATATATATATATATATATATATATATATATATATATATATATATATGTACAATGATTTGCCATTGCTTTCTAAATGGTAAGGATTGCCTGAGATGGAATTTGAACCCATAACCTTGCCAGCCACTGATAAACTCTATACCTCACCACCACAGAACCAGGTGTCTATAATATAATAGCTGTGTTCTGTCATTCTCTCCGGAATGCTCTATAAATAGCGCATTTATGACATGGAATTCTGTGTGACATTCAATCAAAACGATTTGTGTCAAGACCGAATTTTCTCCGCCGCATGAATCAAAGCAGATGTTATTGTTGAATACAAATGTTGTTGTGAAGCGCAATCGTCAATCTGAGCAACGTTGCTATAATGAACCAACACCAATGGTTTTCACCAACAAAGATGGTGAACCATCCTTTCACCACAACATTGACATTTATTCATTCATAAAATATTGGTTATGGACTGTATGATGTCATACACACTTGTGTTTCCACCATACAGTGAGTTATGGACTGTATGATGTCATACACACTTGTGTTTCCACCATACGGTGAGTTATGGACTGTATGATGTCATACACACTTGTGTTTCCACCATACGGTGAGTTGGATTGACAAGCACATTAGCAATGTGAAGAATATTGAGTAAGAAACCCTAGAAATTTTGTCTAGACGCGGGATGATGGGTCCCGAACGAATCTAAATTTTATATATATCTTATATATATCTTATATATAAACTGTTGTAGATTACCAGTAGTAGGTTTTAACACATCATCTGTTACTGAATTACATTGGCTATAACATAATAATAAAATTCTAAAGCAAACCTGCTTAGTAAAACACTTACATCTGATAAATACTTTCACTGTTTTGTTTGACACAGAATCACCAGCTTGAGCTTGACAAACATAAACTCCACTGTCAATGCAGTTTACATTGTTCTTGTGTTTCAAAGTTAGATTAAACTTTTGTTGAGAGAGGCTACTGTTAACTGCAAGTTCTGACTCGTCCTCCTTTCTTAGAGACAAGATTGGGCTTGGATTACCTTCAGCTTCACAAGAAAAATTCACATCAGAGTTCACATCTACAATTACCTCCACTGGATTCTCATTGACTGTAAAAGACACGACCGTTGGTTGGACTAGAAATAAAAGAGTGTGCACATAGTTGTACCAGGTATAAGCCTACTTAATGTAACTATCATATCAATCACATCCACAACTGCAGGAAAAATGCAGATAGCAACAAGGACCATTATTCATCGCATTTATTGACATTGCTAATGTTTTTCACAATGTGAGTAGACATGTACAATTGAACTCTACTCACTTCCATCTTCTCCCTGGGCCCTCAACTTGCCTATTGTTACAATGTGTTCCATATTTTATTTTCTTCTGATGGGTTCAATAATATCGTATCAACATATAGTTGTATATTCCACGTTACTGCACGGACGACACTTAACAACGAAAGTGATTATAAATATTAAGTCTTGTGAAAACTCAACATGGTATGGATCAGGTGATAAATGTATATGTATATATACAATATATGTATATGTATATATACATACATACATATATATGTGTGTGTGTGAGATAACAGACGATCAAAACAGTCAGAAGGCTTAGTGGCAGGGCCGTACAAACGTATTCAGTAAGGAGAGGTGTTTACGTAAAACGGAAGCGCAAATTGCTTATGTTCGAGAATAAATTTCTCCTTTATTCAGAGAAATAGGTCACCTATTTATGATAAATCATTAAGGGGGAATTGAATACCTGCCCTGTTACTACGAGCTTGGTTTGAGTTAAGTATCCAACTATCAGGAAGTTATGTTAAATTATTAAGTTCTCAGAATGATTCATTCCCGTATAAAGTGCTACAATTTATCACGGTGGAACTTGAATTTATTTTTAATTGCTATTTCGTTGTCAAAGCTCACATATTGTTCTTCATTGTAATTTGCCTGACGACGGCTTCGTGGTAGTGGGAAAAAAGGTTAGGGCCGTATATATGACCCTGGTGAAGAATAAAAATTTGGGATATATTTGCATATATAAAGTTAATCATTGTGCCTTTGTGGGAAATGCGATGATTTAAAAAGAAAAGAACCTGGAACTTACATTATTGAATTCTTTGTTTCTTGGTACTAAATGTCACGCTTTTGTTTTCTTAGGGATTTGAGATTTTATCACTACAATTCCTCTGTATCTACGGACTTGATAGTGGGCCCTGGCACAAACATAACTTGATAGAACCACCACTCGACGATGTGCGGACAATGTGATATTTCCCATGTCACATCCTTATACAGTTCATTGCTTTTTATTGTTTCTTCTATAGTTTTCATATTTTTTTCTGCCATTGTATTGTTTCTTTTCTTTGTGTTGGTTTTATTTTCTCTTTCCCCAATGAGTATACGAGTTCTGTGATCTGTGTAAATGTTTATGTTTGGGAGATCTTCTGCATCAGTGATATGCCTTTTTTGCCTTTGTCTAGCGAGAATGAAATCAATTTGGGATGACTAAAGTAAGTTTTCCCATTTATACCATGTTTATATGTGGCTTTGTCTGTGTTAGTAAACAAAATTTGTTATTATAAGTCCATGTTCTACTCATACAGTGATTAGTTGTTCCCCGTCATCGTTTCGTTCTGTAGTTACGTCCCCCAATTTGTCCCGTTGAAATCACCCTTGATGTATAACTCATCTTTGTTATTAATCTTGTTTAGGCCATCTGACAGGCATTCAAACAAATCAGTAGTTTCTTCTATTTTGGTGTTGTAATTGCAAGGTTCGTGTATGTAGATTATTGTGGTTGTTCTTTCTTCCTATATCAGTTGTATGTGTATTATTCTTTCTTAAATTTACTATATGGCTGTGATATAATTTACTCTATTTGGGTTGACCAAGAAACCAACGACGTGCTTTGTCTTCAAGTTGTTGTCTTCCCCGATCAAGATTTGTACGAAGTTTTGTATTGTTTTTTTTTAATGTTACCCCCATACTTTCTAGTATCTACAATGCCTAAAATGATATTCGTTTCTTTGTTATAAATTCTATCAGTTCTGGTGTTTTGTAACCGAGAAGTTCTAACTTCAGTTTGCCGTAATGTTATGACGTGTTTCCATGTTTACATTTGTGTTTTCAGGATTACGCAAATTTCGATGGTGTGGTTAACATTTTACTGGTAACCGTGTGATGCCAAATTTAAGTCCAACCTAGTAAAGCAAAATGAGTTAAACAGGTTACTAAAACACTTACCTTGCCTATTAATAAAAATATATTAAAAATTTTTTAAATATTTTTATTAATAGGCAAGGTAAGTGTTTTAGTAACCTGTTTAACTCATTTTGCTTTACTATTTGTTCATTAGGTTACTGCGGCACCATCCACTTTGTTGGACACCCTCTGACCATTTGGTTATTTATATTAAGTCCAACCTGTAGGATCTGTGTTTTTTGGTTCTTAGTCGATTACAGGTGGAGTTTATTTAATTCAAGTTGTTTTCTTGATACTTGATTCTTGATTAGAAAACTGGCCTCACAGCATGTGGGGCATTCCCATAAGTGCTCTGCCCTCTGTTCCAGCAGCCACTCGACTCGATGGTGTTTCGAATCCAATGCCGCCGAAACAGACGTCGACATCAGGGCACAACTCTGACCCTTGCGACAGGTTTCTTTGTTGTTCCGCCCACCCACGCCGTGCCCGTAACTAGTTCAATCACAATGTTGGCCTGTCGGAACAACATGGTAACTGTTATCGAAAGTTACGACTACGGGATTGTATAGATGACGTGCCATGAAGCTTCCATAAGAAGATAACCTCAATATAAAGGCATGTCATCTACTAAGGTTTTCTGTTGCATGGTTGGTTTGTCTTGTGAGCCATTGGTGAGACCCACAGACACAACCGCATGCTTTAAATGTCTAAAAATTTCAAGTTGTTCCGACTCGCAAACTCCCTATCTTCGATACAGACAACAAATGGCGTCTCGACTACTCCAGTTAATGGCTACGTTCACAGCGTAGAATTTCTTCACAAAAAGACAACCGTAAGTCAAAAATAGGGAATGTCCATCCCTAGACAAAAAGTCTGTGACAGCACGCAAGGCGGAGGAATCCAAATGAATCAACGGCTCAAACGGCGAAACTGCAAAGTGTGTGGCGCACAAGAGGCACGTTCTGGGCATAAGAATGAATATTGGCTGGCCACCGTGGAAAAGACTGGGACCTTTCCACGTACACACCAAAGAAAAGCACAGATCAACAACATCTAAGGATTAGGAAACAACATATTAGAATAGGAACATGGACTGTTAGGACAATACACCAGTCAGGGTAGCTAGAAAATTTAATATTGGAGGCAGAAGCATTCAATGTAGATATCTTAGGAATAGCAGGGACAAGATGAAAAGATGCTGGGTACACAAGAAAGAAAAATTTTAGTTTTATACATTAAGGAGGAGATTACCATGAACGAGGGGTAGGAATATTGATCAAGAAAGAAATAGAAAAATACATCAGCGGGTACTGGACATATAATGATAGAATGATGATGCTAAAGATCAAAGCAAAACCGTTTGATCTATCCATTATACGAACATACGCACCAACTACCGATTACACTGAAGAAGAAATAGAACATTACTACGAAGACCTACAACAACTCCTCAAACCAGTAAAATAAACAGACATTTTAATAGTCATAGGAGACATGAATGCAAAAATAGGGAAAAGGAAGACATAAGAACATTGTAGGGCAATTCAGACTAGGGACAAGAAATGACAGAGAAAGACTATCCATACCACTACCCAAGAAGCCCAGGGCTGTGGACTGTACATAATATAGAACAATACGTCTAATGAGCCATCTAACTAAAACACTCATCAAGATATTACACGAAAAAATTAAGAACAAGATAGATACTGAGGTCGGTGAAGAACAATTCGTTTTAGGAAGGACACAGGAACCAGAGACGCTATACTTAGTATCCGGATAGTGATAGATAAATGTATAGAAGTCCTAAAAGTATCTATATTTGCTTCATAGACTATAGCAAGACCTTTGACAGTCCAACATGAAAAATTGATCAAATGTCTTCAAGAAATAGGCATAGATGGAAAATATATCAGATTGATTAGAAATATATATTGGGAACAAACTGCACCGATAAGGTGTGAAAAAATGGTACCATACATAGAAATAAGAAGAGGGGTAAGACAAGGATGCATTTTATCACCAAGCCTATTTAATATCTACACAGTATCTCGTCCAGAGTATCCACGATGTAGACAACGTTCTGGAAGAAATACGTCACTCAATAAAGTAGACTAACAACTTGCAGGGCATAATCCTATTATCCATACCAGACAAATTCTTTTGTAGCATCTTAATGAAATGATTAAAAACAGCAGTTGACAATAAAATTATGAGAAGAACAATCAGGTTTTAGACTCCACCCCACCTTCATTAACCACAACTTTACATAAAGAACTATCGTAGAAGAATATCTTTAAAATATAGAAGAAATGCCAGGACTCAAGATCAATGGGAAAATAATAAACAACCTTATATATGCAGATGACACTGTTCTTTTGGCGGAAAGTGAACATGAACTACAAAGACTAATAGATCAAATCAATAAATCAAGTCTCCATCGAGACCAGCACCGTGCAGAGGTGATGGGGCTTAGTTCAGCCATCAGGGGCTGGAGACTAAGACTGGTCGGGCAGTCCCACTCGAGCAGGACCATAGTCCTGCCCAAGTAAGCAGAGTGCTGAAGACGTAGGCATCCGGCCAAAAGGCGCACATATAATCAGGATGCCACGCACAAAACACAATGGAAACATGTCTACATCTATAAATAGTTATGGTGCCTGCCCTGTGGCGGACGTTCAGGCAGGGAATGTGCAGGGCCCTATACCTCGAAATGGCCCAACCTCAGTTACTGGAAGTCCTTCTCAATTGCCCCGAGGAGCCAGGAGGCAATGTAATAGAGCTACTGGCCAAACAAACAAACGACCAATAAAAATAATGCACTGAAATGCTGAGGGTGCCAACAGTAAAAGAGATGGATACAGCAAAAAATTGGAAATTGAAAATGTCCTCAGTGAAGAACAAGTTAGTATATGCTGTATCCAAGAAACACACCTCAGCAGCGACATAGCAAATCAGAATCAGAGGCTACCAGTGCTACCGGTCTGACAGAAAGGACAGGCGAAAGGGTGGAATTCTGACACTTGTAAAAAACAATATCAGCGCATGTCAGCTGGAAGTATATATGGAAGGGGCAGAATACCAGATGCTCCACCTAAAAACAGACAGTGCAGAATTCCATCTCCTGAACTACTACTGCCCAAATGATAAACCATTGGCACTATACACAATTCCAGACAAAGAGAGACTTATGGTGATCGGTAACTTCAACAGCCAATCTCAGAGCTGGGGCTGCGATCATATCGACAAGAGAGGTGAGGAACTTGAGAGCTGGCAGGATGAAAATAATCTCATCCTTATTAACCAGCCAGCAGACTCGCCAACCTTCTACTCGAGAGCATGGCACACCACCTCTACACCAGACTTGGCATTCCACTCACCAGGCTCGGAATGGAACATCACACGTGCTGTTGGAAAGCAGCTTGGAGGTAGTGACCACAGACCAGTATTTCTGGAAATCCACAATAAATTTACCAAGGACAGCAGCACGCTCACTAGGTGGAACTATAAAAGGGCAGACTGGAAAATGTACCAGCATTTAACCAGTGTTCTAACTAAGGACATGAACTTGGACAAAGACATCAATAGATCAGTGAGTGAATTTAATAGATGTATACTACATGCTGCTAGTAAAACCATACCCATGGGCGCACGCAAAAACTACAAACCCTACTGGAATGATGAACTGGAAAAGATGCAAAATGAGATGGAAACATCTAGACAGCAGGCTGAGAACAGACCTAGCCAAGAACATCTCAGCAAATATCAGCAAACAAAGGCTACATTTCAAAGAGCCAAGTTACAAGTCAGACGGAGCAGCTGGAAAGAAAAAAACAGAGTCGCTGAACCTAGAAAGAGATACTAGGAAATTATGGAAACTTGTAAAATAACTAAATGATGAAGGTATAGGGAAAATACCAGGATCACACTTTATAAAGATAGAAACATTTTAACAGGTAAACATGCAGCTGATTACTTTGCAGATTCCTTTGCAGAAGACAATAACATCAAAGTCAGCCCAGACAAACAACAGGAGGTTCGAGAGAACCAGCAAAACATTGGACAATGTGAACCTATACCTGAAGTCATGGAGGCACCAATCACAATTATAGAACTGCAGCATGCAATATCCAAATTGAAAATGAAAAAGTCCACAGGAGCTGATGGAGTTTCCAATGAAATGATTAGAAACCTGGGAATTGCAGGAAGAGCCAATCTATTGCAGATCTTTAACACAAGCTGGTCAACGGGTAATGTACCAGAGGCGTGGAGAGAAGCAATAATGATACCACTCCTCAAATCAGGAAAATATGGCAACACAGTCTCCAACTACAGGCCTATCAGCCTCACAAGCTGCCTATGTAAAACAATGGAACGCACTATCATTCTTAGGATGCAGTGGTACCTTGAAAGTGAAAACCATCTGGTATCACAGCAAGCAGGTTTCAGACAGTGCTACTCTACTGAACATCAGGCAACCTACCTCTCCCAAGAGATTGAGGATGCCTTCCAAGATAAAAAAACTGGTACTAGCAGCATGGATACACCTCAGAAAAGCATTCGATAAGGTCTGGAAAGAAGGGCTCCTAAAGAAATTGCGAAATTGCAGGGTTGAATGTACAAATGGGTAAAATCATACCTGCATAATAAAAGAGCCAGGGTACAATTAGATGGTCGCAAGAGCAAGAAAGTTCTACTGCGTCATGGAGTCTCCCAGGGAGGAGTCCTGTCACCCACTCTTTTCTTGGTTTACATCAATGCCCTAGTTGCTGAACTACCACATGGGATCAAACTGGCAGTGTATGCTGACGACCTGGTGATCTGGTTTATGGAAGAACATGTGACAGTGGCCACTAAACAAATACAAAGAGCTACCGATGCCCTAACATAAGGGCTAATAGATTGTGCGTCAGCATTAACACAGATAAGTGCAGCACTACACTCTTTACCCTCTCACCAAAACAAAAAGCCGGTCATATCAAAATAGATGGAGAACTCTTGAAAGAACACATACAACCCACATACCTCGGAGTTACTTTTGATGATAAACTGACATGGAAGCAGCACATAAACAAAGCAACAACAAAAGCCAGGAGGAAGTTAGCTATCCTGATAAAAAATAGGGAGAACCACATGGGGAGCCAGTGGGAATATACTCAGTAAAGTTTACCAGCAAGGCATTAGACCACACCTGGAATATGGTTCAGCTGCATGGTGTTCTGCATCAAACACCACATTACAAGATCCAATAAAGTGCAAAACCAGGCACTTAGAATAATGTTGGGAGCAATGAAATCAACACCCATGGCAGAGATGCAGAAAATGGGAAGAATGCAAACACTTGGCGAACGCAGAGACACATAAGTACTAATTCAAGCAGAAAAGTTTCAGTGTATGCCAAGTCATCCAATGAAGGAAAGATTCCAAAATCTAGCAATGGGGCGACTGAAACGGAGCAGCTTTATCAATCAAGCTAAACGACTCCGTAGACAACTTACATACCTACCTGAAGTTGACAGCACCTTAAGGTCTGTACCAGAACAAACCCCGTGTAGTGAAAGCCATGGAAGGCCAATATACATTCAGACCCATGTGAAAGGAATACTAAGCGAGGACGAACAGAACAGTGTACAGCGAATAACAGTCACCCTCAGTGTCCTGGATGAGGAATATCCACAAGATATATGGGTCAGAGTGTACACAGATGGGTCAGCACGGAATGCTGTGAGGAATGGAGGTGCAGGTGTATATATAGAATATCCACACAAGCCTAGAGATACAATCAGAACACCGACAGGAAAATTCTGCAATAATTATGATGCAGAAATCCAGGCAATTAGTGTGGTAGCTAAAAAACTGCTGAACTACAACTCTGGCCTACAGCCTGTGGTATTCCTGACAGATGCAAGGTCAGTGCTTCAAGCACTCCAGTCTGGAAAACTAACAGATTTGAAAAAACTACTCAGCGAATTGTCTTACCAGTATAGGGTAACCATGCAGTGGATACCCTCTCACTGTGGAATACCAGGAAATGAAAAAGCAGACCAACTGGCTAAGGAAGGTATTTCCGAAGACCAACCAGATATAAAAACAGATGCTAAAGTCAATAAGAAAGCCACAAACACCAACACAAGATGACTATCACATTATGAACAGATCAGAACAAGTTATAATTCTACGTCTCAGAACAGGACACAACCGACTCCGCAGTCACATGTATACAAAGTTCAAGATTGGCAACACGGCCATGTGTACATGTGGACAGGCAGCACAGAGTGCCAAACATATACTTCAAGAGTGTTCTGAGCATGAAACGCTGAGGCAGACATATTGGCCAGGGGAAACAACGGAATCAAAGCTCTATGGGACACTGTATGAACTACAAAAGACAGTGAGTTTTATTAAGGAGACAGAATTACAGATATAGACATGTTTCAAGTGAACGAAAGAAGAAGAAGAAGAAGAATAAATCTAGTAATGAATATGAACTGGATATAAATATTTAAAAAAAAATCATGATAATCAGCAAAGACACAGAAGAACAATAGCTAAACATAAACATACATGGAGAGAAACTACAACAAGTAAAACATGATCAATATCTTGGACACATAGTCAGAAATGATGGCAGATGTGAAACAGAAGCTGAAAGGATAATTCTTCTGCTCTTCAGCGTTCATTCTCAAACTCCCGCTGGATTTCCCTTGTAGCAAGACCATTGTCCTACTAGATTTTCAGCAGTTTGTAGTCGGGAGAATGGAAATGAAGTGTGTCGCAGTTTTTTTGCGCTAATGTCCCGATACATCGGCGGGGAAAGGAGAATAGGAATGGCTAAAAGTACCTTTTATGATGTGAGGAAATTATTAATATCTAAACAAATTGAAAACAAGTTAACAATGAGAATTATGAAATGCTATATCTATTCTATATTAATGTATGGCTCAGAAACATGGACACTAAATAAACAATAAGAAGACATAATTGAAGCCTTTGAGATGTGGGTTTATAGAAGAATAGGGAGAACATCACGGAAAGAGAAGAAAACAAATACAGAGATACTAAAAACACTTAATATGAAGAAAGAGCTACTAAGAGAAATACAGATCAGGCAAATAAAATACTTTGGACACATTAAAAGACATGACGCCTTATTGAAGACCTTACTTGAGGGTAAAGTCAAAGGGAAGCGAGCAATAGGTAGGCAGAGATACAGGTGATAGAGTAACATCATACGAAGGACAGGTTACAGTCTAGCAGAGTGCACCATCAAGACAAGAGACAAGAGATGTTGGAGATACGTTTCAGGCAACCTTCGATGCGGAGACGCACATAATGGTGTTGATGAACCGAGACCACAGACATTTAATGTAGCTGTTCTTGTGGTGTTTATGTTATAGCGTGAGTGTAGTGTTTATGCACTGTGGGCTTCCAAGTCATGCAACAGCGGGATTTTTTTTCACCGACATAGTTTACATTTCAGGATATTCAGGTATCCTTCTATCCAGATGACTCACATTTCACATTTGAATGGAACATACTTTATCATAAATCCGTTAGAAAACACTTCCTTAGCATATATATACTTGGTTAACACAATAGATGTACATTTTATAACACTTTTCACGATTTCTATATACAGGGGAAAATCTGGAATATGAGAGTTCCCTTGAAAAAAAAGTATATCACTTCCCAGTTGGTAGTACTTGTGATTATACATTTCAGGGGAAATAACCAACTTAAGGAAAGTGTTTTACCATATCATTTAGTAGTTTTGTAGAACTAAGTGTCATGTTCAATTCCATTTGAGGGGAGGTGAAGAGGGGGAAGTTCAACTCTATAAACCACCCACTCTTTATATGAATAAATTAGAGCATTTTTGTTTCTTCGCCATTGTGTCGTATGTGATATAGAATATGGTATTACGGTCGTATTTAGTCGTGTGTGATATAAAATATGATGTTACGGTCGTAGATTTCATTGACCAGCAGCACACCTAGAGCCACATCACGTCCGTATATTAGTACAATATATATAGTGTCGTGATATTAAGTTAGCAGAATATATCATAGTTGTACTTCTCGTATACAAAACACACAGAAGACAAGTGACTGCACATGTGCTGTATGCAGCAAGAAGGAAGTTAATAACAGTAGGTCATGTTCATATGTTATCACGTGCCAGTAGGTCATGTTCATATGTTGTCACATGTCACCAGGACATGGCCATATGTTGTCACGTGTCAGTAGGTCGTGTTCATATGGTGTCACATGTCAGCAGGTCATGTTTGTATGTTGTCACATGTCAGCAGGTCATGTTAATATATTGTCACATGTCAGTAGGTCATGTTCATATATTGTCACGTCAGTAGGTCATGTTCATATGTTGTCACGTCAGTAGGTCATGTTCATATATTGTCACGTCAGTAGGTCATGTTCATATGTTGTCAAGTCTCAGCAGGTCTTGTTCATATGGTGTCACATATAAGCAGGTCATGTTCGTATGTTGTCACATGTCAGCAGGTCATGTACATATGTTGTCACATGTCACTAGGTCATGTTGATATATATTCACATGTCACTAGGTCATGTTGATATGTTGTCGCAAGTCATGTTAGTATGTTGCCATATTTCAGCAGGGCATGCGCATATGTTGTCACAGGTGACAAGGTCATGTGCATATGTTGTCACATGTCACCAGGTCGTGTTCATATATAGTCACGTCAGTAGGTCATGTTCATATATTGTCATGTCAGTAGGTCATGTTCATATATTGTCATGTCAGTAGGTCATGTTCATATATTGTCATGTCAGTAGGTCATGTTCATATATTGTCACGTCAGAAGTTCATGTTCATATGTTGTCAAGTCTCAGCAGGTCATGTTCATATGGTGTCACATGTCAGCATATGATGTCCGTATGTTGTCACATGTCAGCAGGGCATGTCCATATGTTGCCACATGTCACCAGGTCATGTGCATATGTTGTCACATGTCACCAGGTTATGTGCATATGTTGCCACATGTCAGCAGGTCGTGTGCATATATTGTCACGTGTAAGCAGGTCATGTTCATATGTTGTTTCACTTGGACAATTTGTGACTGACTCACTCAAATCATACCCTCCTGATTTATATTTTCCCAGACAATATTTAGGCTGTAAGTTTAGGTAAGTTGATTTTCTTAACACACCAGACACACCCATGTGTTTTTTTGTCCATTACTTCAGTAAATCTCTCACTGTGTTGCGGCTTCATATTTCCTATTGTATGTTTGTCAAGCTTCTCGGGAGTGTTGAGGATAGGTTCATTAACTTTATACATCGGTTCTAGTGGGGTACAGACGGTTTGATGTTTACTCGGTCCAGTGTCCTGTTTTTGTAATAAGCGAAACGAGTCATATACTATAGTAATGTTTGTTCATGGAGTCTCGCTTTATCGTCAGTAGGTAAGTCCTCACGTACCAAGTCATGTCTTATTTGTTAATCCATTTCACACATAGAATGTGTTCATGTATCGGGTGGTATGTACGTAACTTGTTGAGTAAGAGTTTCTAGCAACATGGTTTCTAGACATTATTTTCTTGACAATTCTAAGACACACATGATATCACGTAGAACAGTTAGTACAGGATTTAGTAATGCACCTATGCAATCATCTTATTGAAGAATATGTTTCATACTTATTTTACTTTGGTCTTCTTCTGAGCGAGCACTCTAAGGTTGGTCTTGTGACGATAATCTCATGCGATGTAAGTCGAACTTTCCCTTTTAATGTGTTGAGAAAAAATTCGTAGAGGATACGTGCAGGTGGCCTCTATTTTACCTCACCCCATGGTGAGGCACCGAGCGAGAGCAGGCACGGGGAGATAACATATCATTTATATATTACTTAATACTTCACATCCCTAAAAATTCTTGAAAACATATCACCCAGTAAGCCGACAGCGATGTGCCAGTTCTCCATGTGCTGTCGTATGAAGCATTTTATACATATATTACTACTACTTGCAGCTGTCGTTTAAAGTTTTCCCTATTCTATCAGACTTCACTCAAAAAGTGCGTCTTTATTCAAGACTTCGAAAGTTTATCATTTCAAACTAATATGAATATGAACAGGTCGATCAACACACAGACAGCAACACACACACATCTCCACGTGTATGTTAATATCTCATAGACCACAAACGTTTAACATTAGTACGCGCCACTAGACCGCAATGTATTTCATCAAACACAGGAAAGTAGGAGCCAGTGATACGAATCCTTAGATAGGATATCTTTACGATGTGGAGGGGGCAGTTAACTTAATAAACACCTCATCCTTGCCTTTTCTGTGCCAGCTATTCTTGTGAAAAATTGGTACGGAGGGAGGCTGGCGCCGGTATTTCTCCCTCCTTTTGACAAGTTCTTAGTACCAATAATCATGTTCCGATCTATATAGATCGCAGGATTGAACCTTCAGCCCCCATCCACACTACGGGTCTGGAAGGTATCAACCCAAATGACATATTTCGTCAATATGTATAAGTGAAATGCATTTGTTGATGTGAAGCTTCAGAAATACTATATTACGCCATATTTTACAATCATTCTCTAACAAATCCTTAAAAAACTAGCGTTACACACTAACTAAATAGATGCAGGGATGAAAACTAAGATAATATGCTCAAATATCCTTAAAGTGAATTTGTGTACATGTATAATGCAATTGCAGAATGTCTTATATCACTATCCTGATCTTTGTAACTTACAACATTTACAACTAAACGACACAAACAATACTGATCTTGAATACAAGTAAATGGCACGGTCGTACATACAGCTAATACAAGTAGATGGCACGGTCGTACATATAGCTAATACAAGTAGATGACACGGTCGTACATACAGCTAATACAAGTAGATGGCACGGTCGTACATACAGCTAATACAAGTAGATGACACGGTCGTACATACAGCTAATACAAGTAGATGGCACGGTCGTACATACAGCTAATACAAGTAGATGACACGGTCGTACATACAGCTAATACAAGTAGATGGCACGGTCGTACATACAGCTAATACAAGTAGATGGCACGGTCGTACATACAGCTAATACAAGTAGATGTCACGGTCGTACATACAGCTAATACAAGTAGATGACACGGCCGTACATACAGCTAATACAAGTAGATGGCACGGTCGTACATACAGCTAATACAAGTAGATGGCACGGTCGTACATACAGCTAATACAAGTAGATGGCACGGTCGTACATACAGCTAATACAAGTAGATGACACAGCCGTACATACAGCTAAAACAAGTAGATGGCACGGCCGTACATACAGCTAATACAAGTAGATGACACGGCCGTACATACAGCTAATACAAGTAGATGACACGGCCGTACATACAGCTAATAAATGACACGGCCGTACATACAGCTAATACAAGTAGATGACACGGCCGTACATATAGCTAATAGATGACACGGCCGTACATATAGCTAATAGATGACACGGCCGTACATATAGCTAATAGATGACACGGCCGTACATATAGCTAATAGATGACACGGCCGTACATATAGCTAATGCAAGTAGATGGCACGGCCGTACATACAGCTAATACAAGTAAATGGCACGGCTGTACATATAGCTAATAGATGACACGGTCGTACATACAGCTAATACAAGTAAATGGCACGGCCGTACATACAGCTAATACAAGTAAATGGCACGGCCGTACATATAGCTAATAGATGACACGGCCGTACATACAGCTAATACATGACACGGCCGTACATACAGCTAATACAAGTAGATGACACGGCCGTACATACAGCTAATACATGACACGGCCGTACATACAGCTAATACAAGTAGATGACACGGCCGTACATACAGCTAATAGATGACACGGCCGTACATACAGCTAATACAAGTAGATGACACGGCCGTACATATAGCTAATAGATGACACGGCCGTACATATAGCCAATAGATGACACGGCCGTACATATAGCTAATAGATGACACGGCCGTACATATAGCTAATACAAGTAGATGGCACGGCCGTACATACAGCTAATACAAGTAAATGGCACGGCCGTACATACAGCTAATAGATGACACGGCCGTACATACAGCTAATACAAGTAGATGACACGGCCGTACATATAGCTAATAGATGACACGGCCGTACATATAGCTAATGCAAGTAGATGGCACGACCGTACATACAGCTAATACAAGTAAATGGCACGGCCGTACATACAGCTAATAGATGACACGGCCGTACATACAGCTAATGCAAGTAGATGGCACGGCCGTACATACAGCTAATACAAGTAGATGGCACGGCCGTACATACAGCTAATACAAGTAATTGTCACGGCCGTATATACAGCTAATAGATGACACGGCCGTACATACAGCTAATAGATGACACTGCCGTACATACAGCTAATGCAAGTAGATGGCACGGCCGTACATACAGCTAATAGATGACACGGCCGTACATACAGCTAATACAAGTAAATGGCACGGCCGTACATACAGCTAATAGATGACACGGCCGTACATACAGCTAATACAAATAGATGGCACGGCCGTACATACAGCTAATACAAGTAAATGCCACGGCCGTACATACAGCTAATAGATGACACGGCCGTACATACAGCTAATGTAAGTAGATGGCACGGCCGTACATACAGCTAATAGATGACACGGCCGTACATACAGCTAATGGAAGTAGATGGCACGGCCGTACATACAGCTAATGCAAGTAAATGGCACGGCCGTACATACAGCTAATAGATGGCACGGCCGTACATATAGCTAATAGATGACATGGCCGTACATACAGCTAATGCAAGTAGATGGCACGGCCGTAAATACAGCTAATACAAGTAAATGGCACGGCCGTACATACAGCTAATAGATGACACGGCCGTACATACAGCTGATAGATGACACGGCCGTACATACAGCTAATGCAAGTAGATGGTACGGCCGTACATACAGCTAATAGATGACACGGCCGTACATACAGCTAATGCAAGTAGATGGCACGGCCGTACATACAGCTAATACAAGTAGATGGCACGGCCGTACATACGGCTAATGCAAGTAGATGGCACGGCCGTACATACAGCTAATACATGTAGATGGCACGGCCGTACATATAGCTAATGAAAATAGAAAAGTAAATTATTTGTAAACAGAAAGTCAAATTATCATACACAAGTAAGAAACGGATGTAATGATTACTCGAGATTGAATAATAATATGATGAGTCAAAGTTTTCAATACCTTGTTGTTGTGTCCTAAAACAGATTACGAGATTATCAATCCAACGTATAACATTTGCAGCAGAAGTGTACACAATTACACAAACATACGCATCACCGTTCTGGTTGTTAGCGTTACTGATCGTTATAGTTATTGATGCCTTCAGTCTTTCTAGTGATAACTGCACGTTCATATCATAATTTGATCCGCCACTTATTGAATACCACTTTTCTGTGTTATTCCGTATTATTTTTATGTAGTCATGCATTTTTATATCAGAGTGCACACACAATGTAACAATGGCTGGTGTCTCACGATTAACTTGAAGTACCGTCCCATTGTGTATATTATTTCCCTCGTTGCACAACCAGAGTGATCCTGTGAAAGAAAAAAAATGTTATACAGTTTTACGACTAAATTTGAGTACATGTTTACTGGACTTTGCAAGTTCAATAATAAGACATTCAACTAGCAGTATTGTGTTAATTTTGACATTTAACTTCAATCTATACGTTATATTGTATACACTATATATAGCATACTTTCTTCATTAATGTCAACATTGTTACTATTTGTAAAAATTATACAGCCTGAGAAATCTTCAAACTTGATGAAACAAGATATAATACATATTAAAAACAACAAAGATACGGCTACGATGAAATTTCGGATGAAATGTTAAAGGCAGCAGATGATATCATTTTGAAACATCTACAGACACTAATTAACGATACATGGATGAATTTTAAACAACCCAACACAATGGAAAGACGGAATAATTTTCAAACTTCAAAAATCAGGATATGTAATAGACTATATCTGTGCCTATTGCAGGCCTGGTTGCCCGGTAACAGAGAGGCGTCCAGAGTATCCACGACGTAGACAACGTTCTGGAAGATATACGTCACTCAATAAAGTAGACTAACAACTTGCAGGGCATAATCCTATTATCCATACCGGACAAATTCTTCTGTAGCATCTTAATGAAATGGTTAAAAACAGCAGTTGACAATAAAATTATGAGAAGAACAATCAGGTTTTAGATCACACCCCACATTCATTAACGACAACTTTACATAAAGAACTATCGTAGAAGAATCTATAGGTATACGATAAGAAATAATAATTAGTTTTGTGGACTTTCAGAAAAGCTTTTGATATCCTATACCGTACTACGCTTTGGGACATAATAAAAATATACTAAATTAACCCAAAATATATCACCATAATCAGCATCATCAAATGCGTCTCCGCAACGAGGGTTGACAGCAACAGATCTCCAACATGCCATGCCTATTGTTTTGGTGGTACCCTGTAGTAGACTGAAACCTATCTATCTTTTGATGTTACTCTACCAACTGTATCTCTCTACCTCTTACTCGCTTCCCTTTGACTACCCTCAAGTAATGTCTTCATTAAGGTGCCATGCCTTTTAATGTGTCCAAAATATTTTATTGGCCGAATGTTTATTTCTCTTAGAAATTATTTCGTCATATTAACTGTTTTTAGAAACTCTTTGTGACAGAACTGTTTGACGACCAACGGAACAAAAAATCCAACAATACACCACAACGACGGACCAGCAATACTGAAAGCAGAAGTAGAACATGCAATAAAATCAATAAAATGTCGACAGGCTGCAGGATCTGACAACATAACAGCAGACATAATAAAAATTATAAATGAGTTTAGTGTAGATAATATCACAGATCTTTGCAATGACATATATAAATTAGGCCACACACATAGAAACCTAACAACATCAATATTCATACCACTACCTAAGAAGCCCAGGGCTGTGGACTGTACAGAACATAGAACAATAAGTCTAATGAGTCATTAAACTAAAATACTCCTCAAGATAATACATAAAATAATTAAGAACAAGATAGACACGGATGTCGGTGAAGAACAATTCGGTTTTAGGAAAATCAAAGGAACCAGAAAAGCTGTACTGGCTAGTGATAGATAAATATATAAAAGTCCTAAAAAAATCTATATTTGTTTCATAGATTATAGCAAGTCTTTGACAGTCCAACATGAAAGATTAATCAAATGTCTTCAAGAAATAAGAAATAGATGGAAAAGACATCAGACTAATTAGAAATACATATTGGGAACAAACTGCTTCAATAAGATGTGAAAAAAGCTACTCGCCATGCATAGAAATAAAAAGAGGGGTAAGGCAAGGCTGCATTTTATCACCAAGCCTATTTAATATCTACACAAAGAATATCTTTAAAAATATAGAAGAAATGCCAAGACTCAAGATCAATGGGAAAATAATAAACAACTTTAGATATGCAGATGACACTGTTCTTTTAGCAGAAAGTGAACATGAACTACAAAGACTAATAGACCAAGTCAATAAATCAAGTAATGAATATGAGCTGGATATAAATATCAAAAAAACAAAAACCATGATAATCAACAAAGACACAGAAGAACAAGAGCTAAACAAAAACATACATGGAGAGAAACTACAACAAGTAAAACAGTATCAATATCTTGGACACATAGTCACAAATGATGGCAGATGTGAAACATAAGTTAAAAGGAGAATAGGAATAGCTAAAAGTACCTTCAATGACATGAGGAATATATTAAAATCTAAACAAAGTACAAACAAGTTAAAAATGAGAATTATAAAATACTATATCTACTCTATTTTTATGTATGGCTATGGAGTAGGAATTGACAGGTTTATGCATGTACACAATATCATGGGGTTACCTTAGTCAACAACATGTCATTAATAGATCTAGACCTTGCAGATGGTATCACCCTAATGAGAACAACATATGCACACACTCAAGAACAAATAAACAAACTACAAATTATCGCAGAACAATAATGCTTACAGATTAATACAACAAAAGGAAATTCATGGATTCTACAAGAACAGCAAGAGATGAGGATATTAGACAATCAAGTTATTGATGACGTGATTACATCAAACATGCCATACCTTTAACATGAAGATAAATATAGAAAACACCAAAGTAATGAAGATAGGAAGAACAGAAAGAAACACCAACATATATATATATATATATATATATATATATATATATATATATATATATATATATATATATATATATATATATATATATATATATATATATATATATATATATATATATAATGGTAGCAACAAACTTAAACAAGTGACAGAATCCACATACCTAGGAAGCAATATAACAACAGATGGCAAGAACAATAAAGAAATACACAATAGATGTAGTAAAGCATACCAAACCCAAGGGCAAATGGCACCAATCTTTAGAAACAACAATGTAGATTTCAACATCAAAATAACACTATTCAAAACGATTATTATGCCAAATCTGTGCTACCAAAGCCAAACATGGACAACGACAGCCCAAGACAGACCTAAACTTGTGACAGCTAAAGTGACATGCTTACACATAATCCTAAGAATATCGCTAAGAGACAGAGTGAGAAATGAAGACATTAGACAAAGTACCGGCACCGCCCCAATCGTGGAATATATTAAGAGCCAACAGATCAAATAGTTTGCACACATTAGCAGACTACAACCATACAGCATACAACAGAAAGCTATGCTACACAGATACAGTGAAGACAGACCTAGGCCGATCACGAAAAGATGGACCACCGAAATAAAAGAGGCGAGAAATTCCACAATATACTCAACACACGCGTGGGCCGTCTCCAGAGAACTCTTCTACCCCTGAAATAAAAGACAATAAAGGGTTTAGCGAATAGCTAGATAGAGTTCGACAGATTAGTAAACTGTACCTACATACGAAGTAAAATATCAAATAATGGAGATGCGATAAAAGAAATACGGACACACAGAGCGCTTTCAGCAAGTGTCTATATTAAACTAGTTAGCATCTGTCAAACAAAACTTTGAAAAACACACATCAAGAGCAAACTTTTCAACTCCTGCATGCTCTCTTTTCTAACCTACGGACGTTAAAGTTCGTAATCCACTTGAAAGCC
>CM067304.1:70842624-71107177 GCA_034231615.1 Meghimatium bilineatum | reverse complement strand
ATGCAGGTGTTACTAATTCGCTGAATATACTCATAGTCATTATAGTATTTTTTGTTATCAGTGTGGACACTATTCTTTGAATCTTGACCCTGTGGAGGACCTCAGTGTTGGTGATTTTGTCATGTCAATTGATGTTAAGAATTTTACGAAGTCCTCGTAAGTGAAAACTATTCAGTCTTTGCTCGTGCACTGAGATGTCCATGTTTCAGATCCATATTGAAGAATACTGGGGACGCATGTTTGGTATTATGTATTAGGTATTATTGTTTGAAAACCCAAGGAATTACGAGCGATTAGCTCTTACTTCATATGTGCAGTGGGGTGGATTTTCTAAGCTTTTTTTCATACTGAGAAGACTTCAGCTTTCTGCCTAGTGAAATGCCTTAGTTGAAGAAGCATTCTACTCAGAGGGGATCTATTATTGTATATATGGCATGCTATATAGCTTCCATAAGAGAGAAAAAATCATAGGAATAGTTGTACATTCCTAACCAGGAGTTATGCCTTTCGGGGCGCAAATCTGTTATCGGTATTCTCAGCTCAACCCATCCACTATTTGCCTCTATTGATCTTTCTTTACTTCAAACAATGGTCTCACTTTGTAGTGGCTGGTTTATGTTAGAACTCACTCTGAGGTATGCACGGGCATACCATATATCAATTCTGTGAGATATTCTCGGAAAATCAAGGAGAAATACCATTGCCACACATAGTGTGTTCCTTGTGCAACTAAGGGTGATACACTTCGCTTCAATTTGAATCTCTCCAGTCTCTCAATCTATGTATGACTGATGGTAATAGTGGTGTCAGCATATTCAAGGACAAGGAGGACAAGAACATCAAATAGGATTAGGATCTGTGGTTGTTTAATATCAGTCACTGGCATCATTTTCAGAGCTGGATATCATTTTCTGACCTTTGCGATAACATGATCAACATGTTCCGGAAAGCACATACTACGATTAAATCTCACTCTCAGGTATTGCAACGATGAGATCTTGATTACATTTTACTCTCTCGTCTCCATTGTCGGTGTTCCAGACTTTACTATGTCTGGTATATCTGGTAAGTTGGGTATAATTCGAGCTATATTGTTATTGTCAACTTTTTATCGCTCCGCGTTCTTTTTGACAGTTTGCTAAACACGATAACTCCCATTCTACTTTGGACACTTATTTATTCTCCAAGTGATAGTGTTACAATATCCTGGGCACATATATTTCGTCACGTGATAGTGTTGCAGTAACCTGGGCATATATATTTCGTCAAGTGATAGTGTTGCAGTAATATGGGCATATATATTTCGTCAAGTGATAGTGTTGCAGTAAACTGGGCATATACACATATTTCGTCAAGTGATAGTATTATTGTGACCTTGCATCCCTAATAGTTGAAATTATGTCCGAATCATGTTGCAGATATTCAGTCCGATGGATGGACATTACTGTACAAGAAGATTAGGAAAGGATATATATATATATATATATATATATATATATATATATATATATATATATATATATATATATATATATATATATATATATATATATATATATATATATATATATTGGTAACAATAACAGGTCACAAAACATTGTCAATTTATTAATCCGTTCTTGTAGAACCACAATTATTGTGAAAGTAAATAATTATTTTGCAAACATGAAACTTACCACAACAAAACTTGCAAGACAATGAAGTAACCAGCAGAAAAAACGCGTCCGTACATCTGAATAGTGCACCCATTCTCAACAAGTAAGTAGGAGTCTGGTCCTGGTGATTATATTTCCGTAATGCACCGATTATCTAAACTCTTGCCTCATCAAGCTTGATTACGTCCATATCATATCACATTATATATATCCATTGCATATGATTCGTTACATAAATTTCAAATGTGAATGTCAGGACAACATGCCTACAACAGTATTATCACACAACAGTTTGTAAACAAATTACACGTTTTCTATAATTGCTCCACGTTGTATATACTTACATTGCCGCTGATCACATGCTGTCATTTACAGAGTACCAAGTATTTCTATAGTTCACATACTAGTTCTACAACATCAGATATTATTTCAACAACTTATATTCTGTTCACACATATCACATGAAACTATTTCTACAGATCACCAACTATGTATACATATCACATATTAATTATAGAGATCACATACACCAATTTCTAGAGATCACATACTTATTATATATATGACATAGCTTTTCCACGAATAACATTCTATTTCAATTGATCACATACAATTTCTACAGATCACGTACTACTCTCTCTTCAGATCACATACCACTATTACTATGTATCACATACCACTATTACTATGTATCACATACCACTATTACTATGTATCACATATCACTATTACTATGTATCACATACCACTATTACTATGTATCACATACCACTATTACTACGTGTCACATACCACTATTACTATGTATCACATACCACTATTACTACGTGTCACATACCACTATTACTATGTATCACATACCACTATTACTATGTATCACATACCACTATTACTATGTATCACATACCAATATTACTATGTATCACATACCACTATTACTATGTATCACATACCAATATTACTATGTATCACATACCACTATTACTATGTATCACATACCACTATTACTATGTATCACATACCACTATTACTATGTATCACATACCACTATTACTATGTATCACATACCACTATTACTATGTATCACATACCACTATTACTACGTGTCACATACCACTATTACTATGTATCACATACCACTATTACTATGTACCACATACCACTATTACTATGTATCACATACCACTATTACTATGTATCACATACCACTATTACTATGTATCACATACCACTATTACTATGTATCACATATCTCTATTACTATGTATCACATACCACTATTACTATATAATACATACCACTATTACTATGTATCACATACCACTATTACTACGTATCACATACCACTATTACTATGTATCACATACCACTATTACTATGTATCACATACCACTATTACTATATAATACATACCACTATTACTATGTATCACATACCACTATTACTACGTATCACATACCACTATTACTATGTATCACATATCACTATTACTATGTATCACATACCACTATTACTATGTATCACATACCACTATTACTATGTATCACATACCACTATTACTATATAATACATACCACTATTACTATGTATCACATACCACTATTACTACGTATCACATACCACTATTACTATGTATCACATACCACTATTACTATATAATACATACCACTATTACTATGTATCACATACCACTATTACTACGTATCACATACCACTATTACTATGTATCACATACCACTATTACTATGTATCACATACCACTATTACTATATAATACATACCACTATTAATATGTATCACATACTACCATTAGTACAGATCACAAACGATTAATTTTACAGTTATGATATTGATTTTACGTCCGAGACTTTTACGTCTCTATATATTGTTGTTTCTGCCTAGTAAAATATTAATTTTATTGGTAATATATCATTAAAGTTACCGGAACTACAATAAACTAATAGAAAATATTATTTAATGCATATTGTGTGATTGAGAATTACTCAAAATTAGTTATCAAAGTATTCCAAATAGAAATGAATTTGGGTGTTGCAATAGAGACAAACAGTGGAAACATCGTTAAACAATAGAGACAAAGAGTGGAAACATCGTTAAACAATAGAGACAAACAGTGGAAACATCGTTAAACAGTGATGGTCAATATTATGTAATCTAACTGTTAGACATTAACATGTCTTCTTTGATTACGTTTTTCTTATTATTTTCACGATTTCCATTGGTTATTATTTATATACTTGGTGTAACCATGGCTATTTTAAGCATGCTATTCCAAGTATATAAATATAGACCAACGGAAAACATGGGAATAATCGAGAAAAGTAATGAATGAAAGCCTCATTACTCTGTCGATAGCAACGGCTAAGCTTAACACAGCTTCGACATAGAAACGGAAGGTATTATCCTTGAGGGTATCATAATCATAAGTGACATCTACGCAACGACGTTTGGATGCAACAGACCTCAAACATACCTATCTCTTGTTTTGTGGTTCACTTTGCTAGAATATAAAATGTACATCTAGTGATGTTACTCTCCCACATGTACATATGCCTACCTCTTGCTCGCTTCCCTTTGACTTTACCCTTAAAAATGTTACATAATTCAAATACATAGGAAACAATATAACAACAGACGGCAAGAGCAGTAAAGAAATACACAATAGATGTAGTTTAGCATACCAAGCTCTAGGGAAAATGGCACCAATCTTTAGAAAGAAAATGGTAGATTTAATCATCAAAATAACACTATTCAAAACGATTATTATGTCAACCCTGTCCTACCAAGCCAACATGGACAACGACATCACAAGTCAAACGTAAACTTGTGACAGCTGACGTGGCACGCTTACGCAGAATACTAGGCATATCACTAAGAAACAGTGGTAAATTAAGACAAAGAACTGCACCGTCCCAATCTTAAAATAGATTATGTGCCAACAGATCAAATGGTTTGCACACATCAACAGACTACCATCAGACAACATACTACAACAAGCTACACAGATACAGTGGCGGCAGACCTAGAGTCCGACCACGAAAACGATGGACCACGGAAATAAAAGAATCGATAAATCCCACAATAAACTTCAGTACACGCGATGGCCATCTCCAGAAAACTCTTCTACCGCTGACTCTGAAAGGCAACAATGAGTTTAGCAAATAGATAGATACATAGTACAGTATCTAGAAATTCATTTGCAAGACGGACAATGCATTTATTTTAATAATGAAACGACTGAACGGTAACATCTTGTCTCCCATAGATAGTACTCTTACGAAGTTATTTAAAATGTGTCAGGGTTATATGTTTGCTGAACAGCCTTTTCTTTACAAATTGCATTATCCTTACACAATTCTGGGGGAAAAAAATTATAGCGTAGCACAGACAATGTGAATCCTGTTAAAACATATCATGAAATACAATTAGAAATTGCTTTATGTAGAAATGTAACTGTTCACCCACGCCGTCATGAGTTTTTACATTTTAAATATGGTCAAATACATTAGTATTATTATGTTCAAATTTCACTTTTCATTTCAATTGTTAAAGTAGTGAGGCAAGATTTTGGCTAATATTTGTAACTATCGGATTATTAACTCCGTCAGTTATCCAATAGTCAACACCTCTTCTATTCTTAAAACATCATGGTTGAAAGTATGTATAACAGTACTCTTTTCGGATTGTCATCCCCAGGTAACGCCGGGTATTCATTCAAGTATAATATATATGCGAAAACCATCATGAAGAAAGTAAGGAACGATAAAGAACAAAATAAAATAAATCCCAAAAATATAGGAGGATATCAAATAGCAAAGATAATATACGCAGATGATACAGTACTTCTAACTACAAACACAGAAGTACTAGAAAGGATGATCATTAAAACAAAAGCGTCCAGATAAGAACAAATCAATCAATTAAACATACAGACAATCAAGATCATGACAACAGATACACTCAAAGTATCACCAAGAATTAAAATAGATAACATGGAACTGGAAAACGTCGACAAGTATGATTATCTGGGTGCAAATATAAACAACTTGTGATTATACAATATCAATTAGGAAAAGACTAGAGATAGCGATAAAGAAAATAATGAAACAAATATGTACAGATCTTTTATAAAGAGACGAAAGTTATACTACTTAGAACATACATTTTCCAGTTGCAACATAGCTGCGAGATTTGGACAATAAATAGAGCAACAGCCCAAAAAAATATTGACATTCGAACTGAAGTTTATAGGGAATATAATTTTAAGAATTTCCTGGACAGAAAAGATAAGGACAAGTGAGCTATTGAATATGTAGAATATAGAGGAAGAATGTCTGGTGAATAAAATGTTACATAAAAAACTAAACTATTTTGAACACATAAAAAGACACAACGGCGTTGAAAGACGCATATAAGGGGAATGGACAGATGGCATCAAAGACTGTAGGAAGATATCATTTGAGGAGGCAGGCAGATTCGAAAAAGATAGAGTCTGGTTCAGGAGATTGATTGCAAAGACAACATTCTGGAAAGAGAATGTCACGTGATGATGACGATCCGGGAGATATTACCCAATTAGTCGCTACTAACTTTCATTGTAAACAGTGAAGCCGTAGTGATTTCCATACAGGGCAGACATGGCATACAGTGACTGATCGTGTCCATTTACATACACAGATTATGCTACATTTGCCTGACATGAACACTGACAAAATTACCTGAAAGATGCTGGTCGGGTGTGAAAGGGGATACCGGTATTCCAAGAAAAGAGAATCAAACATGACATATGAATACTGTTATATGTCACGACATTCGATCTGATTAAACCATCAACTATCATCTATAACTAAATGTAACACAAGCTGTTCTCGGTTATAACAACAGTAATCATCTAGATAAAACATTGACACATCCTATGAACTGATTATATCAACAATTATTATCTAGAAATAATGTCAAACAAATTATGTTCGGTTTATACGAGCAATTATCATCTACAAGAAATGTAAAACATATAATGAACTATTTATTACACACTAGATTATTATTTCTGATCACAATTCTAACAAATTCAGCATATTTCATCTGATATATCATCCAGGAGCATATACTATTTGACTGTGGCAGCTGGCAGCCATAACAATATCGCGTGTAATTAATTATGTGTGAGTAGTGAAGCACTTCAACTATTTGTGTGTTGAAGAGATACATACAGGAACTACGGCATTGTGACATAGTTGACAGCGACTTGTGTTTTAGTTCAAGGAAGTGAAAATGTTATCTACTGTAAAATTGTTATTCTTTAGACAACAGATTGTAAATTTAACGATACATGTTTATCCGCTGCTTCATAATAATATAATCTTACATGTTTCGTATTGTACTGTTAACTGCAGTCAACTATCTGTCCATGAACCCATATCCCCTAAGGGTCCCAGAAGTACTGCTAGCTGTTACCTTCCTGCAACCAACCATCCATCCACAAACCCATAGCATCTCTTCCACCTAGACGTCATTCCCCACCACCTGGTAACCTGTACAAAATCAAAACACATATGCACTGTCCACTGGATTACATGTTTTCTACGTTGATTGCAATCATTTGGCAGATGACACGAAATGTGATCCATGCTGGATGTATCTTGAAGTACAAGTTCAGGAACGTGTTTCTGCATGAGCGAAGTGGGAGATGTGTGGAAATAGTATGTTGCAGCACGGGAGAAGTGGGAAATGTGTGGAAATATTATGTTGCAGCACGGGAGAAGTGGGAAATGTGTGGAAATATTATGTTGCAGCACGGGAGAAGTGGGAAATGTGTGGAAATATTATGTGGCAGCACGGGAGAAGTGGAAGATGTGTGAAAATAGTATGTTGCAGCACGGGAGAAGTGGAAGATGTGTGAAAATAGTATGTTGCAGCACGGGAGAAGTGGGAGATGTGTGAAAATAGTATGTTGCAGCACGGGAGAAGTGGGAGATGTGTGAAAATAGTATGTTGCAGCACGGGAGAAGTGGGAGATGTGTGAAAATAGTATGTTGCAGCACGGGAGAAGTGGGAGATGTGTGACAATAGTATGTTGCAGCACGGGAGAAGTGGGAGATGTGTGGACACACAAGATACGATTGCCCGTGGACATAAATTAAAGGTCGGAGAAGTTGCGCAAAGAAACGTCAAGCTCACACTAGACCAGAGGTAAGAAACACTTTATGGTTGGATGAACAGATGCACCTATATACAACTATTTGCGGTACTTACGAAACGAATCTAGTCAAAGCATGAGTCATACTTAACTGCAATGATCGAGTTATGCTAGTATCAAGATCAGTATTGATCACATATACAAATATTCAAAACAGTTCATGTAAAAAGTATGGACATTTACATATGTCACATACGTATGTGGTTGCGTCTTTAGGTCTCGCCAGTGGCCCGCGTATGCAGTTACGTCTGTATGTATCAAAAGTGGTCCAAGTATGCGGTTGCGTCTGTATGTCTCACCAGTGGCCCACGTATGCGGTTGCGTCTGTAGGTCTCACCAGTGGCCCTCTAGACAAACCACTCATGCAAATGAAAACCTTAGTAGTTGACATATCGTTATATTGACCTTCCCTTATGGAAGCATTGTAATATGTTATCTATACAATTATAGACTCCCAATGAGTAGAAGTCTTCGTCAATGGGTATTGCACTACGCCGAATGCTGAACAGTCATGTGTATGAACGAAAGCATAGAAAAACCACCACAGTACAAAGGAAATAAGAGATAATTGCTCGCAATTACCGGAGTTCTCAAACAAACATATGTCACATTTTTTAGGTGTAGAAAATTCGATACAATCATGCAGTCTCGTGATTCTAGATCTCGCACGACAATACACACTTGACTATTTTGTATATCTCGGCAGAACACAATCACAAACTGTGACAATTGATGAGGATGTTGTCCTGCGTATTGCTCGTGCCAGTGCAGCATTCGGGAGCCTTCGTGCCAACGTCTGGATCAGGCGTGGATTCAGTAAGACAACTAAGTTGGAGGTGTACCGTGCAGTGGTTCTACCAACACTGCTTTATGCTGCGCCATCCTGGACTGTCTATGCGAGACACGCTCAACAGCTTAACTCATTTCATCTTCGGTGCCTACGAAACCTCATGGGAGTACGTTGGCAGGATCGTGTACCAGATACGGAAATTCTTCAGAAGTCCCGTATGCAAGGCATCCATGTAATGCTGACTAGGTCCCAACTCCGCTAGACTGGCCACATCGTCCGTATGACAAACAAGTGCCTTCCAAAGAGATTATTCTATGGGGAGTTGTGCGAAGGTAAACGTTCAAGTGGAGGGCAGAAAATGCGCTTCAAGGCTAAAAACTCTCTCAAGAACTGCAGCATCGATCATAGCTTCAGGGAGATTACAGCACTTAATCGCTCAGCCTGGCACACACAGATCAATGATGGCATCACAAAATTTGAAAAAGAAAGAACACTTCGGGCAATCCGCAAGCGCATGAAGCGGAAGGACAAATCCGTAAATTCTCCTACCTTCAGCACTCCTGCATGGATTGCAATAGAACTTTCCGTGCACAAATCGGACTCATCGGGCATCTACGAACTCACAAACTAAATTAGTTAATTTTATTTACTATATATATATATATTGTTTTCATCGCATTTAATGTTTTTTCATGCCATGCTCATCTTCGCTTGCAAAGGTGGAACAACATCATCATCATCAGCACACACTTGAATTAACAATTTCTCCACTCTATTTGTCGTAGCGATTCAGTAGAAACAGTTCTCTGTTCCACAGTTATTTTTTTGTTTTAAAGTAACGAAGCCTTCAAAATGAAGTGTTATAGAAGAGCCCTGTGAGTTCAATGGACAGCAAGAAAGATCAACCACAACGAACGTGCTAAGAAAAAGCAACGTTCAAGGACATTGGCTTATCATCATCATCAGGTGCCATGCAGGCTGGCGTAGGTGGCCATGGCTCTCCACAGTTCTCTATCCACAGTTATAAGAATATCGTTGTTGTTTCCATGCCGTTCAAGGTTGTAAAACTGTCTGATATTTTCTCACGTTGTCGCCCTCTGTCTGTGTTGCCCTCAATTTTGCCTGTTCTGACAATGTTCTCCAAACCTGCCTGTCACATGAAGAGGCCCAAAAAAAAAGAAGCTTGTGTTTTTCTTATATTAATTATTAAGGTCCGTTTCGAATTTTTGACTCTTTCAACACCTCTACATTAGTTTTTCTGACAGTCCATGGTATTCTCAGCATTCTAATATAGAACCACATCTATATTGCCTCTAATTTCCCACTTTCTAGTTTGCTTATTGTCCAAGTCTCGCACCCATATGTTAGTATAGGGGATATATAGCACTGCAGAAATCTCCTCATCTCTAATGACAAGGTCATATTACACAATATATTTTTCATTTTCTGAATGTTGTTTTTGCCTGGCTTATTCTGATATTATTTCTGTTGAACTTCTTCCATATGATGTAATCGTTGTAAATAAATATTTTAATGGGTGGACCTGTTTTAATACTATATCATTCACTTTGATCTTGCAAGGTGTGTTATTTTGTTTCTTTGAAATAACCATTACTTCTGTGGGTTTTTTTAAAATATTAGGAAAAAGGCCTTTCTATTTACTTTCTGTGACTACTACATTAATTAAATCTTGAAGATCTTCTTCACTTTTCTGCAATCAGAACAGTGTCATCCGCATATCTCAAATTATTTATGTTACATCCTCCTACTGATATTCCTGGGATATCTACTATAGCACGCAATATGGCTTGTAAACATCGTATTATATAGGAAGTTGTCTCTTTTTGGGAACGCGACTAAACACGATGCCATGGAACATGTTTTATTGGATGTTACGATAGAAGATAGTAGAGGCAGAGGGCCACCAGAACGTCTTTGGACAAGAGACATTCAGAAATGCATGCACATATTGCCAGAGGAAGCAGGACAAATTGCCAGGGATTACATAACGAAGACTACGCTCTGAAAATATGTCACGTGACAGATAAGGTAACACAATTGGATCTTCACATTGTCCATCCTGCGTGCTGCACTCGTAACACTTGCAGTGACCTACAATACGTCTTTGATTTGTATTGAACTCACAGGCGCTATCTCTGCTGAACCTTAAAACCGTAGGTTCCTCTATCAATAATCTCTATAATGGCAAATTACTCTATCGAGGCTCCCTCTATGTCCATCATATACTTTCATACCATCTGAAGATCATTCCATCTTCTGTTGAGTTAAGGTACCTGTTCTCTTGTAGATTCATCATTCCTCATTGTAAATCTCATCTGCAATTGAATTACTTGTCTCACGAGCAAACCATATACGAATCCACTCTTGATCTTCACGGTGCATACACATCAACTGTGGGGCTACCCAACAAACACAAATCGACAGTACTCATAAATTACTCCCACGTTCGATCCCCACACGTGAGTTTTCAGAAACATCTCGCTTTGACATAACTTTTATTATCCCTATATTCTCAGCTAACAAACTCTATTAGACTTGTACACATTTCCTCTGGATCTCCGTGGGCGTACTGCTGCGTCGTTCTAGCATTTCTAACTCTTGAAAACCTCTAGATATTAGTTTGCCACCAAGTCTACGTTTCACACAAGTATCGACCGGCTGCGTCGATCTGTCGGTTCTACTTCTTCATACCTTGAATACTAGTTCGTCCACATCTACGTTCTACATAGGCAAAACTACGGGTTTAGCCAAACATATATTCTCACAAATACATTACAAACGCCTATGAAACACTTCGACTCCTAATCTCGTCTAGTTTTTGAGCGTCCGCCTGGCTAGGCGGTAGAATTCCTTCTCCGCATTTCGAGCCTACTCGTAGATCACTTCGGTGAAGACTCCTTAGAATTTAGTCTTTGTCTTGGAACCTCCAAAATGAAATACAGAATTAGACTTGTTGTGGAATATGTTCTCCGTTGTGCTCTTGCAAAGTTTGCCCTAGAATTTCTGATCTGGTGAGAAAAAAAGCAGTCTCAACGTTCGCACTGACGTTGGAATTTTACGCACACTGTTGTAGAATGTAGCAATGTAGTTTACTGTTGTTATTTTTAATCTGGTTCCCATGCTACACCATACTTCAAGACAATATTTTATTTATTTGTAATTAGAAAGAAATAGTTCACAATATATAATTACATATTGTTTTTTCTGATTAATCACTTTGCTTTAATTGTGTTCCATTTGTAACAATAAAAATAAATCATGCATATTAGATATTCACATTACGTTTCATAACAATAGCAAGATTATAGTTATGAAGTAACAACGCATATATTTCTATGGTTGGGGGTCACTACAACATGAGAGACTGTATTAAAGAGTCACGGTATTAGGAACGTTGAGAACTGCTGTGCTGAAATGAGATGAAGGGTCATATGCAGCACTCTTTTGAGAAAAATGCTACAGCCGTTTGTTAAGAATTAGCTACTTAAAACATTAAAAAAAACAATAGAAAGATATATTTGTCCAGCAGCAAATAAACAAATGTGCAGAATATCAAGAACCACTTTTAGCAGTTCTAAAACGGTGTAAACATGTTTGGTTTGAACATGTAACGAATCACGACATTCTTTCTAAAATGATCTTTTAAGGATCAGTAAACGGTGGAGTGAGGAGAGGAGAAAGAGAAAATCCTGGATTAATAACATCCATGAATGGTTTGAACTCGATTTTTCAACGCTCCTCTGATTGTCTGAGAATGAAGTTGCTTGTATGGCTTTTTATGTTGATGTATCTCGTGTGTCACCCCTATCACCCTAATGTATTATGGGTCTTGTTATTATAAGTATATCGGGGTGCAAAGGGAACGCATTGCTCTAGGCGGACCCAGGGTTAGCAGATAACCAAGATCCCAAATGTACCTCCACGCGGTGCACCCTGGAAACAGAAATACAGCAGCTCGAGCTGATTCTGGCCAAATCATTTGGGGATCGTGTCCGAGAATGTGGAGGTAGCAGATGGAAAGAGATTTGCCTGCACAAGAGACAGACATATCTCCGACACCACCAGCATCACCACATATAGCGACACTGTCGACATACAGTGAAGCTAGTCAGTCCAGTCCGAATATTGGAGGGGCGGCCAATGTAAAATGCACGTAAAGGCAGATGCATGGCGAGAAACAAATATATCTCATACAGAGTACAATGAAACAATGAAAGGGCAGAACAGCGCTAGAGGGCAGCTCGAACTGCAAATAGAAAGTGAAAAGTTCCTAGGAAAGGGGAACTACAAGCTCCGTCAGCTCGAGACGGGCTTCTAGTTACCAGAGTTCCTTACAGGCAGAGACCCAGACCCATCCATTGGCGTTTGGTAAAGCAAGAAGACCTAACCCAACTCTAATGTCGAGCCTTCCTAAACCGGAAATATGCTTGCAAAGAGAAAGGGTTCTGTACCCGATGGGCTTAGGCAAGAACGGGACAACGATGGTAGTCCTGGCCCAACTCTACTGTCAAGGTTTCCTATACCGGAAGTACACTTGCAGAGAGAAAGGGTTCCGTACTCGATTCGCTCAGGCAGAAAAGGGACAACGATTTAGCCCTGGCCCAACTCTACTGTCAGGTTTTCCTACACCGGAAATACACTTGAAGAGAGAAAGGGTTCAGTACCTGATGGGCTCAGGCGCTATTGGGACAAGGACGCTCAGCTCGAGAAAGCCTTGCTCTCAAACGCGTGGTGTGAGACTCGAACTTGGACAAGGGGTACACGATGTCGGTGAATGACACCTCGGCTAAGAGGGCGAAAGAGCCAGGGTCCAACTCCTCTGTTGAGTTCTTCCCCTTAAGGAACCAGGCTCAAGGATGAGAAACGGTTCAGTACCCAATGGGCACAGGCACAGCACGTCCAATTACACGAGGCAAGTTCATAGACAGTGGAACACCTCGTTCGAGTAAGACGAGAGCAAAAGAAAATAGTCTTGGCGAAGAGTCTCCACTACGCGTGCCTGGAGACAGATATAGAGGCTGTCACAGGCTAAGGGTAGCCCACCCGAATTGTCAAGGCATGCCGAAATCGGATGTGCTAGGCCTACAAGGCGCATAACGGTGGCACAACGTAATCACGCTCCCGGCGGAAATCGCACGGATATCCGTGATGGTTATAATGGAGCGAACGAAAAACAAACAAACAAACAATAAGTGTATCGATAATTTTCGTGCAAACGAGTTCTAACAATACATCTTCACACTCATTATTATGAATCCACCTTAAATATACATGTATAAACTATATTTATTTATTAACCTTGTAAATGTTGTCGCAAAACTTGAATATCAATGATGCCTGGTATTCAATTATGAACAAAACACACACGCCACTTTTCTATGTATTATTATAATCATATTCAGAACAATGTCATTTAATATACAGTAAATATATACATGTTTACAGTACGATTATTTATTGTTTTCTCTGCTAGACATGCAATAGGACGGTGCAACTGTATTACTAGTTTCTACTGTAAATATATACGTCGTAATGCTATAATGCTATAATGCTACCTTCTGATGTTAACAGGGTGCCAATATATTTCAATTTTTCAACTTGTCCTAATTCTGTGTTATTCATTATTATGTTGCGTCTTGGTGGTTTATGTTTCTTCGATACAACCATTATTTCTTATTTCTTATTTAAACTGAGGCCTTTGTTTTCACTTTCTTTCACTACTTTATCTAAAAGGGCAGGTAGTTCCTGTTCGCTTCCTTCGATCAATACTGTATCGTCAGCATATCTCAAGTTATTTATATTGCATCCTCCAACTTTTATTCCAGTCATATATTCTATATTTCGCATACTATATTCTGTATACAGGGAGGAAAAGGTCCATAGATATTACTCAACCATGCCTGACACCCAATTCTATCTTTTGAAATCTACCTTTAGTGTTGTTAACTCTCATCGCAGTTGTTTGTTTCCATTACATATTTCTTAGATCTTTCCCATCAACGTTAAGATTTTCTAGCAGTTTTATCATCTCTGAATGATTTACCTTGTCAAATGCTTTGCTGCAATCTATAAGGCGCAGATAAAGGTCTTGTTGTACTTCTATGGTCATCTCCATTAATGTTTTTGCTATATATAGGGCATTTCTTGTGCCTTTTCCATCTACGAATCCGCATTGTGCGTCTGCTATCTCTGGTTTTATTGTTCCTCTTATACGCCTCATTATTATGCGCTGGAGAATATTGGTCGTCTGACTCAAAAGACTGATTGATCTGTGGTCTTCGCTATCTACTGCACCAGGTTTCCTTGGTAGGGCTATGCATATTGATTGTAGCAAATCTGGTGGAATATAGCCACTGTTGTAGATGTCATTTAACATTTTGGTGATAACTTCAATGTCATAACCTCCCAGGGCTTCTAATTCTTTTTTTGTAATCTTGTCCGGACCCGATGATGTGTAGTTTTTTAAGTGTTGTATAGATTCCTTTACTTCCGCTTTTAATATACTTGGACCTTCATCGTTATAGTTTAAGTTAGTATCATTTCTGTTATCTTCGTACAGTGATTTAATATATTCTTCCCATCTGTTCATGATTTAATTTTCTCCTATTAGTATGTGCCCCTGCTTAGATTTCAGACACCCAGTCTTGTGAGCCTGCCCTCTGCCTGTTAATTCCTTTATTTGTAAATGTGTATCACTTGTATTTCTATGATAGTATATTTATATTTCACTGCACTTTGCGTTTAACTAGTCCTCTTTAGCCGTGGTGCACTTATGTTTAATTTCTTTGTTCATCGTGTTGTATTCTTCAATGTTATTCTTCATCTGTCTTCTTTGCTTCATCATATTCAAAATATCTTCTGTCATCCAGTCTTTCTTATTGAGATGTTTCTTTGGTGGCAGGATCTCTTTAGATGTTTGCTGCAATGATTCTTTTAACATCGCAAACTTTTCTTCAATGGTTTCTATTTTTTTCTATCGCATTGTACCTATTTTGAATTGTTATGTTATACTGTTCTTGTAATTCTGTATTATTTGTCAGCATATTTACATTAGGTTTGTTATCTGCCCTTGTAGTTTTTAATCTCTTGAACCTAATATTAATCTTTCCCACAACTGGAACATGGTCACTGTTACAATCAGCGCTTGGGCGTGTCTTAACAGACTTCAGTGAAATTCGGATTCTTTTATTTATTATGATGTAATCCATTGTGGTGGATCGGCTTGGGCCCCCACCCAGGGGTTGGGGCTACGGTGACCCGCCACGTTGCTATTGATGTGTTGGTGGGTTGTTACGCCTTGGGACTGGGACCGGCAGGATTTCATCCGGGGTGGGCCTAGTGCGGCTTTGCGCGTCGATTCTATGCCTCATATGTATCTCTTGCTATCACACTCCACTCTCTTTCTACGGGTTGTTTTACCCAGGCTTCATTCTCCTCTTCCCCGTTCGATTCTTCGTCCCACTCTGTCTACTTTCTCCATTCCCACTACTTGAGGCTGTGTCCTCTGTTTCTTCTGTGCCATTCTCTGTGGCCCGTGGGCGCCACCACGTACCTATCATCTTATTACTTTTGGCCTTTTGCCGCTCTCTGGTTGTCCTTCTTTGGTCTTGTTGGGTCGGCTACCCTTACAGCTACTTAGCATGCCGAGGCTGGGAGACCTTTACACCGACTACATATATATATATTTATTTATTTAGAATATACATATTTATTTATTTATCTATTTTTTTATTTTTTATTTATTTATTTTTTTTCTTCCACACGACTTGGATGGCTCGGATACAGGGGTCCCCTATGTATAGTTATGGAGCCAGCGTGCGGTACGGGCAACACCTCCAGTGGGTTGCAATGTACGGTTGGTCTCACTCAACTACGAACATCGTTTCATCTGACATGTTTCTCACCACGGTACATGGCCTGGACTAAGGGATCGTGTATCGGTGGCTCGAGGTTCTGTCCGTTGATCGTTGTTCCCATAGATGGGCTAGTGTACAGTGCGGGCAATACCCACATAGGGATTGTGACGTGCGGCTAGTCCATAATCTTATCATCTTCGGTTGATGCGACGGGTCTCACTTCCGAACACGGGGCCTAAAAGGTACTTGTCGTTGCGGTTGTGACCTTGGTCCATCTTCCGCAATATTTATTTTATCGGAACCTCTGTTACACCGACCTCCAATTACCACGACATTATGGACTGATGACCCTTACTTGGTCACATACGACCCCCCACCACCTCACATGCTTTGGCTGTAGTTCTGGGTCGGCCTCCATCTGACATTGCCTCCTTTCCCCTTTTCTCTCCTACTCTGGTACCCTTCTCTTCTGTACCTTCTTTCTTTATCAGCCTGATACCTTCGCACGACGCGCCTCCCCGTGTTAGTCCCCCACCCTACCTTGCTGTGTCTGGTAGGCTCCTTCCTACTTCCACATCCCGTCCTTGCGTGGCGTATTTCCGGCTCGGGGCCCACGTCTATCCACCGTTTTCTTCTTCTTTTTTCTCCCTTTGTTTTCTTCTTTTTTCTTTTTTTCTCCTTTTTTTCTCTTTTCTTTTTTTCTCTTCTTCTTCTCTCTTTTCTTGTTCTTCTCCTCTGCATTCCTCTCATCCTTTTTTTATCTGTCTCTATGACTATTTGTAAGAGTCACGGTTTTAACTTTTACCCGCCTCGGGTTTCTCTCTACGGCCCTGCCTATTATTTCAGTCGGTCTCCCATCAGAATACTGGACCGTTATACTGATCGCTCAATCTTCCCTGCGGCCATTTCTGTTGTCCTCTGGTTTCCTGTGGTGTGACAATCTGGCATGTTGGTATTTTATTGACGCTACTTGTCTTACTAGCTTTCATTGTCCATTGACCCTGACCCACCAGTGTGACTGTTGGTTTCAAGCTAGCCAGTTCTCAACGTATCAGATAAGTTCTTTTTTATATATTATCACCTATATTTTATATTTTACTCTCACTTACATACATCATTGTATTATCACTGTATTTTCTTCCCACCATTATCTACTCCTACTTATAGTCTCTCTCCACTGCCTATATCTGCTCGGTCGTTTCTTTCTTTTCTCCATTCTTTCTCTTCTTTATTCTTCATCTCCATCTCTCTCTCTCCCCCTCATCTGATCTCTCCTACCATCCTCTTTTGCGTTTCCATGACGACTGTATGCTAATACTCATTGCCTGTTGCCATTTCAGGTAAGTATCTGAATTTATCCTCATTTATCTTAGTTTACTTGCTATTACACCTTAACTATTTTCACTCCTCATCTCCTTCTGTGCTCTTTCCCCTCCTCACTTCTTCTCATACCCTCTTCCTCCCTGCTAGGCTGCTCCATCTCTGCTTCCTCTGCTATCTATTCGTTATACTCATTGCGTGTTGCCAATTTTGAGGTAAGTATCTTAACTTAACCTTATCTATTTTACTTACTACCACACCTTATCCATTTTCGCTCCTCACCTCCTTCCGTGCACTTTCTCTCCTCACTTCTTCTCCCCATACTCTCTTCCTCCCCAATATGCCGCTCCTTATTTACTTCCTCCACTATCTATTCACTATCTCTCCTCCTCTTTCCTCCCTATCAACCACGTTTCTTTCCATGTAAGATTCGTTGTACCGTTGTCTTTCGTTTGTCCTGATGAAGGCTTAATAGTCGAAACGTCGTCTGTCCCTGTATCTCGTTGTTAGGTTGTGTTATGTTTTATTTTGGTAACACATCTACCTATTTTTGTTTATCTTGACGTTCTCCACAAGCCTTTGACTAAATAGCCTGACCTACAAGGCAGTAGTGGTTTGATTTTAGAGTGGCCTTCTCTTAGATGAATTGTCCTCCCGCAACTAACGAACTCCATCTATCCGGAACGACACAATGAAAACCATCGCCGATCGCCATCTGTCAAACTATTGTGTCACACTAACAAACTGGGGCATTTCACAGTCCACATGCACAAATCGCACATAAACAAAAGTTAACGTGCTATTGTAAGTAGAATTGGACAGTATCCATTATGTCAACAAAATATATCACAATAGCACAGGAAAAACAGCTTCAGATACCATTTTCTTGCTTAAACATTCGCAAATTAGCGGGTGAAGAAATCTTCACTGCCGTCCACCGCCATGTTGATCATGAGTTATTGTAGAAAAGGAAACGTAAATGGGGTAGAAGTTGGCATTTGAAAGTGTTTATATCAGATAAAAGGTGAGCATGATTGGAAAATATAATACACATATATTTAAACGCACATTTGTTGTCAAGTTGTTGGAGTAATCATTACTTTCACGTGTACAAGAAACCAGTGGATGGATAAAAGTTGGAGGAAAATCCTTTAGATATAACATGATGTCGACCACTGGTAACTAAATAATGGCGATGACAAAAGAATTTAGTCTTCTTGAATGTGACAAGAGCGAAGTCAGTGGCTGTATTTCTAATGTCTGGCGGTAGTAGACTAGAGGAAACAATAGCGTAGTAACGTACGGAGAAATGTTGCTGTTAATGCATGGTGAAGAAAAATAAAGAAGGAAATGTAACAAAACCAATATTAGCTAAAACACAAATAAAACTTCCTACAATTTAACCAATATGGAGATTGTCATGCAGCATAATCCAACTGTTTGTTAATTTTGTGGGTCATTTTCTTCTGATTTCATCTCTTAGATGACCACATGCTTTATTAGATAATGTTCATGTCTCTGGGTGACTTCTCATGTACAACACAGAATTTGACATGAGTACATTGTTCAATCAAAGATATTTTCAACTCTGACAATGCAACTATCACAACACACAAATATTTGTATCTTCTCTTCCAGAGTATATGTTAAGGCCACATCTGTCATGTCATTTCATCAAGGCTATTACCAACTTCTAAACATATATTTTTCATAACATCATCTTTCATTCAAACATGATGTCTATTCCAGGAACTTTTTGGCTACCTTGTACAAGTGACCTAAATAGTTACTTAAGCCAGTGATACATTCTGTTTCTCATGGATGATACTTACTTATTGTTACAGGAGACGTCAGGCTACTATTTCTCCCATACACTGTGTCACTATTTTTTCCTGTTACATTTGGGTATGCCAGAACTCTAAACTGATGTGATCCAAGATTAAAGTTCTGGACTGGAAGTGTTAAACTACAAATTGTGTAGAAGTATGATGGATCTCCAGATTGAGACAAGTTTTGGTAGTCTGTGGCTTGTATGACACTCTTCTCCGTATTCTGTTAAGAGTTGAGAAATTAAGTTTCTTATTACAATAAATTAGTAATACAATTGTTGGTGTTTAACTACAGCTACACAATTTTCTTTCATTCAGCTCACAGTCTCACAAGACTACACAATTTTCTTTCATTCAGCTCACAGTCTGACAAAACTACATAATTTTCTTTCATTCAACTTATAGTCTGACAAGACTACACAACTGTTATCTGAACAATAAAAGAACAAACATAATGTTTGACAATCGTATCACTCTTAAAGACCGAAATAACAACTGCTTCTTAAACATAATAAGTGTTTGGTGTTTACAATTCCACAGATGGTTGTGAAGTTAAATCCAGGTTCAGAAAAGTCTGTTGCTGCGTGAACAGGAATGAAAGAAAGTCTTGAAATGAGGGAATGCTACTGTATGACTTCTAGTGTTTTTGTCTCTCAAATTTCCTACAGTGTTCTACTATTTTACAAGTTTGTGTCTCAAATTTCTCACAGTGATGTACTATTTTACAAGTTTTAAAAATCCATTTGAAATTTTACACTGACCAGCTCCCTGATCACCTGTAAAGATGCACCTGTAGAGGATGAAGTCATCATCCTCATAATCATCCTCATCACCATCATCACTATGCTATGACAATGTTCCCTGTAGATGGTAACCTCCTGTGTTCATTCTCAAACTCCTGCAGATTAACAGGATGTAGTCCGTAGATGAGAATGAGTTGTGTTACTGTTTACAGCTTTGCTGCGACATCTGCGCTTTTCAGTTTGGCACATCTGACTTCAGAATGGCTTCTGGGTCACTGTGATTCTATATGGGATGGAACAGCCAACCCTTCCATAGCTTTCTTAGTTGCCACTTACGATACACATGGATAGTAAATAGTGTTGCTATTCTTTGCTCCTTTTTTGAAACACATGGGCGAATATGTGTTATATATGTGAAGATCAACTTACATTATTAATCCATGAATACTGGCAGAATGAATGAGGATATACCCTTCTCACCGCACATATAACCTTGACATTGCTTGCATCTTCTTGAAGTTCTGGTTGCAGGCATGACACGTTATCTGGTCTCGCTGAGGACAGCATAAACGAAACACATAAATATGAACAATGATGTTACATGGAGAGAGTATAATTGATTGTTCATAATGCTAACAGTGTTATTGTACACAAATATTGTCCTAAACCAGTGTCGGTCAACTGTTTTAGGTCCCTTTGTGCATGCGATTGCATCTGTGGGTCTCACTAATGGTTCACCTGACAAACCAACCATGCAACAGAAAACTTTAGTAGATGACATGCCGTTATATTGAGGTTATCTTCTTATAGAAGCTTCATGGCACGTCGTCATCTATACAATAGTCGTAACCTTCGATAACAGTTACCATGTTGTTCCAACAGGCCAAAATTGTGCTTGAACTAGTTGCAGGCATGGCGTGGGTGGGCAGAACAACAAATAAATTTGTCGCAAGGGCCAGAGTGTGTCCTAATGTCGACGTCTGTTTCGGCAGCACTAGACTCGAAACACAATCGAGTCAGGCGGCTGCTGGACCAGAGGACGGAGCACTTATGGGATTGCCCCACATGCTATGAGGACAGTTTCTAATCAAGAATCTAGGTCCCTTTGTTGGGTTGAATTGTGTATCTTTCATAATGGTGTGGGTCAACTACTTTTTTTGTGACTTCTGTGAAGTTCTAAGCTTCCTAAGTAGTAACCGCCAAGGATAGAGAACTTTATTTGCTCTGTAAGACTTGCCACATTTGAAATCTCTAGTTATTATCAGACATCAATGAAGGCTGGTAGTGAGCAATTCTGTTTTCAGCTAGAGTATCATTAGTGATTTCGTTGGGCAGGTCATTTGGTGCATATGCCAGACCATCGTCTGCCAAAGATACTTCTCTATGGTGAGCTGGAGAAGGGTATACGATCTCTAGGTGGCCAAAATAAGCGCTACAAGGACTCATTAAAGAACTCACTGAAAGCCTTTGAAATAGACCATGATACATAGGAAGAACTTACAAAAAATAGATCTACATGTCATTCTAAAATAAAAAAGAGCGCATCATCTTGTGAAAAGAATAGAAATGCAGCAGCTCAACAGCGGAGAGCAGCTAGAAAGTCACGGATAGACCAAGATCCGTCTACAGTCGTCATTCCATGTCCGAACTGTCCAAGGACATTTACAGCTCTAATAGGGCTCATTAGCCATCTACGAACTCATAATTAAGGACATAACTAAAATTGAATTTTCATAAATGGATGTAACAAATGGTCATCATCACTTGTGATGGACAAACAACAACAACATTAGTGATATTGGTGTGACATAATAATTTCCTCCTTATCACTGTTTAGTATCATGTTTTATAAATAACTTGTGATCTGATATTTTGTGTTCAGGGGCCTGTGCACATATTAATTTTTAAGATTAGCAGATGTAGTTCAGAGAGGTGTTTGCGTTGTGTCATGGTTTATAGGTTAAATGTAATATCTGCACCTTTCAGCCTGACACATCCGACTTCAGCATGGCTTCTGGGTTACTTTGACTCTCTATGGGATAGGACAGCCAACCAAAACCTCCCTAGGCAGCCTCTTACAACAGGCATGACAGGTAGAGAATGTTACTATTCTCTGCTCTAATTTTAGGCCAAGGCAACACACAAGAGATTGTTGGTGTTGAGAAAAGAGACTGAGGCTATTACTGTTGTCCTCTGTGACTTTCAGAGATTCCATATACAAGAAAAGAAGCTGAGGCTATTACTGTTGCCCTGTGTGGCTTTCAGAGATTCTATATACAAGGGCAATTATTTGATTCTCAAATCATACTCTTTAAAGAGATTCAAGACAGCCCTTGTCTGCACAAACAGATTACATCAACAGTTACTACCAACAAACAAGATGGCCCTTGTCTGCACAAACAGATTACATCAACAGTTACTACCAACCAACAAGATGGCCCTTGTCTGCACAAACAGATTACATCAACAGTTACTACCAACAAACAAGATGGCCCTTGTCTGCACAAACAGATTACATCAACAGTTACTACCAACCAACAAGATGGCCCTTGTCTGCATAAACAGATTACATCAACAGTTACTACCAACCAACAAGATGGTCCTTGTCTGCACAAACAGATTACATCAACAGTTACTACCAACAAACAAGATGGTCCTTGTCTGCACAGATTACATCAACAGTTACTACCAACCAACAAGATATTGCATGAAGAGAGACACAACATGCCTGAGCTTTAAAGATATATGCAATGCCATTTTAACGCCACCAATACCCTATTATTTAAGACCTTGCTTGGCACAAGTCTTGATCAAGTAGGAATCAGACAGCCTTTTGTAACATGAAAAAATGTTATCCATTGGGTGTCGCTAAAGTCAGATGTGTCAGGCTATTGTCACAAATAAAACAGCAAGCATTTCCATTCTTCTCTGGACTAAATCCTGCTGGAAATCTTGTCCTGCTATAAGAGAGATCAAGTGAGTAAGAATGAACAAAAAACATCCATTTCGGTATAGTTCATCAATCTGCAGACAACAAACACAAGCAACATCTTGACCATGATTTTATAATATTAAACAGTGCAGTTGCTATTAAGTGATGTCATTTTGTAACAACCAAAATGCTCTATTGCATAAATAACCAAACTGTCAGAGAATGTCTGACAAAATGGAGAGTGCCACAATATATATTACCATTCTATATCATAACATTTTTTTCATTGTTTTTTTGTGTTTAATCCAGCCTTAGTTTCTAATACTGTCAACTACTGATGCCCCCCCCATCTTAACTTTGTGTATTGGTAGCCTCTTACTCTGTTTTTGACCTTGTGTTTTTTCCACATACACACGACTTGGCTTGTGTGTGTTCTGTGTTCATATCTTTCATGTTTTATGTTAGGCTTTCACTTGATCTGATTTATCCTTTGGCATCTCTTTTTCCTTGATCTATTGATATTTCTGTCTAACAATAATATGCAAACTTTGATACACACTTAAATTATCATCTACTACGTATGAATATTGTGTCATTACATGGAAAACTTTTTGGTTGAGAAAACATCTCCATGTAATCATGTACCACCATGTTTTAAGCGTAGAAATTTCTGTACTGAATATAAAATACACAAAACAAGTAAATTTACAAATCTGATCCATTTACGGACCCAAATGTGCATTTTTCTAAACAGTGAACAAATTCAGGACCACTACCTAAGCAATTGTCTACACTAAGGTTAAAAAAACAAATGCTGAGACATCTCTTTTGCAAGGCAATGGAGTGAAGTCTCCATTGCACTGTGCTTGCGCTGACAAGTCTCCTAATACCAGATGTAAGAGTTGATATCTGAGTTGCTGTTAAGAAGTGGTTGCACAGATGCATAGGCCCTAAATTTAATTTGGCGATCTTGAGCTACCATTTTTACATTAGGTTGGCCAGGCCTTGGACATTCATTGGTTGTACCTGTAGCCCGAAACTCTCATTCAGCCTCACTTTAGTGGAATGGAACTTCTCTGGTCACCATGCCACTCCTCACCATACAAAAAGCCTGCTACCTCTCTTGAGATGAAAGTTGAGGCATTGCAAACACAAAAATACACTTCCTTTTTATTAAAACAAAAGATGGAATTTTACTCCTTGAAACTTTACTAATGTGTATGTCAAATTTTAACTTGATTTGACTAGTAATATGGCCAGACTTTGACAATTTGATGTTTTGCATGGAAAGCAATTGCAATTGGAATAAAACATGACAACGACAATAAAACATGAAAACATTCAAGTTAACCCGTACACATTGACATGGCTTGAATATCTCTCACTGAAATAAACAATTCAAGGGTGAAATTGGTCACACTTTTGGTGCATTTTTAATGATTGCTGGTATATTTGGATAATTGGATACTACTTTGTGTTTCTTGTTTGTTATATATTTCTTGAAAAAGGTCCCAGTTGGACCATAATGTGAAAATATCCCGGGTTCTTTTGTTTATTGTTATTTGTCTTAACTCTATCATGACTTGATTATTTTTAGGTTTGGACCAAATTAATTTTCAGGTGTAGAAAAATTTCCCTTCATGTGTTTTTCATTTTATCACTTGACTTACTGATATTGATAAATACTGTATGTGTAGTATATCATTGGAGAGGGGAATGGATACAAAATATGAATATATGAGTACATTGATGATTTTTGATTACTTCAAAAGGTTAGAGTTAATAAAACATAAAACAAGAAAATACAAATGTTAATTTATTAGAATACATATTTTGACTTACCAAAATGCATCCATAGTTAAGAGTTGTTAATTTCCATATTTCTAGACTATTTACACAAGAGTATCCAATTTGCTTTACTATGCAGTTTATTTGATGAATTTATATCAATAAATGTTAAAGTTATGTATATTTTCTGAATGACACAAAAAGCAATAAAAATATGAAAATAATCAAGTCATGGCTTTATTATTTATTTGCTACACATGAGCTCATCCTGTGTGGTATTCCCTACTAAAGAAAGATTTAGCATACAGCTGTGGCTTATATGAATATCCTATGCAGTAGTAGCTACTTCGTTTTTATGTTTGCTTAGTAGCACAATGAGCAAACATTGTGTTAGTGGTAACATTTTTTTTTGCTGGGACATGTGGGTGTTCGAGACAAGGAAAGAGCAGATCAACAGGTATCATGTGCGATTGTGTATAGGGCGATGGGGCATTGGATCGAGTGGACGTTTTAAACTCCTTAAGAGACTAGTGTGGATGATGATTCCTTTTCAATTGCCAGGATTAAAGATCTGGGTTTGAAATGCGGTGTTGATAGAAGTAAACATTTTGGAGGGCGCAGAAGATTGATGTTCAACCAGCATAGGACCCCTACTTTCAACAGAAGCGAAATGGTGGATACACTCAGGAAGAGATGAGAGCATCTATGGACGTGTCCAGTTTGCAGTGATGATGATCCGACGACTAACTAACAATGAGCCTGTCTTTTCCATGGAAGTCGATGAGATGGGCGGCTCCCCGATACATCTCAAGCTCTGTATTTACTGGCTTTCTTCTTGGCTTGGACAATAAAGCAGCATCAAGGTTATTAGGTGCCTCTGATTCAAACAAATTACAGAGTTCCTCTATCAATATGTCCTGGAAGTTTGAAAGGTCATAGGATTCTCTGTGCGAGGGTGGCTCAGTGTGTATAAAATGTGGGTGTTCAGTTATGTTTTTTTTTCACCACTAGACTGTTTTTCTTATGTGGCTTCCATAATATAAAAAACATCTGATCTACTCTATCACATCCATTCATTGACATATTGTAATTATATTGACATATTGTAATTATATTGACATATTGTAATTATATTGACATATTGTAATTATATTGACATATTGTAATTATATTGACATATTGTAATTATATTGACATATTGTAATTATATTGACATATTGTAATTATATTGACATATTGTAATTATATTGACATATTGTAATTATATTGACATATTGTAATTATATTGACATATTGTAATTATATTGACATATTGTAATTATATTGACATATTGTAATTATATTGACATATTGTAATTATATTGACATATTGTAATTATATTGACAAATTGTAATTATATTGACATATTGTAATTATATTGACAAATTGTAATTATATTGACATATTGTAATTATATTGACATATTGTAATTATATTGACATATTGTAATTATATTGACATATTGTAATTATATTGACATATTGTAATTATATTGACATATTGTAATTATATTGACATATTGTAATTATATTGACATATTGTAATTATATTGACAAATTGTAATTATATTGACATATTGTAATTATATTGACATATTGTAATTATATTGACATATTGTAATTATATTGACATATTGTAATTATATTGACATATTGTAATTATATTGACATATTGTAATTATATTGACATATTGTAATTATATTGACATATTGTAATTATAAATGGGTGATGGTTTCCGGACTTCACTCCTACCCTTAATTTCATAGGTTGCGCTTCCACATGTTGTTACCAGTTGGCAAGGTTTCTTCAATTTTTTTCTCTTTCTAGCTGACACACATAACTTGATCTGCATCATTTATGAACCATTTTGGTTCATTGACAGTTATTTTCTTATTCTTGATTTCTGGTGGAAACCCTCGTCTGATGAGCAAACAAATGGTGATGTCTTGTGATGCCTTCTAGTGGTTTGTGAAAAATTTTGACAGCATAGGCAGGTTTTGTGTCAGTTTCCACCCTGTATGTCGTGTCGTACAAATATATACCAGTAGGTTGAAAACATATCCAGTGATGGAGTCGCAGATACCATATGACTTTATATGGTATTTTTTGGCTTGCTTGAAATATATTGCTTGTGCCTAAATCTTCCCTTGTGACCTATAATAACCTTCTCATCATACCTCTATGCATATTTTTTTTCAGGATAGAATGCATATATTGGTCCATTCTCAGTGACTTGAGTACACAGTTGAAAGTCTTGACGAGATCACAATTTTATTTTTGGGGATGTGGTTGGTTGGTCAAGTACGGAAAACCTGTTTATTTGTCACAAATAAGTTCAAGTTGTGTTGCAAATCGATTCGGTACTGCTAAAACGAACCTGGTTCATTTCCCGTCAGCTGTTAGAATTTTCATTTATCCTCATGCTTCCTATTCGAATTTACTTGATCTGATGCAAGCAGTTGCTAAATTTTTAATAAAACCTAAGCCAGATTGCTTTGTTAAATTTCTTACTTTTCCGTCCGCAAAAGTCAAAACATTCATTAGGCCTATAACTTTAGTCTAAAGTTTAGATAATCACTATCTGAATCACCAGTGTTTGATTCACTAATTAGCAAGCTCTGAAACATAACCATAGCTTGCTCTGCACTGTATCTGGAAGGAGTGGGTGTTGTCATTTTTTCCGAAATAAATAGCACAATGTGCGAGTTCACAAATATCACTTTCTGCGCACTTCGTTCTAAGTCTAAGATATGAAAATTGGAATTGAACGTTTCTAGGAATTTTTGAGGTTAACATAAAAACTTGTACTAGGCAAAACGAAATATAACTCATCAATATATAATCAATCGAAAATCATAAACCAATTAGGCCTATGTGACAAAATGTCCTGTAGAATTTTCATACAGAGCCATTATATCGTGGATTGGGCCAGAATATGTTAATATTCGATAGTTATTTGATTAAGTATCATCTCTACTTCATCACAGTATTTTTATGTCTATCGCTTGCTCTATTGCAGCATTCTGAAAGTACTGATCCCGTCGAAGACAGATGTGTCGGGCCATTGGCGCAAATAAAACGACTACACAACGCATTTCCATTTTCTGGACTATATCATGCCGGAAATCTAGTAGGACCATGGCCCTGCTACAAGGGAGATCCAGCAGGAGTTTGAGAATGAACGCTGAAGAAGAAGAAGAAAGTACTGACACTGTGGTTTAGATTGATCAGAAGACATGCCTGATAGTTTCTCATAGTTTCACTAGTTGAGATTCTTGTGTATAAAGTTAGGCATTAAACATTGTTCACATGTTGGAGAAACAGGAATCACTGCTGGAAATCACACTATATGCCACTCATGAATTTCATAATATAGGCCTACTAATAATGGGCCTAATAGGCATATACTATATAGTATAACTTAATTGTTGTGCTATGAGAAATATAGGCCTAATCTATGATTCATGGTGATGATAGATGTGATTGACAAGAACAATATGAGCCACAGTCTTCCACAATATGTTCAAGGAATCACAGACCCACATGTACCTTCGTAGACATGCAGCTCTTGAACTAACTGCTATTACTTTCTCCTTTGTCTTTATACCATTTCTGATCTTTACCTCCATGCAACACAATATATGGTGACTTGTTCCCATGATTCTGTATCAATGCCTGTATCGTGCATATCTCATTTGCATATGCCTTTGTCCCAAAGTAGTGTTGGTAACCATGAGATCTTTTCCTAGACTAATTTTTGATATAGCACATTCTTCAGTGATCCTCCATCCTCCTAGTATGTTCAACTATCTGATTCTGCACAGACTGGGCATAGACAATACTGTGGTATTGCTTGTTCTTTTTAATAAATCAGTATTACTGTCTGTCCTGTAACTTGACTCCAAGAATTCTATGTAGGTCCTGCATGTCAAAGCTGTTTAGTTATCTCTCCTGATGCAGATAGGTTGCCTGTTTCACTGCCATGGAGGAGGATACTGAGGACACAAGCATGGTAAACCATAAGTTGACATTTTAATTAATTTTCCATTTCCCCTGGCCCTTTTTGTTAGTCTGTTCATTGTTGTAGATGCCTTGCCAATACAGAGGTAAAAACTAAATAAAGTAAACAGGTTACTTTGAATTCCTAACTATCTATATAAAATAATAATAAATAACAATAAAACATAGAACAAAGACAATTAACAAAGTATCGGTCCTGTTTGGATCTTTATCAAGAAACAAATAGCAGTTAAGAAAACACAACTATAAAAAAATGTATAGCCAAGATGACTGGGACAATGGTTTCCTCACCAAAAGTCATTGCCCAATATTAATGCTAGCGCATGTCTTTTATAAGGGACACAAAATAGTGTGTTCAATGTGTATTAGCGCAATACTGACAGACAGAAATGGGCATGGCATAAAGGATGAAATGGAAACTCAAAGAAAATGATAACAATTCACAAATTAAGAAAGGGAACACTAATTAGCGATTTCAAGAACGGGAGGGGGTGGGAGGAAGATAAAAGGGGAAAGGATAGAAGAAAAAATATGCAGAGAACGCAATTGACAGCATATGGGAAAGATTTACATCAAAATATATAAAAATCCACATACAATCACAAAACTAAACAAATATATATATATATATATATATATATACGTTCAATTTGAATAAACAACAATACCTACATGCACATATATATATAAATATCTAAACATATATATAAAAGTACATACAGATATCAAAGCATACATGTGAATAAAAAAAACATGTGTATAGGTGCCTACATACACAAGATATATGTATATACAAATATACATACAAATACAAGTATACAAGAAACACACACACAAGTATATATCTAATATAGCATGATCGACAACACATAGATATAAGAAAGATATACACACAAAATGCACAAGCATGTAAATGTATCCAAAGACATGTAGGGTTCACACAAGAATAGGTGTACATAATGACACAAAATAAGCATCAACATCAATATATATACATGCATTCACATGAACATTCTCTCACATAAATACATACAACATGTACATTCGCACACGTAGAGTATACATGTATTCTAATACAAATTCATTCACATGAAGATGTTCACATGTATTACTATAACACAAGAATATGCACACATACAAATGTTTGACCCAAATTAACTATATGGATACATAGAACCATGTAAAGTAATATGCATATACACATACATATATATGTACAGATACCCATCTGTAAAACAATTACATTAATAAATTGAGGAAATATTACAATAACAAAAGTAAAGATATGTAAAGGACGCAACACAATTACACAATAGGGTATAATCATACACAATTGACAGATTGGAATACAATATAGGCTTAATCAACAGAAACAACACAGACATAATACAAATACATTGAAAGCTTGATTCTTGATTAGAAACTGGCTTCACAGCATGCGGGACATTGGCATAAGTGCTCCGCCCTCCACTCCAACAGCCATTCCATTGTATGTAGACTCAGAGTCCCGGTCAGGTGTTGATTGTGTGATCTTGGGGACTTTCCAAAAAATTTACTTTTCCTTCCCTCACCTTTAAATACTCCCATTTATAACATTCTCTGCATGTGTACGTTCTCAGCCTTATTGACATCGTCTGCATCTTGAAATGAATGTATTACTGCCTTCATTAAGTCTGCTTTATCTCTTCTCAGCAATGTGCCGTCTATCGCCGCATTGCCTGCCAATAAGTCGGCTCTCTTGTTTCCTCTGACCCCAGCATGACCAGGGAAGTATATCCATGTAATGCTCTGGACAACTGATGTGTTCAATAAGTCCCACCATTCTTTTCTGAGCATGAACTTTTCTATCTTGCGCAGCATGCTTTGAGAGTCTGTGAGTATTACCGAGTGTGCTGATGTATCAGTTATCAACCAATTAAGTGCTGCTGTAACTCCCTCTATCTCCATCCTCATGCTCGATGTGACAGTAGAATATGCTGAAGATTTCTCAACCAACGTCATACCGTTTCTGTGGGCAACAAAACCCCAACCGCTTTTATTTGTGTTTCTGTTAACGGAGCCATCTTTGTATATGATTATGTCTTGTGGTTTCGAGTGGAGTTCGTGCACTGTATCCTGAGCTCTAACGTCCGTCCATTTTCGGCACGTTTTATCTTGTTGTATTATTACTTTAGTCTGTGATTTTTTTCTCTGTGTCTACCTCCACCAATTCACTACCCATTCCTATTTCTTCCAATTCACATACTCTTCGCAGTGTGTCTTCGTCCTCTGACATCCATGACTTGATTCGTTTTCCCTGTGACTCATCTAGACGTTGGTGTAATGTGTGGTGGTTGTATTCTGTCACTTTAAGGTACAACCTAACTTGTGCTACCTGATGTCGCATTCTAATGCTGAGAAGATCAAGCAGAAATCTCATAGCAGAAATGGGTATATCTCTATTACACCCCAGTACCGCTCTCAATGCCTTATTTTGGACTTTTTTTTCAATCTATCGACGTGTGTCTGTGACAGTGTTTGTAAGCAGAGTCCATAATCTATGACAGATAGCACCATGACTTGCAGAAGCAGAAGAAATACCCATTGCTGCATGTCGAAGGTCGCCATTACCTTGATAACACTGATCCCTCTTTTGACCTTCTGAATCATATTTGTGACATGTTTGTTGAATGAGAGACTTCTATCAAAGATTAACCCAAGATTTTTAAGGCCCTGTTCTCTTTCAATGAATCGAAACCCTGGACAAGCGTGAGGGACGACACATGGCATACACTGATATCAGATGAGATTAAAGGCAGAGCTTTCTTTGATAGATATCTTCAACTAATCAGGGTGACTTAGATCAGCGCAAAGAAATGCTGCATACCCTGACATCCGTCACAGATTTTAGGGCGATAGAAGACCATCTTGCATACGTTAAAGAAGTGCAACTAGCTATTAGGAATGCATCCGATGGCGCTCCAGGCTCGGGTGGAATCAGATACAGCTTACTCAAGGACATTGGGAAGAATATGCTAAATAAAATAACAGACGATTATAATGCGAGTCTGAAAACAGAAGTAGTACTAGAGGAGTGGCTACATAGCAATCTTATACCGGTGCCAAAACCAGGCAAATATTCTACGAACATAAAAGGGTATCGCATTATCACACTGCAGAATGTGTACGGCAAGATTCTGGAACTAATTGGTGCTAGACGCCTATGTGACAAAATACGGAACTAGAGATAAAAGGCGTTTTCCCAAATAACTTAGGTGTATACAGACCCAGAAGAGACACAGTCACAAATGCAGCAGTTCTTGCATATGAAGTTTATGAAGATTTTCAGAATAAAGAAGACTCTACAGTTGCGGCGATAGACATGGAAGATGCGTACAATAGAGTTAGCTACACCCATCTTGTCGACATGCTAAGGGAAGAATATATCCACCCCTGGATCATAAGCTGGATAGCAAATGTGCTAATCTCTAGAAAAGTCGCTGTGAGGTGTGGATCCTGGACGTCTGAGATCAGAATAATAGCACCTGGTCTGCCACAAGGATCTCCTCTGTCCCCAGTACTGTTTAATGTGTATACATTGAGAATTGCTCAATTGCAAACCTCTAGCAATTGTAGAGTTATAACATACGCTGATGATATCCTACTATACATTGAAATCTAGCAAACACAAAGGTAATTGCTGATGAGCATGCACATCAAAAAACAGTTACAAGGATATGTGGAATATGGAGGTAGAGCTTATTAAAAAGTAGTATGTAAATCAAACAAAATGGTGACTAATATTCATACAGTGTGGTTGTAGGACTTCCAAATGACAAATGATGAGCCGATATTCCAACGACTGACGTTGCCGGTCACGAGAATAGCAACATAACAGGCCAGTTACAGAAACATCAGTGCTGCCATGATGTGAAGAGCTGTTGAAATTAATGGCCGTATGGAAATCACGGTGATTCGTGATATCTCTTATATGTTTAGCAAATCTATCAGCCAAACGTCTACCCGTTTCGCCAATATACTTCATATTACAACGCTTACATATGATAGAGTATATTAAATTACGGGACAAACATGAGAAAGAGTCTTGAATCTTGAAATTTGACTTAGGGAATTGACGCATGGGAGTTAGAATAACAAAAAGGCCAGTCAAACAATTTCGGGGATAAAGAAGTTTCTAATTGACTTGCAGAGGTGCGCAGATTCGAATAAACCAAAAGATCACGAAGGTTCCTATCTCTCCGAAAAACGACAAGGGAAAGAGAGGGAAACACAGGACTAGAGATGTGACCTAATTGGAGGATAGAGAAATTTTGTAATAGGATACGTAATGCTGACATATTGTGTTGGTTAAAAGTAATAGCCAGTATAGGGCGGTCAGATGTATGTTTAATATATCGTAAAAGGGCATCAGAACGGGAAATAGGTAAAACGCGTTGGCAAAGCTGATGATATGATATCTTCATGATACAAGTAACAGTGAAAAAAATCGAACATTTTGTAAGACTGACGCAGGAAATCTGCGTCATCATGGCAGAGACGACAAAGACGGAGCAGCTGAGAAAAAGGGAGGGAATGGTGGCAAGACATTGGGCGAGATGATGTGTAAAGAAGAAAACTATGAGAAACAGTGGACTTCTAATGAAAACTATGAGAAACAGTGGGCTTCTAATGAATGGATGTGATAAGTGATGTAGAGCCTATGGAAACACAGATGTTGAGGAAATAAGAGAGGTGTATGTAATAGCTGGATGGAAACACAGATGTTGAGGAAATAAGAGAGGTGTATTTAATAGCTGGATGGAAACACAGATGTTGAGGAAATAAGAGAGGTGTATTTAATAGCTGGATGGAAACTACTAACAAAGTTTATGAAATTGTTGAGGTCATCAAGAGAAATATCAGTAACTCCAAAACCATCATCTATATAACGACGGAATATCTTAGGGACATGACCTTGAAAAGTGGAAAAGATAAGATGTTCAAGGTGACTCATAAATAAACAAACATTACTGGGTCCCATCTTAGTACCCATTACTACACCACTAATTTGATCAAGAAAAGTGTCCATTGAATTCAAAAGAATTCAAGATAAGGGCTAATTCAGCCTGTCTAAGAATAACAGCAGTGACAATAGACTTGTGCGGATCAATGTTAAGAAAGAACTGTAAGGCCAGAAGTCCATCATTATGAGAAATAGATGTATAGAGAGAACAACATCAAGAAGGAATGCGTGATAGGTTTGTAGAGGATCGAGAACAATGGAAGAAAGGATGGATATAACATGGTTAGTATCCTAATGGTAAGATGGAAGAGATACGACAAGAGGTTGGACGACACTGGCTAAGAACTCAGAAATTATTTTCATGGGACAAGAACAGGGGAAACAATCGGTCTACCTGGGTTAGATGGTTTATGTATCTTAGGTAATAGACGATGATGGTGTTCCTTCTTCGCAAGCGAAGATGAGCATGGCATGAAAAACAATAAATGTGATGAGATTTTCTGTTTTAAATGACTAATTTGGTTTGTGAGTTCGTAGGTGTACGATTCGTCCGATTCGTGCACGGAAAGTTCTATTGCAGTGCATGCAGGAGTGCTGAAGGTTCGGGGTAGGAGAAATTTCGGATTTCTCCTTCCGCTTCTTACGCTTCTGGATGCATGGAGGCTCCGATAATTAATGATTGATTGGTATTTGCGTGATACGCGCAATTGCTTTCTCGTTGATGATGGAGGGGCAGTTTAGTACATATTCAAAATGTTCAGCCCAGCGTTTAAGAATTTCCTCTCTGTCAGTGATGGTATGCTTTCTATCTGCGATTAGAAGAGGAGACGTTCCTGAAGACTGAGGGCCATAAATTGCTTTTAACGCTGAATAAAATTTCTGCATATTATTGCTGTCAGCATAATGTTGTATCTCTTTCACTTTGGTGCTAAACCATGAGTGTTGCATCTTCCTTAGTTATTTTAGCGCGTTTTTCTTTGAGCTTTCGCACAGCGTCTTTTTGCTGGTTTATGTGGGGTCGTTTAAATAAGCTTTGTACTGATTGCGCTTGTTGTCCATGAGAACTTTGATCTGAACATTATTTTGGTCAAACCAGTCTTGATGTTTGCGAACAGCAACGTCCACTATTTCTTCTGTAGTTTTGTAGATAGTGTCACGGAGGTTTTCCCAACTTTTTTGAATGTTTATGGGATCGACCGTCAATTGTGCAATTTTGGTTTCCTATGAGCTGCACAGAAGCTGTTTATAAAGTGGATCTTTCAATTTGGAGACATCGAGACGTTTTGAGTGTTTGCTATTTTGACGTCGCCGGAGTTGCAAAGTATGGAGGTTCATTTTGAAGACTTGCAGTCTATGGTCCGTCCAACAATCGGCGCCACACATGGATTTGGTGACTCTCACATCCTTCTTATAGCGTTGTCTCACGATGATATAATCGATTTAATGCCACATTTTTGATCGTGGGTACATCCATGTAGTCTTATTACGGTGAGGTAGTTGAAAGTCAGTGTTGGAGATGAGTAGGTTAATTAATGCGCATGTTTCGAGAAGTAGCTGTCCATTGCTATTGCAGTTGCCAATACCATGCCTCCCCAGCACACCATACCAGTTTCCAATGCCATGCCACCTCAGTTTGAACCCACTCTTGCGTAGTAGATACAGAGTATGGGAACCACGATTACTCTTAATAATTCAGAATTTAAGAGCACTACGGGGAATCTAGTTGCTGTTAACAAGTCGTTTGATTGTAAAGTCAACTGTATCATTATGTGTCACAATCGGATACCTGGCACATAGGCCAATAAAAATTCGATTCCTCTAACTGGCGTGTTGTTTCTTTAATGTATAAGTCCTTCTGCCAAACAACAACAGTGCCTCTCTTGTCAGTTGGTTTAATCAAGATATCATGACGTGAACGAAGTCTAGAGAGCACCTGCGACTCTGATTTAGTAAGGTTAGAGTGTCGTAGTTGCGGAAGACGTAGTTGCTGCATAGCATGAAGGGTGAAGTCAATGTATGCATCAAGTGTTTTGGTGTGAGGAGAAGTAGGGGGAGTCCAATCATGTTTTTGATGATTGCAAGATGGGAAAGGATCATCAAGTGAAACTCGTGCAATGGGTGAAGCGTTGTAAAAAAAAGTGCTGCTGTAAGCGAAGAATACAGTGAAAACGATTGATATCACTTAGCAAAGAGTAACGATCACAGCTGGTGCGGAGTGGGATAAAGGTAAGACCTTTGCTCAGCACTGACATGTTTTATGTTTATGCATAGTTAAAATTTGTGCCAATCCGGATGCTTCTTTCATGACCCAAGGATAGCTTATTGTTGACCGAGGATCCTAGATATGTAAAGTGGTCAACAAACACTATCTTATCACCATGGATGACAATTTATGGCTGCTTGATGGCAGCTTGTGTCATAATTTGCGTCTTATATTTGCTACTGATTGTTAGTCCAAGCTCAAGTCAGGCATCATAAAAGGCAGTTAATAAGTTTTGCAGTTTCTTCTCTGAGTGTCACATTTGCAGCGTCATCTGCAAAGGACAACTCTTATCAGGATCTTTTTTATCATGATAATAATACAACATAAATCTGAATAGGGTCGTTGTGACATCACATCAGATTAACAAGCCCTCCCAAACATCCAGTTACAGCCATACGGACAAGTGTGGAAAATCACTCCCAGACAATTCCGTCATGTTTTCAACAAAAGAGCTCTTTACTTTCCACTTCTCCTTACATCCTAAATTGTTTCCTGAATGATAATATTTTAAAATTAATAGTGTCTCAATACATACAACAACCACACAAGCTAACACCGCTCCTCCACTGTCAACGGTGAATAGTAAATCATTATCATCATCCTCAAGTGAACAGAAATTAAAGTATAAGATGTTCTTACCATATACTGTGAGGTCACACACACCAGGATGTGTGAACACATTCTTCATGCCTGTCAACTCTACCAAGAAGAGAGGGAGAAAATATGGCCTACTGAGACGGCACTGTTTCAAGACTTGAGGGGTTCCATGGATGACCTGAAGCGAATCACACAATTCATTGAAGCTATTGGTGCTGTAACCTGATATCTGACTGAAGAACGATGATGAAGAAGAAGAAGTATAGCCTATAGGCTTATCTGTATGAATGGAGGACGTGAGCCCATGTGTAAGCCTATGAGATGGATTGGTGGTCTTTTTGTATTTATTCTGAAATGTATTCTGATTTGCAGATGTAGGGCCTAGTTTTAAAAAAAACTTAGGTCTTAGCTGTGAATGTGTCTGCACATCTCACATTGACACATCCTACTTCAACATGTTCTTTTTAGTTACTGTGACATGGGCCTCTGTGATGAGATAATCACCACTCATCTTAAACCTGTTAGTAGTAGTCTCTTATGATGTATGCCTACATGACAGGTCACAGTGTTACTGTTCTTTGCTCCCCTTTTGGACACCGACAACACAGGAAAGGGTTCAATCCCCCCTCCCCCCCGTTTAGATAAAGTAGTTTCACAATTAGTAAGAATGCACAAACATTGGCCTACAAGTAAAAATAAGTAAGACAGCAAACCACACCACAATCTGTTTTTCATATGAGTCAGAAGAGCTAATTCTACACATTGATTTCTCAAAATGCTTCATACGAAGAAAGGAAGTAAATAAGAATTGTTTCATTCATTCAAAACTCACTATGTTCACAGTTTACATTGACAGGACAAGATGTCTCCTCACTCATCCGCATCGCTGAGTATATAATTTTTGTGTGTTGAAGTATTCAATGTTGTACCCCTACGATCCTGAAGTGGTACGTGTTTATTGATTGATTGATGTGCGCAGTATTACGGTCCAATTGGGAGGGGGTGTCGATTTATGATAAACTATAGACTATCCACTTCTTTAAATACCGTGGGTATAGACCCATCTTTTGTCTTTAAAAAAAAAGGACACTGGTATTGTAGTAATTGGTGAGGTGATCATACGCTTGTTTCACCCGCAGGCATTATGTTATGTTATTATGTTATTACGCAGGCCTACAATTGTGTTATAAATATGCTATCGGAGCTGGAATCGTAAACATTAAAAATAACGGAAATCCTTGAAAATATGATCTTCGTTTTAAATAAAAGCAAATGCCAATTAAATATACTTATACTATAAATTATTATAAATAAGAAACGTACCTATATGTTGCTTCAAAACGTTTCAACTTTTATCGTGTTAAGCTTGTTGGACAAGTGTTTAAATATACAAAAATAGGTAGATGTGTTACCAAAATAAAACATATAAAACGTCTTGTTTAGGGTTGTTACCCTACACTGGAACATTTATCCGATGTTTAAACCCAACTACCTGTGTAAGCTGTGCTTATTATAGAAGCCTACTAGATATCATTTGAATTACAAAATTATAGGGAAAATATCTTGAGGCTCCAGTATTTTCTTTTTGTCTTGTTCACCAAAAATCCTGACGCCAAATTGTTAGTTTTACTACGCATAAAACGAAACACGGGGCTATGTCGAAGTAGACCTATATGCCTATGCCCTATGCTATAAAAATGGTTTTTGTAACAACTCTATTTAACTTCCTCATTAGATATGTATCTGTCTCTACACGGGTTCCTTTTCAAACTATTTCCAGTGTGTTAGTTACATGAATGTGATATCGACGCGATTTATAATGTGGCCCAAAGCGTTTGTTTGTGGCGATCTATATATAGGCATATTCTACTTCACAACAGGGTCGTAGATAAATTTTCATTTAAGGAATAGTGGAGTGGGATTACTAAAAGAGGGTCATTCGTCCACATGTGTGTGACGGTATAATGTGTGTCACTATTTTCCATGAGAAATTTGGTGTTAAATTTATAAAAAGATATCTAAATGGGGTTCTGTCTATCTATGCGCTGTGACTATTGTTAGTCTTGTGGCGTAAAAGGTAGAAGGGATCTCTGGAGATGGCCTTCTTGTATGCTGTTTATAAACTTGTTAATGTGGCGTCTTTGATTTCTGTAGGCCATCTTTCACACTTGGTCTGTCTCTGGCTTTATAGCCGTTATGTCTATATAATGGTCATCTGTGGCATGCTGTCTGTTGGCAGTATTGAAGCGTGTGAAAACCACTTGATCTGTTGTCTTTTGATGTGTTTCAATACTGGTATTGTTTTGGTTTCTGTCTGATGTTATCATTTCTAATTCTATCTCTTAATTACACTCCGAGTATTCTTCGTAGACATGTTATTTCTGCTGTCACTGTTTTTATTTTGTCTTGTGCTGTCATTGTTCAGGTTTGGCACTTGTAGCACTGTGATGGGATAATAATAGTCTTGTATAATGCAACTTTAGTGTCTATGTTCACATTTTTGTTATTAAAAGTACGTGTCATCTGTCTTAGGATCTGGTATGTTTTGTTTGATCTATTTTGTATCTCTGTACTGTTTAACACTTGACTCGATATAATGAAAGAGGGTTAACATCGGACTAAATTACTAGCATTAACAGTCATGTTATAATTTCTGAGGGGGGGGGGGGGTTAGAGGGAAGATGGGGAACAAATAAAAATAAACATAAGGGGAATCTGCTGGCCTTCCTCACAGTGCTAAGTTTTAGTTTTGTTGCGCAGTGTGACTGCTTCCATGTAGGTCTATTCACCATCAGCAAGTGGCATATCATCCGTAATATTTTCTCCACAATTATCATAAGTGATATCTCCGTAACAAAGATTAGCTGCAAAGAACATGTAACATGTTATGTTTCTTGTCTTGGTGGTGCGCTCTGCTACACTATAACCTGTCCATCTTGTGATGTTTCTCTCCCAACTGCATCTCTGTCTACCCTTTGCTCGTCTCACCTCGACTTTACTCTCAAAACAAGATCTTCAACAAAGGAAAAATGTTACTAGTTTATCGTTATTTACCTTCACAATATCCCATCCAAACGCTTCTCTCAATTATTGGGATGTCCATAAATTATCTCAACAGTATTTTGCCAATTTTTGACCCAAATCCTCACCGTGTCAACTTAATGTCAAGAAGAATTCATAGAACCATATCTCAATTATGTCCAATTCTTGTTGCCCAGCCACTATTTCTACACATTTGTTTTTGTTGAAAACTACGAAAGAGCTCGCTCAATGGTTTATTTGCAATATTTTTTTTTTAAATGTTCTAAATCAAACAATTGAATTGATAGGGAAAGTGATATTTTCATTCTCAACCGTAAAAAAGTCAAGCAGAGCATATACAGAAAACGGTACATTACAGAATGATGTGTCCATATTTTAACAAAGCAAACCATACATTATTTAACAGAACGAATTTTCGCTAAAAATGGGCAAGCAACGCAGCATCCATTGATTGGGTCGCAACGCACTGAGTCAACGCACGTTACAACCAGCTGAGTCATCAGTGCGTTGCGCGCAGGTCGAATGATCAATAGCAGACACTGCGTGTTTTTTTTATCTCCGCGTTATGGAATCTGTGTGAAATCAATTCTAATATTAAAAAGTTGAAATAGTGTGGACACATCACTCCTTAATGAACTAAGAAAACTGAAGTGGAGAGAATGAAAATATTAGCACTGTTTTATTTATTTTCAGGTACAACACGTCTATGCAAAATAGGGTAACCACGCTTCTTATACTTTTGTAATGGTTCTATGTTTGGGTTGTTTTCACGTGTCTGATATTGAAATAACATCTTCAAAAAGGTAAAGAGTAAGTTATCATTTACAAAGTAATTTAAATTTTTGGGTTCATTTAATTTAGTCGTGGCCAGATTTCAATTTTTTAATAGTATGCGCAGTTTAATTCAGTTTTTGTGACTTCGCTGAACTCAGATTAAAATGTTGATTGAGTGGGTTTTTTTTGCATTCATTCTCATATTCATTGTGATTTGCAAATATAGTTCAAAGAACTCAGGACTTAGCAGCAATATCTGTCTGAACACTTTGTGCGGGGTCTACATCGATGTACTGGCTAAACAATGAAATCCCTCCCCCCCCCATAAACATGCAAGAGAGGGGCGGGGAGGGGACTGTCAGTGTGTAGCGGAAGGATCACTGGATCTGCATGTAGTTTCAACTACTGTGAAACGCGTCTTAAACAGTATTTGGTTTCGTTAAATACTGAACGTATTTGTTTCATTAAAAAGTGGCCACAGCTGCCGTAATATACAGATTTTTGAATAGATTTTTTACTAATGTAGTGTAAATAATGTTTTTTTAAATAAATGAAACATACCAATATTTGATGTGACCTAATGGTTAATTGTTTAGGGGAAGCTGGAGGGGGGGGGGGTGTAAAAAGTCACAATTCTAGGTGGCTGTTTTAGACTTCTGAAAATACAATATTTTAGCTGAAATCTTTAACAGTTTGTACTTTCATCGACACATTTAGTCAGTTAATATCATAAGTTGTTAATATTGTCTGTTATGTAGTATGTGTGAAAGATTGAACAAATAGTAAGGGGAAAGTTGAAGAGAACTATGGGAAGAACAAGAGAAAATATGCTTGACAATCTAGCATTGTGGCATGGGAGAAAATCGGTTTCGGAAATGATTTACAGCATACAGAATAGAAGGCTTTAGAAAGACATAATAACTAACATTACACGGCATGGACCATAAGAAGAGGGAGAATTCAAAACTTGTAATCTGATTCCCGAGATTTCCTTATAATTTATTAAACATTGTGAAATTACTGTAATACCTCTCACACATACATAAATATAATCAACAAGTCGGTACCTGCAACTTTTCACTCGGATACATAATTAGGAGCTGTCCATCGAGTCCGTTAACAATTAGCTGGGGGCTGTGGGGGGGGGGGGTATTCTAAGTCTTACAGGTATTGACAGCGGGGAAATGGAGAGGATTGGCAAAGAAAGGGTTAGGCAACACAGTTTTTATACAGCAGTGACCATGAATCAAGAAGAGTTATACACACTGAGAGAGTTGTACATACTGAGAGATTTATACACGCCGAGAAAATTGTACACGCCGAGAGAGTTGTACACACTGAGAAAATAGTACACACTGAGAGAGTTGTACACACTAAGAAAATAGTACACACTGAGAGAGTTGTACACACTAAGAAAATAGTACACACTGAGAGAGTTGTACACACTAAGAAAATAGTACACACTGAGAATTAGTCTTTCATGTTTAAAATAATGTTCAACATCGTTTGTACATAGGAAGTAAAAACTATTTTTAAAAAGTGCGTTTATAAATAGTTGTCCATTGATATTGTCTATTTCCCCGTAATTACTGAGCGTTTAGATTTCATATTGTGCATGAGTGCATTATTTAATAACCACGTTACAGATTCATGACTAATTATTTTCTAGATTTAACAGATTTATCGCAGCAGTCGCTACGAATGACGTTTTTAAGGTAGTAATGGTTTTATTTTATCTGGATATGAAATGTTACAGTAATTGCTGGTATAGGCATATTGTTCTTTTGTCGTAGCATGGGTAATCATGAGATATTCCGAATGTAATGTTTCTTCCGTTTCATTGAGATTATATGTAGCGTTATATAAATGTAAGAGTTAAACGTTTATATAATTATATTGCTGTGTATAATCTCGTCAGTTTAAAATAAACGTAAACATACATTGTACATACCGTAGTCATAATCACCTTTGTCCTAGTCTGAACATTCTTAGTAGAAGTGTTAGAATTCTGAAATATTCCATCGAAATAATTTTTCATTTTACAATGCGGAGAGAATTAAGTGTCCATCATTTAATATTATCAGTCTAGTCCTTTTGTTTTTCACCTCTTTTTTAAACACATTTTAGTTTGCTCTGCATTAATGTTTTAGAATTTTTTTAAAATGTCCTCTGGCTTCCTACTTAAAAAATTTACTTGTATAATGTTTTAGAGAGTACTTCCTTTCTCAGCAAATGATTAAATCACAACAGCTTACTACGTTTAACGACTGTCAGTATGAGTTTGTTGTTCAGCAGGGTTAGGCTATATATGATATATCACATATTCCTCTACACTGATAGATATGTCACACCGGCTGTGTTGTTCTCATACGTTCACTATTATATCGATGTTATCAAAATTAACTTCTTCTCGTTTCTTCCCTGCCCTTTTTTTTTTTTTTTACAATTCTTCTAATTGTCTACCTATCTACATATATAATGTGTCCCTTGTTTACATTACGGCATCAGGGGTAGAAGAGTTCTCTGGAGACGGTCTTCTTGTGCGCTGTTTATAAGCTTGTTAATGTGGCTTCTTTGATTTCTGTGATCGATTTCTTACATGGTCTGCCTCTGGATTTTTTGACCGTGATGTCTATATGTCAGCATGGACCTCTTTCCTTTGGCATATGATGCGTTCAGTCTTACCATCAGCACTGTGAAAACTTTAGTAATGTATCAACCAGCGCCATGTGTCCCCTACACAGAACCAGTGATCACATTAACGGGACAAAAACTGTATACTGCCAATAAGTGTGTATATCTTGGCAGCACCCTATCGCAAACTGCGACAATTGACGAGGATGTTGCCCGGTGTATTACTCGTGCCAGTGCAGTATTCGGGAGCCTTCGTGCCAACGTCTGGATCAAGTGTGGTCTCAGTCTGGTAACTAAATTGGACGTGTACCGCGCAGTGGTTCTACCAATACTGCTTTATTCTGCATCTTGCTGGACTGTCTATGCGAGACACGCTCGACAGCCTTACTCTTTTCACCTTCGGTGCCTACGAAACCTCATGGGAGTACGTTGCCAGGATCGAGTACCAGACACGAAAATCCTTCAGAAGTCCCGTATGCAAAGCATCCATGCTCTGCTGACTAGGTCCTAACTCCGCTGGACTGGCCACATCGTCCGTATGCCAGGCAAGCACCTTCCAAAGAGATTATTCTATGGGGAGCTGTGCGAAGGTAATCGTTCAAGCGGATGGCAGAAAAAGCGCTTAACGGATCACCTAAAAAACTCAAATACTGCAGCATCGATCATAGCTCCTGGGAGACTGCATAACTTGATCGCTCAGCCTTGCACACCGAGATCACGGCTGGCATCACGAAATTTGAAAAAGAAAGAACACTGCAGGCAATCCACAAGCGCAAGAAGAGTAAGTACAAATTCGAAAATTCTCATTCCCCGAACATTTAGCACTCCTGCATGCAGTGCAATAGAACTTTCCGTGCACGAAACGGACTCATCGGACATCTACGAACTCACAAACCAAATCAGACAATTACCAATTATTATTATTATTTATTCTTTTTCATTGCATTAATTATTTTTCATGCCAAGCTCATCTTCGCTTACGAAGGAGGAACAGTATCATGTCATGGCCATTTCTGGCATGCTATCTGTTGGTAGTATAGAAGTGTGTGAAAACAACATGATCTGTTAATTGTAACATTTTTGACTTTTTCATTCTACTATGCTGTTATGTTTGGTTTCTGTACACTGCTGTTCTTGTATCCTCATGATTATCCTGCTCTTTGTGTGATAGTGAATTTGAATAATTTTCATTCTTCTTCTGTTGTTGTAGTATGTACTGGTAGTTTTCAGAATTTTCTGGTTTGTTTTGTGTGTATTGCTCCCGTAATATGTACCATTATTATTCTTTGACCTTAACTGATTGGTGCATATCTTTTAAAAGTTCCATCTACAGATTGTCATTCTTTTTCATTAGTAAAGTGATCGTTTATCCATGTTTCATATCTATATATAATATCATAATTTTCTTTACACATCTCTCTGATTTGTCTCAAATATTTACTTCTGATATTTACTAAATGTGGTTTTCTCATAAATGATGCTTCTACCATATGTATATTTCCGAAATGTAAATCCGGCACCGCTTACAGATTTTCATAATTTTGTTTTAGAAATGTGAATATCGTTAGTCTTTTCTAGACGTTTTCAATGTGTTTAATGTCAATGTTTCTTTGCAATCGAAAAGTCTATGTTCTTTTAATAATTTCTTCTTCGAATTATCTACATTTTTTCTTCCTATCGATTAAAAAAAATTATGGTTATATTCGCCTCACCACCTTGATATTGTTTTGTAGTTTATACCCATGACGTGTTGTGTTATTTTTTTTAGGGATTAGAAACACTATGATATAGAGTATCGAGTTGCGCTTCTTGTGAAAAATATTTGCACAATCTCATAGTATACTTTTCAGTATAACGAATTTAACTTTCAAAGACATTGTTATAAATTAGTTATGGTTGGTTGGTTGGTTGGTTGCTGATCCAGCGGTCCATGGGCTCATGTCCTTTGAGCCGATGCCATTGTGTGATATATGCATGTGTTTGTGAGCTGTTGTTTTGTTCCATATAATGTGTTCCATTTATCTGACCCTGGAGAGAGAAACATTTTCCTGATGTCATCCAGCGCTGGACATTCAAAAATGTGGTGGTCAGCAGTTTCATAGAGATGAGTGCACAGCCGGTACCCTGGAGTGTGTTGTGGTTGTATTCTGTTCAGGTGATTGTTAAGTTGTACATGTTGTGTGCGCAGTCGGAATATGATACTTTGGTCTTTTCCTTTCAGGAGGTTGATATTGCCTTTATGATTTGGGCTGGTCATATATTTATAGATTTCCCTCCCAGTGTTTCCCATGGCCCATCTGTTCATCCAATTTTCTTTGTTCACAGATTTCAGAATCATTTTAACTGTGTGCATTGTTGTTTCTGTACAAGGCTGTTCTTGTTGTGCTCCCCTCTTTGCTAGTCTGTCTGCCTTATCATTGCCAGATGTGTTTGAGTGGCCAGGAATCCACTGCATAAAAATGTTGATATCATAAGATGTGAGTAGCTGCTTGGCATGGTGGTATATTTCAGCTAGCTCAGGTTTACGATGTCCATCACATTCCAGTGCTTGGAGAGCAGACATAGAGTCTGTAAAAATAACAATGTTTTGGACTATTGATGGGAAGGCATCAAATATGGTCTTCAGGTGGTACAATGCAATTTCTAATGCTGTTATTTCAGCAGAACATATCTCCCCACAGGCATCAAACAACACATCAGATGTTTTGTCTGGATATTCTATATAGACACCATAACCTGCTTTGATGATGGCTTTGAAGGCAGACCCATCAGTATAGACATGAATCCATTGTTCTAGGTAGGTGTCTATTGTTTTCTGTGTTGCTTTCATAAGACTTACTGGGTCGGAACTTTTCGTTGCATTATCTCTTAACTGTGTTTTGATTTCCGGCATTTTAAAGCCTGCGTGTGGTGGTGAACATTTTTCTACTCTTTGCAGTTCTTGTCTCTTGTCTAGAAGGTGATAACTGTCTTTTATTTCATTGACATGGCTCAGGACTGACTTTTGTTTTATTCTGTGGTTTGGTTCCAAGTTTTCTACAAGTTGTTTATTTGGGTGGTCTTTGTTCATTCTTTTGCTTCTTTCATAAGCTTCCATTGCAGCCATATCTCTCCGCAGCTCAAGATCATTTGTATGTATTTCACATGCATCCGTTGGTGTAGATCTCATTGCTCCACTAATAAGACGTATGGCATTGTTCTGCACTCTGTCTAGAGATTCTACATTTGTCTTGGAACATGTTGTGAGGAGTGTACTGTTGTATTTAACACGTATGTAACCAAGGTATAGTCCTCTAAGGGTATCCGAGTCTGATCCCCAAGATGTGCAATTGAGTCTTTTCAGTAGTTGTAACCGTTTAAGTGATTTATTTTTGATATTTTCTACATGCTTCTTGAGGGTGAGCTGCCGATCAAGCGTGATTCCAAGATATGTGGGGTATTCTTCCTTGGCAATTTCTGTGTATCTAACCATAGATTGATATTTTCTTTTGCTACTTTATGACTCTTTGAAAAGATAGTATAGACTGTTTTCTCACAGTTTATTTTTAGTTTCCATGTTGACAGTATTCATGTAGTCTTCTTAAATCTCCATTTAGTCTTTTGGCAGCACTTTCAACATTCTCATGGCTCTGCCATATTGTTAAGTCATCAGCATAGAGGGCTTTTCAGCTTTGATCTGTTTGGCAAGGTCATTAATGTAAATGAGAAAGATGGTGCAGCTTAAGAACTCATTCCAGTCTGGGAGACTTATACAAGTCAGTAAACCTAATGTCTTCTGGCCGAAAAGACTTCTATAAGTCATACTCCAATGACATTCATGTTGTTTTTTTCGGTTTTCATATCAACATAAGAATGTTTCCAAAATAAAGTGTAATATGTCCACATTACTTCTTGCATGATTTTTATGTGTATTGATATCAATTGTGTTGTTATTGATAAGTTTTGATAATGGGGGTCTGTGACGTCATTTTTCCTTATATGTTTTATATATTTTTTCCAATTTACTTATTTTCGTAAAATAATAACTTTTATTTACCCTGGTCTCATTTATTATGAAATCCAACCTGGCAAATGCTTCTAGCATCGTGTTTGCAAATTTACGCCATTTTGTAAAAGAATTTAGCCATATTTTCATTTGAGTTTCGTGTAAAGTTAAGTCTACTGTTTTTGATAGATGTCAAAATTCTTTCTAAATAATAAATTTTTGACGCACTATGCATATATATTATACATTATTGTGTTCGTAATTGGATTATATAACAGAAATGATACAGTTTGAGTGGAATTTATTGATTTAAAAATGTGGTACGGTCAAATATCATATATAAAATAATATTTATGTGTCATTTACATATTTTCTTTTCTGTCTAAAATAATTTTTATATATTACCAAATTTTTTAAAATCAAAATGATCTTGTGATAATCACATTCGCTGTCCAATTCTGTTTCAAAATATATATATTACATTATAATGTAAATATATTTAGAAGTAATATTTCTTGTTTCCGTGATGCATGTGCACACACAAAAATCGAACAAAATTTAATAACGTTTAAATGCTAAAAATATTCTGGCCAGATGAACCCTGTGGTAAGCCTTCCTCTAGAACTTCTTTAGACGAGATTACATCATTTATCTTTGTCTGGATTGTTCTGTAAATTAGGAAGTATTTTATCCAGTTGTATAGCTTTCCACTAATTCCCATCTCAATCATTTTCATCAAAAGAACCTTTCTCCATACGCCTGCTGTTCGTCAAAGAAGATGACTACAGTGTGTTTGCTTTCCTGGAATCCATCATAGATTTTCTGTCAACCTAAAAAGTTGGTCTTCTGTGCAACTGCCTTTTCTGAAGCCAGCCTGTTCATGGCAGAGGATGTTTGAGCTCTCGAGGAACCAGTAAAGTCGTGCGTTGACCATTCTTTCTGCCAATTTCCCATGACATGATGTTAGGGATATGGGGCGGTAGCTTTTGGGTTAATCTGGAGGTTTGTTACTTTTCAGGATGGGAAAGATGTGAGCATTTTTCTCCAATGTTTAGGCAGTTTTCCATTTCTCCAGGTCATATTTATTAGTTTAAGGAGTACTTCTTGCCCTGATGTACTCATGTGTGTTAACATTTCATTATAATTTTTATCTGGTCCAGGAGACTTTCTTGGCTTTAGTTTCTTCAGCCCTTGTTGGAGTTCCTGCATACTGAAGTCAGCATCAAATATGTTAGAGTTAGAGGTTTGGACGTTTTCTTCAGTAGGTACAGACGCTTCTTGTCAGTCTCGGACAGCTTCCGTACTCTGTTCACACTGGCAAATAAAAGTGGTTAAAGTGTTCTGCCTTTTTCTGATCTGTGGTGATTGTTCTGTTTCCATGTATCACAGGTTTATCGTTTGTTCTTCTTTTCCCAGACAAATTATTGATCAGCGTCCAAGCCTTTCTGCCATTTTTCCTTAGATATAAATTTGAGCATGTTTTTGCCTATTTATCATGTTTGACTTTATTCACTATCAGTTTTACTCTGGCACATGTTTTATTGTACAGGATTTTTACTTCTTGTGAAGGTGAGATCTCAAGGGCTTCTCTTGCTTTTTTTTCTATCGAGGATTCCAGTTTGCATTTCTTTGTTGTAGAATGGTTTGTATGAGTTCCTACTGCCTCTTGTGATGCTGAATTGAGGATATCTTTAGTCACCTCTGCAGTAAATGTTTCTATGTCATTGCTTTTGATATTACCTAGCAGGAAATCAGATGTTTCTTGGAATAGTTTCCAATCTGCCTTGCAAAAATTCCAGCGAGTTTTCTGTTTGAAATATGCTTTGTTGGGTGTAGGTATGGTGGTGAGGATTGGTCTGTGGTCACTTCCAATGTCATCAAGTATTTCTAGAGAGCAAGCGTCTATTATATCAGATGAACAGATAGTCAGGTCAACTGACAGATAGATGGCTCCTGTGCAAAAGTGTTGGTACATACTTTGCATATTGAAGGACAGACAGGTTTGTTGTTTCACAGAGTTCTTCTATATATCTTCCTGTCTTATTGTGGGTCTGGTAACCCCAATGGGGCGAGTGACCATTAAAGTCTCCAGCAAGTATTGTTTTGATAAATTGTGTTGTATGGATTTCCAGTAAATTGCATGTTGTCTGAGGTGGGATGTATATGTTGTAGATGGTGTATTTTCCTCCAGTGTGACAGATGGTCACCTTCTGCATGTCTGTGGGATTGGCTGTTAGTTGTGTGACATGTCCCTGAATGTCATTCCTAATATAAGTAATTATGCCACGGCAGTTGGTACACTTACAGGCATAGCTGGTATATCCTGACAGATATGGGTAAGTTTCTTTGTGTATAGTCTCCTGTAAGAGGGCCACATGTATCTTATGAGCATGTAGTAAATTAGCGAGCTCTAGTTTTTTGTTTCTTATTCCACAGATGTTCAGTTGTAGAATGTTAAGCAAAGACTTTGTTTTATGAAAATCTTGGCTCTGCTGGTTCTTTCTCCGAGGTTTTCTGGGTTTAATGGTGCTTGTGCAGGTGTTGTTGCTGTGTTGTGTATTGTGCATGTCTGTGTTTGTGCTGTGTTGTGTATTGTGCATGTCTGTGTTTGTGCTGTTGTGTATTGTGCATGTCTGTGTTTGTGCTGTTGTTTTGGATGCATTCCAGTAGCTAATTTCTCAGCCAGAGTAGCCTGGTTACCCACTGCCTGCCACGGACCTTGATAACAGAGGCGACGTCCGATCTTGTTTGTAATTAGTATGTTTTGTACTGGCATTATATCGCTGGGGAGTCTGTGGATTTTCGTCCCACCACGAGACAGAGAACAGCTATCACACTACTAGGAAGGTAGGTTTCATCCTATGAACTTTTCCGAGCCACTGCAGCCAAGATAGAGTTCACTGTGCTCATTCCCCGCCACCAATTGACTACTGGTTATGCCGAACTTCTCTATTGCTCCAGGCATGCAACCAAATGTTCAAGTCAAAAGGATTGTCACGTCCGGAGTCACTGTGCCTCTATGATGGGTTTCAGCCATATGAAAAAGCAGTGCTGTCAGTTTCCTCCTCCCCAATGCTGCACAGTACATCTCTGGCTCCCTCCCAACCACAGAGGGTGCATACATATATATTGAGGTAAACACGAAACACATTTAATAACAAAATACAATCATAATTGTATAGATGACGTGCCATGAAGCTTCTCTAAGAAGATAACCTCAATATAACAGCATTTCATCCACTAAGGTTTTCTGTTGTGTTGCCATTATGTGTGTGCTCATTCATTTGGAAGGAAAGTAGACCAGGTGCTGCATAAGTTAAGTTATTTTACTATTGTATTCTCATATATCACCATTATCTGCTCATATTCTCTTCCTGCTGTTCGCTCTTTCTCTTCTGTTCCTGCCTTTTTTGGCCTCTTTCTCTCTCTCCCACCTGATCCCTCGTACCATCTCATTTTGCTCTTCCTTACATCATGATTGCTTGTCTGTAGCATGCATTCTCTGTTGTCACTTTTGAGGTGAGTATTTTTAATGTAATTTACTTGCTACCACATGCCGAAATCGGATGTGCTAGGCCTACAAGGCGCATAACGGTGGCCCAACGTAATCACGCTCCCAGCGGAAATCGCACGGATATCCGTGATGGTTACAACGGAGCGAACGCAAAACAAACAAACAAACTTGCTACCATATCTTTTCCTTTGTTCATCTCACTTTTTTCAGTCTACTTTCTCCTCCCTACTTACTACTAACCTCTCCCCCATACGTTTTTCTCACCTGTCATGCTTCCACATATTTTCTTCCCTCATTACCTATATGCTATTGTCCTCCTCATTATAACCCTATTTGTCTCCATGTAAGATTTGTTTTATTGTGGTCATTTGTTTGTCCCGATGAAGGCTTTACAGTCGAAACGTCGTCTGTCTCTGTATCTCGTTGTTTTATGTTTTATTTTTTTAACACACCTACCTATTTTTGTATATCTTGATATTTTATAATATGCCATTGCCAATCTCTTCCTTATTTCTACCTTTGCAGTCTCCTGCACCGTTGATGTTTGCTCATAAGTTTTCAAGTTTATCCACACATTCTATCTTGGTATTGTCTATTCTGATTTTTGTTGTTGTGTGGTTATAGGCCTATCTGTTGCCATGATTTTTTTTTTGTATGTGTTTCAATACAAGTTGTGTGATTCGCTATTTTTCTTTGTGTTCTTGATTAGGTGTCCCAATCCCTTTATATCGTTTGAAAGAAGTACTGTGTCGTCTGCGTAGCGTAGTTCCGGGATTAGGAATCCACCTATGTTTAAAGCGCGGTAGTCAGTGTTGTGTATGTCTTCTCTCACATTCCTCATTATACTTTCAGCGTAGATGTTGAACAGGTATGGGGAGAGTGTGCACCCTTGCCTTACTCCACTCTGTACCTCAAACCACTCTGAGAGATCGTCCTCTAACTCCACTGCAGCCTTTTGATCTTGGTAAAGTTCCTCTATTAGATAAATCAGATGTCTTGGGAAACCCATGCTGTTCATTATCTCCCATAGTTGCTGTTGTTGGACGCAGTCGAACGCTTTTGAGTAATCTATGAAACACATGTGCAGGTTAGTTAAAAATTCCCTACACTTTTCTATGATCAATCTCATATTAAGAATGTGATCTCTTGTTCCTCTGCCCGATCTGAAACCAGCCTGTGTTTCATTTATCTCCATCTCTAATTTCTGTTTATACTAATAATACTAATACAAATGTAGGAGGGTGTGGTTTAGTTTATGGGGTAGGTAACTATGGATTTGATAAAACCATTAGTGGTTCAAGGGTATAGAGATTACTTCTATAACTTTTATACTTCTGTGTAATTACTGAAAGCTTTATGGGAAGTAGGTGTACTTGCTTGAGGGATTATAGAAACGGTTTTCCTATAGAATTTATAAATAAATTTATAAAAGGTAATCCTAGAGGGGCTAAGTGGTTGTTGAGGAATGAGGAACAATTAATAATAGGGACTACAATGGATAGGTCTAATAAGCAAAATAATTTCATTAATTTATACAATCCATAAAGCAAATGAATGTAGGGTAGCTGGCGGCAATGATGCACGTTTTTCACTTTTTTGCGTATTCTGACAAATAGACTTAACTATGAGAGACCAAACTAGCAGCAGTGTGTAGCTTATCCATCCATCTAACAATCGTCAGAGTATTTACAACATACAATCACGTTTAGTCCGTAGAATGAGATTTTATGAACATGAGTATAATCCCACCTTTGTCCCAATTTTTGGGGCACACATGCGCAGTCAAAAACAATTACGAAATCATGGGGAAATTGGCAATGAAAAGAGAAGAACAAAATTAAGGGTTTTTTTTAGGAAGATTCAAGTCAGACAGCCTAATGTTGTTAGACTACAATAAATATATGTTAAAAAAGACAAAATCAATATAATTAGTTAAATATTAAAGAGGAATTAGTTAGGGAGTTACAAATATAGGAATATATGATGATGTTCCAGTCGAGGGAAAGTCGACCATGCAATGACTCAGAATTTAATAGCACACAGAGAAATTGTAAAATTTGTTATACAAATTTAAAAAAATGAAAGAAATAATACAATCAAATGTGAAGTATGTGATACATATTTATGTTTCAATATTTGGAGAAACTGCCTTTCAGAATATCACAGAGCTTAAATACGTGAAACCAAGAATAGTATATATACTGAACACCTGAATTACTTAATCAGGGCTGAAATAAAATAAAATCACAATAGCATAACTGTACAAATAACAGGAATATACTGACCAGTATTTTAATTATTCCTTTAGTAATATTATGTACTGTCTGCAAAATGAAATATCTACTCTGCAGAATATACCTTTCCATGTTTTTGTACTTTGTAAAACAAAAATCCCACCACACATACGAATATGTATGTGTGTACTGTACTTAATTTCTTGTTTTATTAGTATAATGGTTTGTATAAATGCATTAGGTACAACAAAAAACTAACTTCTATATGATTTCCATTTCATATACATTTTTATGTTCTTTGTAACTGTGTCATTTATATAATTTTAGCAAACCTTTGTATTCAAAATACAAATATAATGTAAGAAAGATCTCATGTGTGATATGTATACACAGAGAAATGTATTCTAAACAAAATGGTATATGATACATTACTGCATCATTTAATTTAAATGTTAAACAAATGTTTTAATAAAATGACTCCAGAATTATTTTTAAATTCATCAAAAAGTACTGTCTGTAAAGAGTAAAGGGACCAATGATTGGAGTGTTTAGTCCTTGAGAGAAGAATGATTGGAGTGGATAGTCTTTGAGGTACTAATAATTGGAATAGATCATTTCTGGAATAAAACAGTGATATGATTGTTGCTTAGTTAACCTAACCCTCACACAATCTGTTAGAGATAAGATTGGGTAAGTAAGCATGTTTATTTGTAGATATCAGGGATTGTATTCTCATACTCCACCACATCAGTCTCAGTATCTGTGAGTCTCGTGTTAAAAAAATCAGGACACACATATGGTGAGTCAGATGATATATGGGTATCTCTATTCCACTCATTTTGTATGCCAGGTTGGATATACTCAATCTCTTCATAATGTGTGTTTGGCTCGTTATATTGATACTCGATAGCTTCTATGTAAGGTGAATTATCTTCTTGATGCAACTCTTGTTGAGGGTTCACATACACACCTAATTATGGACAATAAATAAGAACTATTATCAGTTGACAATAAAGAAAGATGAGTTCTCATGATGTGTTTATCAGCTGGCAATAAAGAAAGATGAGTTCTGATTATGTATTTAGCAGTCATTTTTGAAAATTAGTTATTTCACAAGAAACAAAAGAATTAATTTTCATAAATGCTTCTAATACATAACACTGACTACCATGCTTTAAACATCGGTGGTTTTGAAATCCCTGAACTAAACTATACAGACAACACTGTGCTTCTTTCAAATTATATAAAGCGATTGAAATAATTAATAAAGAACACAAAGAAATACAGCGAATCATAAAACATATATTTAAACGTGCACAAAAAAATCATGTCAACATATATCTTCTTCTAGTTCTTCTTCAGTGTTCATTCTCAGAATTCCATTGGATCTCTCTTGCAGCAGGACTATGACCCTACTAGATTTCCAGAGAATGGAAATGAGTTGTGTCGCCGTTTTATTTGCGGCAATGGGCCAACACATCCGTCTTCGGCAGATATAACAACACAAGAACCAAAGATCAGAATACACAATACCGAGATAGAGTGTGCGGATAGATTTTAATACCTTGGAGCAAACTTCAATGTTGCATGAGACTGCAATATAAGGTAATACTGCATGAAACGTAACAACATTAGTGCTTTACGTAGAACACAGGTTTTTGAAAGTTTCACTTGAACCCCTTAGCGATAGTATGTCGTGCTCAAGTGAAACTTTCAAAAACCTGTGTTCTTTAGGAGATTGCATGGCAAAGATAAGGAAGAAATTTGCAATGGCATATTGTAAAAAAATATTAACAGTTTCGGAGATGGTTCAGTCGAGATTAGAAGACGACTCGCAATTGCAGCACTCATATTAACACAAATGAGAAAGCTTTGGCAAAGTAGTAATAACAACATTGAAGAAACCCTTTTAAAATCATGTGTTTTCCCAGTGGCAATATATGGATGCGAGACTTGGACGTTAAACAAGACAATATCCAAAAGAATAAATTCATTTGAAATGAAGTGCTACAGAAAGATCCTACGAATATCATGGACAGAGAAAAATAATAACATTGAAGTTTTGAAATTACTGAACCTAAACGAAGGGTGGCTTCTAAATACCATCATAAAACGAAGCTACAGTATTTTGGACACTTAAAGTGACATGATGGTATCGAAAGGCTGATTCTAGAGGGCAGAGTGTCAGGCAAGAGAAGAAGAGAAAAAACAATAAGACGATGGATCAGTGACATTGAAGAATGTATGCACATGTCTTTGGCCAATGTAGGCCTGCTTGTTAGTATTGTAAAATAACACATTTGAAAAACATATGGAAAAACAACCAAATAGAAATGAAACTGCTAATGCTAAGAATTTTTATTTTTCCGATCACAACATACGGCTGTGAAACATAGTCCCTAAGTAAAGCAGCGGCAAAGAAGATCAAAACCTTTGAGATTAAATGCTACAAACAGATACTTAGAATATCATGGAAGGAAAAATTTGAAACTTAGATGTTATAAACACATTGAAGATTCCAGTGTGTTGGTTACTAACACAAAAACAAAAAGGAAACTACTCCTGTTTGGTCATATAAAGAGACACAACTGTTTAGAAAGACAAATAATGGAGGGATGAGTACCTGGGTGGAGGAGAAAGGGAAGACCAAGAAGACGATAGACTGGCGACATTAGAAATAACATGAATATGTCGTTCGGAAAATACAAGGTGCATGGCCCAATACAGAGAGGAGTTCAAGGAGTTCATTGAGAAGACAACATACTTTGGATAGTGTCTCATCTACCTGTGTATTTTTAGCCAGTCTTAGTGGTTCTGCTGCTGCATTTCTCATGTTTTAGCTGATGCTTCACCTTTTTTGTTTTCAGAACATTATGTTGCTCTGTCTTGAACACAAATTATCATGGTTTGTCTCAGTTACCATGATTTATGTCAGAAGTTTTCAATTGTATGGAGTCCCTGTAGCACTTTTGGGCCACCATGCATTACGGATACCTTTCATCGCTTTTTGTACTGCTCAAAGTTATGTTTTAACTTTGATTCAATGGGGTAGTTCATAATGTGGTAGACATTTGTTGTTGGCATTTTAATTGCATTGATCATCTGTTTCTTTTGTCAGTAAGCTATTGGCACATCTGGTTATTGGCACATCGGCAACAACCTCCTTAGACAGACACTTTTTATGCCTTTCTAAGTATTCTACATTGCGATTGTATCTACTACATAGCTACGGTGTGCTGATTTCTTAGTTCGACCAATAGTATTTGTGAGTCTGGAAGGTTTCTGGACTGGTGCACTTGAAGTGCTGAACTTGCATCTGTCAGAAATACTGCAAGAAACCTTAGCTGTTTCTTGGTTTTGCCACAAAATTATAAAAAGACCAAAAGAATTTGTCATTCTACACCTCACAACATGACAGAATGACTTCGCAGCTACATGTGTACAGAGTTCAAGATTTGCAACACCGCCATGTCTAGATGTAGAAACTCACCTTAGACGACAAATATATTCATCAAGAAAGCCTAAAATATGAATTACTGAGGCAAACACACAGGCCCAGAGAAACTTTCCAGCATACATTTATAACATAGTTCATAGTATTGCATGGTTTCTATATGACCCCCATAAAACTACATGGCTTCTATAATACCACCATAAAACTGCAAGGCTTCTATATGACCCCCCCCCCCATAGAACTGCATGACTTCTATATGACCCCCCCCCCCATAGAATGGCATCGCTTCTGTATGACCCACATAGTACTATATGGCTTATATATGACCCCTATAGAATTGCATGGCTTCTCAATGACCCTCCATAGAACTGTATGGCTTCTATATGACACCTCCCCCCCCATAGAACTGCATGGCTTCTATATGACCCATATAGTACTATATGGCTTCTATATGACCCCTATAGAATTGCATGGCTTCTATATACCCCCCCATAAAACTGCATGGCTTCTATATGACCCCCCCCCATAAAACTGCATGTCTTCTATATGCCCCCCATAGAACTGCTTGGCTTCTATATGATCCCCCCCCCATAGAACTGCATGGCTTCTATATGACCAACATAGTACTGTATGACTTCTACAAGCCTCCTATAGAATTGCATGGCTTCTATATGACCCCATAATACTGAATGGCTTCTATTTGACCCCAAAGAACTGCATTGCTTCTATACGACCAAGTGTTGTTGAAAAATGAATAGCAAAAACAGTGTGCATTATTCATGATAGGAAACACTTGTTTTTAATTACCTTGAGGCTTGTTTTGTGATAGATTGTGCCTGCAGAAGAAATAAGTTGAGTTAATGATGTAACATGTATTGATTAGTAACATAATCAAAAGTTTAGTTAATGATGTAACATGTATTGATTAGTAACATAATCAAAAGATGTTTGTATTTGAAATAATTGAACTGAAAAAATAATGCAGATGCAGATAATGCTAGTGAAATAATCCCTTCAGCTGTCAGCAAGGTAGCTTTTAATAGCCTTTCTTACACGGGTGGGAGGGGGTTACGGTTGTACGTTTAATTCTTGAAAGGTGGCATTCCACTGTAGCAGCAAAATATCTGCAGCAATTTATTTATAATTTATGGGTTTTCACAACACTACATGTGACCACATCAGAGGACAACATTCCATTTTTAACATATCAAAGATCAAGGACGAATCAATTTTTTACAATGAGGATAATGTATTTTTCACTCTATGTGATATATTTTTGTTCTACTTCTTGGACTCTGCCTTCTGTTATCTCATGGTCTTTCCAGTGAGAACACTTTTTCTCTCCTCTCCACTCATTACTCCTATTTCTATCATTCTCTGAACATGTACGTTGTCTTTGCAGCATCCTCTTCATCATTTTGTAGTGTATTTATGACTTCTCTAATTAAGTCAGCCCAGTCTCTTTTTATCACTTTGCCATTCACTATAGCTTTACCCAGAAATGTGTCAACTCTTTTATTGCCCCCGACTCTAGCATGACTAGGACATTAGATCCTTGTGATGCTCTGAGCGTCGTTGAAAAGAGTGTTCCAGTCTTTTCTTATCATGCATTAGTTATCATGCATAAGTACGTTAATTATTGGAGGTATATTTCTCTGTGGTGCCCTCCCTTATTTGTTTATTTTACTCCAAATTCTTCCCAGCAAAAATTGAATTGCTCACTTAGACATTTAGTTGTAAATCAATTCAATTTTAAGAGTTAATATTCTCTCTAAATTGTACATTTAAAAGTTCTCTCTCATTTCTGTTTGTTTATTCTCTTCTTGGGTGTATCCTTCATTCATTGAATGCATTTATATAAATAAGAAAGATAAACAAAATACAGTAATACTATTCAGTAAATTATGGATATTTAAATTTATCAATAACAAATTATAAAACATGGCAACACTGACAAAAATCTTCCTTATAAAATGTAATAAACTAACATATAGAAAATAACAACAAACTTACATATACTCGTATAATGTAATAAACTCACTTATAGAATGTAACAAACTTACATACAGAATGTAACAAACTTACATACAGAATGTAACAAACTTACATACAGAATGTAACAAACTTACATATTGTCATCAGTGTTTGTGTTCTTTGATCCTCTCTTTAAGAATCCTGAAAATTTCATAAATTCTATCTGATTGCCACCAAAAAGACATAGGGAATAAAACATCAAATTGTTTCCGTATATAACTACACTCTTCTTCTCACTTGAAGACTTGTCATCCCTCCAGTATCTTTTATCTTTGGCTACTATTTTTTATTGCTAATCCTCTTAAATTTTATATGCAAACACTATGAAACTGCCGACAACCACCTTTTTTAATGTCCAGCACTGGGTGTAAAAAAATGTTTCTCCCTCCAAGACCGGATAAATGGAAAACCCTATATAGAACAAACCATCAGCTCACAAACACTTGCATATATCACACAATCGCGATGAGTCTAAAGACATGAGCCTATGAAGTATTAGATTGGACCTCCTGGGGGGGGGGGCTACCGACCCCTAACAGGCGCGTCCACAGGTGGCGGATGGTGGAGGGCACTCCATAAATGTCCATATATGGAGTGTTTGCTGCAATTAAGCAGCCGCGGACGAAACCGGTGCTGTTGCCTACCAGGACGGGGCGGGATATCAGTCGGTGCTGATATCCCCACTGAAATACCCCATGTGTCCAGTGACGGGCAGCTTCAAGCGAGTATGAGCCGCTATAAGCTCACGCTGCTGGCGTGGAGTTATCAACTCCATGGAGAATCTGTTGTAATAAACTATTATTTGAAGCAAAATTGTATTGTCTATATATGTTATCCATGTTTACAAGAAGACCTATCGGCCCTTGTATAACTAATACGGATATTATGTTATGTGTTTGTTGTTACTGAGGATATTTCAATACCTGTACGGGATATTTGTTGTTGTTGTAATAGTCCTTGTCTCGAATGGTCCGTTCGGGTGACTTTGTGTGCACGATTTGAATGGCTTGATGAAATCGCATCTTTTTTTGGAGATGCGGTTAGTCAAGTACTGAAAAACCCGTGTGCAATTGTTGCTAGGCGATTTGGTGCCGTAGAACGGACTGGTTCAATTCCCGTTAGTCTCAAGAATTTTTAAAAATTGTCCTTTGGCTTCCTACTTAAATTTACTTTTATAAACAATTATTTGAAGCAAAATTGTATTGTCTATATATGTTATCCATGTTTACAAGAAGACCTATCGGCCCTTGTATACCTAATACGGATATTATGTTATGTGTTTGTTGTTACTGAGGATATTTCAATACCTGTACGGGATGTTTGTTGTTGTTGTAATAGTCCTTGTCTCGAATAGTCCATTCGGGTGACTTTGTGTGCACGATTTGAATGGCTTGATGAAATCGCATCTTTTATTGGAGATGCGGTTAGTCAAGTACTGAAAAACGCGTGTGCAATTGTTGCTAGGCGATTTGGTGCCGTAGAACGGATTGGTTCAATTCCCGTTAGTCTCAAGAATAGTTTTTATAGACGATCTGCTAAAACTATTCACACCATATGTACATAGAGCTCTCCATGCAGACGATCTTGCTATCTGGACCCAATCAGAATATATTGGAGTTGCAAAAGTTAGAATGCAGGAGGCAATAAACAAAGTTGAAGTGTGGGCACAAATCTGGGGTGTTCAAATAAACAAAAGTAAGACCGTCACTACACTTTACACCCTCTCCCCAAAGCCTGAAAATTATACTCTCACTCTAGACAATACCCCACTCCCAAAAGAAAACACCCCAGTCTACCTGGGGCTAAAATTTGACAAAAGACTTACTTGGGGATCACACATTGAAGAGACAGAAAATAAAGCCACACGCAGACTACAAATAATGAAAAAACTATCTGGGACAGATTGGGGAGCCAACATAAAAACCATAAGACAAGTCTATGTAGGTCACATTCGTCCAACTCTGGAATATGGATTGACCACATATGCAACAGCAGCAAATACCAATCTTCAAAAGCTGGACAAAATTCAAAATGCAGGTCTCCGAATCATAACAGGAGGACTAAGGAACACACCTATAACATCAATGGAAGCAACAGCAGGATTACAAAACCTAACAGACCGCAGGGATGAGAAAATCACAATAATGAAAGAAAAATTTAGACGCCTGAAACATCACCCTATGCATGAAAAAACAAAAGAACTAACAAAAAACAGACTGAAAAGACCAAGCTTCAATCACCTATCAAAAAAAACGTATGAAAGCCAATAAAGAAGTAACCAGCAACAATCCGGACGAATGGGAACAGCTAGAAGCATATTGCAACATCACAAACACTTCACCCATATATACTGCAAAACTTACAATACCAGGCATTGAGAGCAAAACTATGGAAACCCCTAATGCCCTTAAGGCAAAAACACTTGATCACCTAGACACCCAATACCCTACCTCACAGTGGATTCATGTCTTCACAGATGGATCATCAGAGGGTGCAGTAAAGAAAGGAGCTGGGATACTAATACTCATACCAAACACCCCAAAACTAGAACTCTCAATCGCTACTGGCAAATTATCAACAAATTACAGGGCAGAGCTACAAGCAATCTTGGAAGCATCAAAGGCTCTAGAGGAACGGAGGCTCAAAGGAGCTAATATAGTCTTCTTGTGTGACTGCATGTCAGTACTCCAAACCATCCAAAAGGAACCTAAAGATCTCCTAACAAAAACAACTGTAGAACTTCTAAATCAACTATCTGCCAACAATGAAGTTGTGCTGCAGTGGATCCCTGCACACTGTGGAATAGCAGGAAATGAAGGAGCTGACAGACTGGCAAAAGCAGGTGCAAAAAAGGAACAATTCCAGCACAGAATATCACTGACTGAAGCAAAAACCCTCATCAAAGGAAAATACAAACATACATGGAGTCAGAGAACAGGCAGTAACTTTCCACAGGACCCTATTCTAAAGCTAAACAGGTCACAACAAACCACAATTTTTAGACTTCGCACAGGACACTGCAGACTACAAGCACATCTCCACAAAATTAAGGCTACCCAAACTGACCAATGCCCATGTCAAAAGGGTCCCCGGACTCCAGAACATATTCTGCAGACATGCCCACTCTTTGATGACGTGAGAACCAAAATATGGCCCCAAGAGACAGATCTGAAGGTGAAGTTGTGGGGCAAGCGTGAGGACCTCCTGCTGACGACTGAATTCATGGAGGCGACCTTCCTGTATAGACTTATGAGCATAGGAAACTGATCGCAGAAGAAGAAGAAGATTGGACCTGGTTCAATCCTCGTTAGTCTCAATAATTTTTAATTTATCTTCTTCCTTCCTACTTGAAGTTAATTGTAAATTTGTGTAATAATCAAATTAGTTGGGTACTAATTAGTGCGTTCATAAATAAATGTCCACCGATATTTCCTGTTTCTCTGTAATTACTGAGCGTATAGACTTAATATTTTGCATGAGTGCATCATTTCATAACCACGTTACAGATTTATGATTATTTATTATCTATATTGAGCGGTTCCATCGCAGCAGTCTCTACGAATATTGTTTTTTTTAGATAGTAACGATTTTATTGTATGTAGAAAATAAATTTTACAGTAATTGCATGTATATGCGTATCGTACATCTTTCATAGCGTGGGTAAAAATTAGATATTACTAGAATCTAGAATAATATTTTACTTTCGTTGCATTGAGAATATATGCAAAGAGATATAAAGTTAATAGTGATACAATCATGAAATTGTATTATTATTTAGGAAAATGTGAATTTAACATAAACGACAACGAACACTGTACTTACCGTCGTCATCATGTGATTGTTTAACTTTTTTTTCTGAATACATATTTTAATTATTCTGTAGTCGTTGCATGTTTTCTTGTTTATTTCATATCCGAGCTATCCAAATCATCCTTATATTCCATTTCTTTCTGGTTTCAATTTTGAGTGGAAATTTTGTAATGCGAATAATTATTCTTCTGTGTTGTTTATAATAACATTTTTTTAATGAAAAATTTCTCCACTTCTTGTTTCATTCAGAATCCGATGAATCTTAGAGATTAATAATGGTAATGGGTTGAATGAAGCGTAAACCATCTTTCTGCCAATATTCTTCTTCTACTTTCAATACATGGTCCTCACATTTAATCCAGAACTCTTTGTTAATGTCGGAGAGCATAGAATATGCCATTTTTTAAACATCCATAAGTTTGAATGTTTTATTTTCCATTGCCACGGCTCCTTTACTTTTAGCCCAAACAAATTGTATTGGATTTAAATGTGAATGATACGGTGGTAGTCTTATACATCTATGTCCATGTTCCTCTATAATTTTATCAATGTGGAAAGTCTTTGCTCTGTGTGCATTCTTTACCAACATCTTTACTGGTTATACTAGCTGGGTACTAGTTAGACTAGCTGGGTACTAGTTAGACTAGCTGAGTACTAGTTATACTAACTGGTACTAGTTAGATAGCTGGGTACTAGTTAAACTAGCTAAGTACTAGTTATACTAGCTGGGTACTGGTTATACTAGCTGGGTACTAGTTAGACTAGCTGGGTACTAGTTAGACTAGCTGGTACTAGTTAGACTAGCTGAGTACTAGTTATACTAGCTGGGTACTAGTTAGACTAGCTGGGTACTAGTTAGAATAGCTGAATACTATTTAGACTAGTTAGTACAGATTCTAGTTGACTGTTGTATGAAGACACCATGATTGATGACACATTGAAGCTGAGATTTGAGGAAGTTGATATTATATGGGAAACTAGTAAAACTGGATGCATGAACTGTTGAATAAGGAGAGTCACAGGAACAAGTATGCATTTCCTTCAACATTTGCTGGGCAAGACATATCATCTACCTGTCTAACTAGAATACAATGATATGACATTTGCTGGGCAAGACATATCATCTACCTGTCTAACTAGAATACAATGATATGGGTTTACAACTTACAACTTTATATTTTATGATACATGACATAGAGACATTAATCAAACAGGGAGCTATAGGTACAACATTGATTTAGCTGCAGTACACACACAAATACACATGTATACATAGGCATGCCTACACAAACTCACGCTAATAAATGTATGGATGTCTAAAAACGGACATATATGGTCACACACATGCCTAAGGAAACAAATACAATCTAATTTCCACACACAATTTTAGAGTTAATTCAGTCTATTTCTGTCTTACCTTTCTTCCTGAGAACAATCACAATCACAATAACTGCAGCAATGACCAGTATAGCAGCTACAATACCTCCCACAATAGCTCCCACATTTGAGTCGTCACCATCTTCATGAGGACCTAACCAGAGGAAAGTATAAAAATAGATAGATCTCTGGAGTACATTGTACGAAATGTGTATATAAGGTATATATATATATATATGAGGTATGTATATATGAGGTATGTATATATGAGGTATGTACCGGTATATATGAGGTATACATATATACTAAATTGAGAATGTAGAGCCCCAGATTGCCTTCTACAAGTCTGGGCGATGTTGATGATGATGAAGTAATACATTTAGCTGTGAGTAGGTAGCTCTTGAACTCCCATAGCGTTTCTGACAATAGCACAAATACACCTCTGTTGAGTTACTGAGATGATACACAGACTTGTATAAGCTTTATTGTCTCAGTAGCTTGGTTGTGTTAGGTGGGGTTTATGAATATATGTTTATTCTCCGAAGGAAAGCTAGGGTTCGAAGTATCCCAGGATCAACACATCTCGGCAGGAGTCCAACATAAATTTCTGGGCCAGATATCTCATCATTCTTCTGTCAGATTTGTTGACCCATCCACAGTGAAGGCACATCTAGTATTCCTCATGAACTGAGAGTCTATTACAAAAGAACAAAAGGTGTAATGTCTGCTGGCCTGAATCTCTTCATCATCCATGGAGATCATTTGGTAGAAGACAAAAGTAAGAAATTGAGACAAGACATGTAGTAACAATGATGCTATTTTAACAGGTGACGGGATATCAGTCTTTCCTCTAACTTTATTTAGTCGCGTCCTACACCATGGATCCACTTCCTACGCCATGGTTCCACCTCCTACACCATGGCTCCAGCTTCTAGACCATGACTCCCTCTCCTACACCATGCTTCACCTCCTACAACATGGTTCCACCTCCTACGCCATAGCTCCAGCTTCTAGATCATGACTCCCTCTCCTACACCATGGTTCCACCTCCTACACCATGGATCCACCTCCTACACCATGGTTCCACCTCCTACACCATAACTAAATTAAAAATGGATGGAAATTCCTATCAAAGTTTGGAAAACATGATGTTTTCGAGCTGAAATAAAGACGGTCTTGAAATGAGAGAAATCTGTCTTTCTTTTTTGCATCTTTGGAACTGTTATAATCTTTTCAAAGTCTCTGATACCTGTACTGATCTGGCCAGGCTCGACTGTGTGATCAAGAGCTATGGCTTACCAAAGATTTGCATCGATGTTGCCGTTGGACACTCATTTGTACAACTGGGTTGACTGAAGAGTTGATGTCATGGAGTTGAACCTATAACCTTTATGACAAGTAATGATGATGATCCTTTGCATCATTTCAGGTGGTCAGGAAGCAGGTCAGTTTACACTTTAATATGGACTATAACGCCCTTAAATTGGTTAGAGTTCCTACGTCTCACACATGATTGCTTGAGCGGGCAAGTTTTATGGAGAAAGTGTCTTTCCAATTTGAACTCACAGCCTGTCTGTTATGTTGATTATTCCCAAGGACAAGGCAACACAATATTCTTGGAAACAAGCAGAATTTCAGGAGATACCAGAAGATGGTTTAATACACCATTGACTGCATTAGGGTCTACCCTCCGAACTTTCTGTAGGGGTTTACTTCCTAGGACTGAAGCCCTCCCATACTTACCCCTAAAGTATTACAGACAAAGAGACTGAGCTAGTTACTAAGCTCAATCTCTATTTATTTATACACATTAGATACAATAATTCGGGGGGATCTCCCTAACATACTGGTTAAGCCATTCACTTTATGCTCAAGAGATTGCAGATTAGAATACATATCGCGATGTCTTGTTTTATATGGCAGATTTTTTCAGAGATTTGCTTGAAGCTACAGAGTTACATGCTATGAGTGTTACCGATGATAGACAGTGCACCGCTTATTGAGAGAAACGGAGTACATATAGGATAATTCAAGTACATTGAAGTCAATCCTCTATGACTGTTCAGGCCTTTTGAGATTTAATAATGATAAAATATCTATTGCGGAACAGTTATACTGCAATCTCACCAATAAATGATTCTTGTAATTACAAATTACCATAACAAATAATGAAAGAGTATGCCTACCTAGTTCTGAAATCTGAAAATGATAGACAAGTGATCCCAAAGTGTTACTGATGGTCAGATTGTAGTCATGGAACACATCATGAGTCACATTATGAAACTCTAGCGATACATGGCCATAGGCAATCCTCTCCTCTACATAGGTTAGGTTGTAGGTGATCACATTTAAGTCACCATCACTACTCAAGTTTAGATCAGGTTTTGGGTAGCCAAACACAGGAATATTGATTTGTAAGAAATGATTGACAGATCCTGTGTATACTTTGTTCTGAATGGCAGGGTTTTGAAGCTGCTGCTGACCTTATTTGTAGAAAAACATAAAAAGCAGGTGAATTTTATAATCATTATTTATATCAGAACAATTTACATGTTAATTTTACAATCATTATTTAAATCTGAACAATTTACATGTAAATGTTACAATCATTACTTACATCTGAAAAATTAACATTTTAATTTTGCAATCATTACTTATATTTAAATAATTCACAGTTTAATTTTACAATCATTATGAATCATATTATGACAACATGTGACAACATTTGACTTATATCTCAACTTGACAATTTTACAATTACTACTGACTTCTGAACAATTCACATGTTCATATTACAATCACTACTTACATCTGAATAATGCATATGTTCATTTTACTTTCATTACTTCAATAAATCAAATGCCATGGCCGAGTGGCATAAGCTCGATTATGCCTTCCCACATCTCTATGTCTCTTGTGTTGTTAATAAGTTCAGTTAGTGACTTCTTTTTGTGCTACAGTTATAAGACATCAAGAAATTACTATCTCTTTGTTTTCCTCTGTCTCTTCCCCCCTTGATCTTTCCAGTGGTTACTAAATGTTCAAGTTTTACTTTCTTCATCACATGCCATAAAACACTTGATTGTCTGCTTCTAATAAGTGCTATAATTTAGTATTTTATTCCAGCATCTCTGAGAATATCAATCAAATTTAAGCTGATTAACATGTGATCATATCTCTCCATAACTGTTTCGTATATTGTTATATGTTATAATTGTTATACGTTATAATTGTTATACGTTATAATTGGTATAAGTTGTATCTGTGACTTTCTTCCTTTTGATGATAACAATCTCATCCAGCAGCTTCTGACTTTGTTCGATTCTTCCATACCTAATCTTTCAACTAGTCACTCCAAATGTCCAAGTTTTTCTTTACAACTCCAACATCTCTGAGTGCCCCCACAAAGTTTTCTTAGAGACACATGAGTTCTTATTTTCACCATCCCTCTTAAAAACAACATTGAAGCTCCTATTTGATTTGAACTCTTTCTGAATCCTTATGCTTCACATCCACACACTTATTGATTAATTATGAATGGACATGTGTAAACTCTGGGAAGACCGATACATGTTTAATCTCCATCCATAAGTGTTTTATAGTATGCATGCTGATGATTCTCATGGCACTCTGGTTCAGTTTGATTCTTAGTCTTTCCAAACAGGAAACCAGTTCTACTAAGCACATTTAATACTGATTTTTCCAAAATGAAACTTAGATATGTCATCAATCTCAGCATCTGCAAAAATCAGGTGCACTTAAAGTGGTTTCTATATGTCCAGTTTCCTGTCTATTCTTCCACTACTACAAACATATGCATGTCTGTGGCAAATCAATAATTGGAGATAATATTGGCCATACAATTATAATGGCAGAAAAGTGCAATGTGACACAGACAGTGACAAGGAATTCATAGTCAAGGAAGATACAAACAATTGAGAACAACCTGGAAAGAGAGAAAAAAGCTAGCTCTCATTGATATTCTAAGGAAATCTAAGGACATTTGGAATAGAAAAAAGTTCATCCATGGCTTATGTTTTACGATGGCCAGAGTGTTGATAGAATGACTTTACAAATAATTCAATGAGACAGTTTAATAAATTACTATATGAGGTAGGCTGTTGTAAAACTATGTATCGAAATTAATAAACAAAATATTAATAACATTTTATAAACTACAGTCAAAAATAAATCCATAACGTCTTACAACATATTAAATAAAAATGTCAAGTTTTCCCTTTTTCACACCTTTGAGGAGGTATTAGGGAATACAGTGTTTGGTCCGTATTTTTCATTGACCTGGCATACCTGGGGATGAAGTGGTTGGCATTAAGCCCATCACTTTTACTTTCCCAGATTCGGTTTACAAGTTTTGTTTACAATATGAACATTGGTTTTATTTGTGTACTGTTATTGATTAACACATCTGTTACCATGAGAGCTTCAGACTGAAACAGAATAGACTCTGACACCTGTGACGCTTTTCACAAATTACCTCTGGTGGCTTATAGGCGCGACAAAAATCTGAAGGACATCTTGGTCCACAGCCACCTCAGGTCCTCTGCACCTGACCATTTTGGTACCGTTCGTGGCTCACGCGGTCGTTGCTACACGTGTCCTTATGTGGTTCAGATGCGCTCCATCTCCTTTCCCAAGGCCAGTTTCTCCATCGATGAGGCCTTTACATGTGAATCCCGTAATGTTATTTATGTGAACATATGTAAACGCTGTGGTAAGCAATATATCGGTGAGACTGGCCTTAGACTGAGCGACCGCTTCTGTAACCACATGCATGCTATCAAACACAGAACACCCACTCCTGTCGCTAATCACTTCAACGGCGATGGTCACCGTGGTGTCCTTGACATTCACTGCCATCAGATCCTGCACCACTGATGATAGATCTAGGTATGCCCTAGAAAATTGTATCATTTTCGAGTTTGGTACCATCAAGCCATTTGGACTTAATTCCGACCGCTCTTTCGCTTAGTTCTCGGTCCTATTGGTCTTTGTTGTTTTTATTCTTTTTGTGCCGCCATTTACGTCATCGTTTTGTTCCTCTCGTTCCACCTGTATTATCGTCTTTGTGTACTTCCTGTTCGTATGCCTCCGGTATCTAACTACCATATTTCACTCGTACACGCATTCATTTCTATTTGTGGATTTTTTTATGTTTGTATGTTATGTCCGTATCTTGAAAAAGGCCTATTGGTCCGAAACGTCGACTTTGTCCTGTGTATTGTCATTTGTATGATTATATTATGTGTTTTATTTTGTTGTATGTACCATATTCATGCATGCAAACATCCGCTAGTGATAGTGTGTTAGTCGTCATTCAGTAGGACTTCATTACCTGTCTTCCTCGTGAGTATTATTTTCGATTATGTTCTACTAGCAGTACCACTTTCTATTGATTACTATAATATATTGTACATAGACAGAACACTTACATTTGACAAAGACTTTCACTGTTTTGCTTGCCACAGAATCACCAGCTTGAGCTTGACAAACATAAACTCCGCTGTCAACACAGTTTACAATGTTCTTGTGTTTCAGAGTTAGATTAAACTTTTGTTGAGAGAGGCTACTGTTAACTGCAAGTTCTGACTCGTCCTCCTTTCTTAAAGACAAGATTGGGCTGGGATTACCTTCAGCTTTACAAGAAAAATTCACATCAGAGTTCACATCTACAATTACCTCCACTGGATTCTCATTGACTGTAAACGACACGACTGTTGGTTCAACTGAAAATTAAGAAATCATGTGAACATAGCTAGTCATTTCTTTTAGTTTGTTCTCACACTCCCACTAGATCTCTCTAGTAACAGAAACATTGGGTCCTATTAAAGTTACATCAGTATGGTACATGTATGATGTTACACATAAACCTGCATCTACATACACAACTAACATATTACTCTATTCTATATTTATCTTTACCTAAACATTGAAATAACAAAGAAATAACAAAAAACTCAAATCAAAACAAGAATATGTATCCACCTATATTAGAAAGCATCACTGGAATTACATCGGACACGCTCTGCGAATGGATACTGAAAGACTCACCTGTCAAGCTGTGATGTGTTCTCCAAAGGGTAATATAAAATGAGAAAGGCCACAAGAAACTTTACGTAGAACTATTACAAGAGAACGTTTCACTTTCGGTATCAGAAACAATGATGACCTAAAGTACATTGCAATGAAACGAGAGACATGGAAATCTGTGACATCCGCCCTATGTGCCGTCTTTGGCTCTAGAGGAATAACTAAACAGTGAGTGATAATATCATCATCAAGTGATTTATTCTTTCCAGAACGTTGTCTTCGTCATGGATACTCTGTGAATGCCTCCCTGTTCCGGGCATGCAGGCCTGCATTGGCCAGACACATGTACATACATCTATATATACTTAACTAATATACATTACCTAAACATTGAGTGATCTTCTTCTTTCATTCACTTGAAACATATCTATATCTTTAATTCTGTCTCCTTAATAAAACTCACTGTCTTTTGTAGTTCATACAGTGGCCCATAGAACTTTGATTCCAGTGTTGTTTCCTTTGGTCAATATGTCTGCCTCAGCGTTTCATACTCAGAACAATCTTGAAGTATATGCTTGGTACTCTGTGCTGCCTGCCCACATGTGCACATGGCCGTGTTGCCAATCTTGAACTTTGTGTACATGTTTCCTGCGGAGTCGGTTGTGCCCTGTTCTGAAGAGTATAATTACAACTTTTTCTGATCTATTCATAATGTGATAGTCATCTTGTGTTGAAGTTTGTGGCTTTCTTATTGACTTGATCATCTGTTTTTTCTGATGGTAGGTGATTAGTACTTCTGGTTGGTCTTCGACAGCACCTTCCTTAGCCAGTTGATATGCTTTTTCATTTCCTGGTATTCCACAGTGAAAGGGTTACCTGAATGGTTACCCTATACTGGTAAGACTGTTCCTTAAGCAGTTTTTGCAAGTTTGTTAGTTTTCCAGACTGAAGAGCTTGAAGCACTGACCTTGCATCTGTCAGGAACACAACAGGCTGTTGGACAGGATTGGAGTTCAGCAGTTTTTCAGTTGCTACCCTAATTGCCTGAAATTCTGCATCATAATTATTGCAGAATTTCCCTTTTGGTGTTTTGATTGTATCTCTAGACTTGTGTGGATATTCTATATATACACCTGCACCTCCATTCCTCACTGCATTTTGTGCTGACCAATCTGTGTATACTCTGACCTATATGTCTTGTGGATATTCCTCATCCAGGAAACTGAGGGTGACTGTCCTTCGCTGCACACTGTTCTGTTCGTCCTCACTTAGTAATCCTTTCACGTGGGTCTAAATGTATAATGGCATTCCATGTCTTTCACTCTAAGGGGTTTGTTCTGGTACACACCTTAAGGGGCTGTCAACTTCAGGCAGGTCTGTAAGGTGTCTATGGAGTAGTTTAGCTTGGTGGATAAAGCTTTCATTTTAGTCGCTTCATTGCTAGATTTTGGAATATTTCCTTCATTGGATGATTTGACATACACTTAAACGTATTCTGCTTGCATTAGCCCCTTTGTGTTTCTGCGTTCGCCAAGTGTTTGCATTCTTCCCATTTTCTGCATCTCTGATACGGGTGTTGATTTCATTGCTCCCAGCATTATTCTGTGCGCCTGGTTTTGCACTTTATCTAGTTCTTGTAATGTGGTGTTTGATATTTAAATGTATAATAAACAGAGGGCTGTGGAGAGACATGATCGCCTACGCCAAAAGACATGGTACAAATGAATAAATGAATAAAAACATTGGGTGAAAATAAAGTATATATTCATCTAAACATTGAATGATAATATATTTTATATTTATCTAAACACTGAGTGAAAATATAATTTATCTAAACAATCAGTGATAATATACTTCTACAAACATCTGTAGCAATTGTTTTCAAAAGCCTGAATCCTTCTTTCTGTGTCTGCATTGAGTGTCCAACTGTCACATCCATATAAAAATATACTTATCACTAACAATCTGAAAAGATTGATCTTTACTCTAATACTTATCATACATCTACAAATCATATTCAATCTTCTCACGGCAACCATCGTGATCGAGTCGTTTGGCAGTGGTGAAATGGCGTAAACTTGTTTGGTTTGGACATGTAACAAAACATGACTCTTTCTCTCTAAAATTATCTTGCAAGGAACAGTCGAGGGTGGAAGGATGACGTGAAAATCCCGGTAATAACATCAAGGAATGGTCTGGGCATGATTTTTCTACAATCATCTGAATGGCTGAGAACAGAGTTGTTTAAAGGACATGTTTGTGCTGATGTATTCAGTGTGGTACACCTACAACCATGACGGGTTATGGGTCTTATTATTATTAATATAATTCATCTTTGCCTAAACAATGAGCATAATATACTTTATCTAAACATTGAGTGAGAAAAATATATTATCTTTACCTAAAGATTGTGAAAAGAAAAGAAAACCAAAACAATAGTAAATCTAACCCAATTTTCTGTTTAATCAGAAAAATAGTTGACAAGCTGTAGAAGATTGACTTCATTCTCCCTCTCAACAAAGTGACAATCCACCCTCCAGAATACCAGTCGTAGCACGTAGATCCATAGACTCATGTGATGATACATGGGATTTCCCCAAAAAATTCATTTTGTCAACATGATGTCACGAGCAGGACTCGAGATCGAGATCACTGGGACACAAAGTTTTCCGGTGTAATCTCAACATGCTGTTAAATCTGACATAACACATATAATATAGAGACAAAGACTCACATTTCACATTGAGTGTATCAGACATCAATGAAGGCTGGTAGTGAGCAATTCTGTTTTAGATAAAGAAATGGAGTGCTCCAGAGATGTATATAGATAATAATAGAAAAGTAAAGAGAACTAGATTAATATTAATAGAAAAGTAAAGAGAATAGATAGATAATAATGAAAAAGTAAAGAGAAATATATAAATAATAATGGAAAAGTAAAGAGAAATATAAGAAACCGAGAGTAATGGAGAATAAACTGAAAACAGCGGTAAATATGATATGTGCCCCAAATGGAAAGTAAATAAAGAAAAGAAAAAATAACAATTGTTAAATAGCAGTTTAAGTGGAGGAAATTATACAGAAGTGATGTTTCTACTAGACTGGTCTTTATCATGATAAGAACAAACACATAATAGAAACCACCACATCAATAAATAGAGAGAAACACAGAGACACAGACCGAGATAGAAAGATAGAGATGGATAAAAGGTAGAAAGTTTATATGTAATAATGATCAAAATACCTTCCTGTATCAGCTGAAACCAAACTGTCACTGAATCCTTTAGACTTTTCTTGGTATACTCTGTTGTGTGCACACGTATATAAAATATAACATTGATATCCTGGTCTGTAATATTTTTTATTGTGATATTTATTATTCCTATTTCCTTGTCAATTTTTATATTGGCTTTAATTGGTCTACGTGTTACTTGTTCGTGGTACCACTCTAGTGCATTCATATTCTTGCCTATTTCTATTTGATCGTGTAATTGATCCTGAGATTGAACACAAAAAGTCAGGATAACTGGTGTCCCAAGTTTGACAGGTACTGTTGTCCCGTTTGTTAAACTGTTTTCATCGTTAGCACACATCCAGATAGAGGCTGCGAAAAAAAATAATCATACATTCTGTTTTATGGCAATATCCATGAATATCACGGTGATCAGTGAGTAAAATAGTGTAAGCAAGTACCTTTAACTGGCCCACAAAGGTTCACAGTTATTACGTGCATTTGTACCTGGGCTAGCATATGGGGCTGACCCATATATTAAATCAACAATTCTTTGGCAATCTTTGAAACCCCTCCCTCCCCACTGGAAACCACCTGTTAATTCAGAGAACCCTGTTTAATAATATATAAAATACCCCCCCCCCCTTTACCACCATCACACAACAAAAATATGTCAGTAATAAAAGTACGAGCATACTATATGATTTGTTTGCAATGTTTGTAATTTTTAGAACAAAATATTCACACAATATTGCTGATTTCAACTTTTCAAACACTCCCCCCTCCCTGCTCTTGCCCCTTGTCAACAACTTTCAAACTTTAACAGACTCTCTTCCCCCTATTTGCTGACGTAATTTGTTGACAGCCCCTGTGATATGGAGGTCGTGATGGCTGGATTACCAGAACTGCTGACTCCACTATTTTTTTAGGTTAGGGTTAATAGCACACAACCAAGTTGGACTTGCTTCCGCTGTTTATAAGTGCGCAAATGGGCAATTTATAAGTGCGTACATAGGCAGTTGATAGGTGTGTACATGGGCAGTTGATAAATGCGTACATGGACAGTTGATAGATGCGTACATAGGTACCATAGGTAATAATGAGTACAAATTAAATGACTGAATTGACCTAGAAAATGCAAATTTGAACCAGAATTGACTATAAAAGAGCGTGGATGCTCCCAGCTTACTGAAAAAAAAAATGCTCAGTCCGACACACCGATCCACAATTTTAGCTCACTTGCGCTGATATACTAAGTAGTGTATTGGATTTAACACATCTCGACAACGTTTCGTTGTAAACAAACATTTGCCGGAATTTTTCACAATTATCATTTTTCTATCCGTTTTGATCTATACTGTTAAAAAAACAAAGAAACATTATTTAAAACGCGTGTCAATCTTTCATTTTGCGGAATTATTGTTGCAACTTTGGCATGAAGAAATTTTAACACTTCAGCTGAACCAAACCTGTATCTAGTCATTCCCAACTGTCCATTGAAAATGCTGATTCGCCCACTGCAGTCAGTTCTGGCGATGCCGGTCCGTAAAACGACGATCTCTGTTGGTCTTCTAACCCAAAGACCTGCGGACTGCAGCCGGTTCTTGACCGTTTCATCTGAAATTCCATGAGCTGATGTCATTGACCGGACTGTGGAGGACGCAGATGCACATCGATTCATGAGGTGACGCAGCCATATGAAGCAGTCTTCGGCAGGAGTTGAAACTCTGGGTCTTCTAATGTGCGGCCGGACTGCCACTAAGCCAGTTTGTTGAAATCGTCTCCAAAGGCGACTAATGGTGCTTCTAACCACATTAAATTGTCGTGGCACTACACTTTGTGGTTGTCCAGTCTGTAAGCGTCTAATGATGATGTAACATTCTTCTGTAGTGCGATGAGCAATACTTGCGCATTGAATTTTCAACTGAATTTATTCGAGGATCGTCAACCCTTTATAAGCATTCAAATGTCAGAGATTTTTGTGCCCAGTAATTTTCATGAGATTCTCATGAACCTATCACGACTTATTGCTAGAAATGTTGTTTTGACCTTGACCTCTTTCATCTTTCATGACCCCACGAATAATGAGGTGAGTGCAATTCAGGTAACCAAAAGAGGTTAATGACAAGATGGACAGAGTCGATAGGTTGAATGATGTTCAATCAGCGAATATCTTTGGTTTTAAAAAGTTGTGTTTTTGTTTTGAACAGTATATAAATATGTTCTCAAAATGCGTAGAGGATTGACTTCATTATGCCCGGATTACACCATACCTACTCCGTCCCTTTCATCAAAGTGGCGTGCTGATTTCCAAGAGTACCACTCACAGTACGTAGCTTTGTAACTTCAAGCGATAATCTCAAGAGATATCCGAAAAGAAATCCACTTTAAAAACAAGACGACTTATGCGTTGTGTTGGCGTTTTATTTGTGTGATAGTATCTGGTTGCGGAACCCTTCACCGGCAGGGGGTTTCACAGTAAGAAGTGATAACCCTTCACAGATAGCAAGAGTTGGACGGGGGAAATGCAACACATTGAATGTTTTGCTCTTGTGAAAATGTTGGTACAAATACTTTAAATTGCAGACGAGTTGTTCGCGCACATGTCAGACAGAAAGTCTGAGACAAGCTAGTACGCTTTAGCTAAAGGCAATATTATTTATCACAAGTCTGCATCTTACGCATTCGGACACGACGAAACTACAGAAGCAGAAATAAACTATTGTGACGGTACTATACCATACCTCAGGAAGGACAATGGGATGTTTGGACTAGGATAAGACGAGTGTCTACAAACTCATAGAGTCCGTCTGAAGTCGTGGATACTCGCAACAACCAGACAATAAAATTGGCAAGAGTATTAAGTTGCGTAACGCTAGGGGCATAGCCTCTTACCAGAGAGGAACATCTAACGTTACGCATGGTTTAATAAACGCATACAGGAGTTTGACAGGTCATAATGTAGAGGCGGAGTCAGAAGAAGAGAGGTGCGGACGAGAAGAGAAGTTGATAGGTGGGGAGTAAGAAGAAGGGTGGAGTTGAGGACCTCACCGGAGCACACAAAAAGGGGTGAAACAGAGTCCCGATACAGAGCCCCGACACGGTCCCCGGAGAGTGTCCTACAGAGTCCCCGGAGACAGTCCAGAGAGTTAGTACTTGTCTCCCCGGAGAGACAAGTCCTAATTAGTTTGGCAACATTCACAGAGTCAGATAGTCGGTATACTCTCTAAGACTTAGCTTAGAAACCGAGTGAAGCAATTCCTGGATGTGTTAGCGTAATTTGTAATCTGAGAGGATTATAATATTGCCCAGTTGCAGATAAGTTAGAATTAGTCTGCAGAGTTGAGGACTAACTCGAATAAGACTAGACTGTGGCTTGTGCCTTGTGTTTATTTGCCTCTCTTATGAGTATGATGCTATTAATTGATGTATATAAACTTGTGTAAATAAACCTCATATTATTGTGGAGGAGTGCTTTGGTTAACTGATTGATGTCGAGCAGTATTACACAGATTTAGACCTGGTAACAGCACCAGTATTCCAGTAAGTCCTAAAAGGCATTTTCTTCCGTCGCAAATTATTGTGACGCTGCAGATTTTCTTTCTGTCACACTAGTCTGTCCAGGACAGACAGTAAACTATATGTTTCGGTAACAAGTTGTTCTGTCCAGGACAGACAGTAAACTATATGTTTCGGTAACAAGTTGTTCTGTCACGCATAAGGGCAGACATTTTACTGTTACATTTGCGCCAATGGCCCGACAAATGCGGCTTCGAAGAGGGACGGATTCGAACCGACAATCTCTTGAGCAGAAATAGAACACCTTACCCACTGCACCAGCAAGATCACCCGTCCCTGTTGCATAGGTATATATTTATATTTTCGCAAAAATATATCAAACTGGTTAACATACTTCAAGCAATTGTCATATGTAACGCTGGAAAATGTACACACTCTTAAGAGAACGTCCAACAATGATTGCTTGCAACCAACTGTTATCGTGACGTGGTCAATTCCGCAGTATATTCTTTTATCTAGATATCTGCGCAATTATTTCACATTAGACAGCAATAATCTTAACACAAACATATTTGTTGCTAACATTGATACATTTTTGCTATGTTAACACTGAAACTTTTGTATTATGTTTAGACTGAAATATGTTTGTTACAGTAACACTGAAAGATAGTTGGTATGTTAACACGGAAATATGATCGTATGTTAACACTGAAGCATGTTTATTATGTTACAATTGAAACATATTGAATATGTTAAGACTGAAATTAGTTTGATATCTCAACACTGAAATACTTTTGATAAGTTATCACAGAAACATTGTTGTTATGTTAACACTGTAGCATGTTTGATATGTCACGTTTTTTTATATGTTAACACTGAAACTTGTTTGATACGTTAATACTGAAACATATTTGTTATGTTAACAGTGAAACAATCTTTAACATATTATCATTGAAACATGTTTAATATATTAACATTGAACATTGTTTGCTATATTAACAATGAAACAGTGTTTCAAACACGTTTGATATATTACGCTATAATATATTTGATATTTTAGAACTGAAGCCTATTTGATATGGCAACACTGAAACAGGTTTAGCACATGATCTGCTTTATCGTTTCCAGATATTCTAAATGCGATAATATCTACTTTACGTTTACTGTTAAGCTAAGTCAGTGACAGTTCTAGTATTTTTCTCAACTGGAGCACCTGGATTGCTGATCTTGCTTTTGTCAGGAATACTACAGACTGTGGACTAAGATTGGTGATAGGAAGTTTTTCGGTTGCCATCTTGGTCACCTAGATTTTGGTTTTGTGATTGTGCAATAATTTCCCCATTGCTACTTTGATTGTATCCCTAACATTTGGTTACCTATGATGATGATGACGATCATGAAGATGATAGTAGTTGTGCTGGCAGTCGCTGCGGGGATAGTTACGGGAATGATGGTAACGATGATATAACGATGATGTAGAGGTGTTGATGCTGATGATAACAGTGATGATGATAGTGGTGGTAATAATGGTGGTAACGTTGTTTGCAGTGGTCATGATGGTGATGAAGACGATAATGCTGATGAGAAATATAAATGACGGAATATAACTGGAACATGACTATAGAAATTGAAAAAAAAGACATTTCTAATTTGTTTCTTACCGAAAGAAAATCTCCAGCTCAATGAAGCGATAAGTAAAGTCAATACAAAGTCACTTCTGAACGACGTCCGCATGCTCATTGAAGACACGGACACATGTCGCGCCATCCAATATCTCTACAAAATCGTTCTCCGAGAGAAACAGGCAATCACAGACCCTTGTTCATCTTTGTCTGAAGGCACCAAGGTTTAAATATCTAAACATACAAGAGGTAAATATTATTCTTTTGCTCAATCACGACAACACTATTTGAAACTACAACTTGACATATTGCACTACATACACAGTACTTTCCTGAAAATAATTCTTCTTCTTCTTTTAGTCCATACCTTAATTCTTGATTAGAAACTAGCTTCACAGCAAGTGGGGCATTCCCCTAAGTTTTCCGCTCTACGTTCCAGCAGCCATCTCAGTGTATGTAGACTCAGAGTCCCGGTCATGTGTCGATTACGTGAACTTCAGGGCCTTCCAAAAAAATTACTTTCCTTTCCTCCGCTCTAGATACTCCCATTTCTACAATTCTCTGTATGTGTGCGTTCTCAGCCTCAATCACATCATCTGCATCTCGAAATGAATTTATGACATCCTTTATAAAGTCAGCGTTATCTCTTCTCAGCATTGTGCGGTCTATCACCGCATTGCCTGCCATTAAATCGGCTCTCTTGTTTCCTCTGACCCCAGCATGATCATGGCAGTATATCCATGTCATGCTCTGGACAATTGAGTTGTTAAATAAATCCCACCATTCTTTTCTCAGCATGTACTTTTCTATCTTGCGCAGCATGCTTTGAGAGTCTGTGAGTATTACCAAGTGTGTTGATGTATCAGTTATCAACCAATTAAGTACTGCTGCAACTCCCTCTATCTCCATCCTCATGCTCGATGTGACCGTGGGATATGCTGAAGATTGTTCTGCCAACTTCACGCCGTTTCTGTAGGCAAAAAAACCCCAACCGCTTTTATTTGTGTTTCTATTGACGTAAACATCTAAGTTATACCATGTGGTGTTGGCAGGGCTAGTCTTAGGCCATTGCAATCTATGCGGCCGCATTGGGCCCCGCACTTCATAGGTCCATAAATTAATATTATAATTTATTTTATTATCCTCTTCCCTACCCAGACTGTGCCTCGCGCAATCCGTTTCGCATTGGGCCCCAATTGTTAGGGCCGGCCCTTGTTGTTGGTTATATCATGTCTCTTTATAGTCTTGTGTTTCGTGTGATGCCAATTATTTCTTGCAATACATACCGTGTGGACTGTACTTACATTACGTCAACAATTACCGGCAGATTACTTCCCCATCCTTCTCAACAACTGTCACAATATTCCATGTACCCGTTACTTGTTTACGTAATTGATGACCAGCTTCTTGACTAAAATGTCTTTTCAATGCTCTCTGTTTCCTGTGCTGTTAAATCATTTCCGAAACTGATGTTTCCCATAAAACAATGTCTTGTTGACTGGCATTTTTTCTCTTGATCTTTCCCTAATTCTCTTGCTTTTCAACTTGCATGTTGTCATCATGTACTCCATCTTTCCTCTTCTCATGACGTATCCAAAAGATAGGGATTGTCGTTTTCTAATACGATTGAGCAGCTCTGTTTTCGAAATAACGTCTTCAAAGATTTCTTCATTACATGTTTGATTCTGTCCATATTGTTTCTTGACATGTTCTATAAAAAGAACTTCCCTACTGCCTCTATATATTTTTCCAATATTTTACTGATTGTCGAAGACTCACTTCAATACACTAGAATTGTTTCTATATAACTTCTAATAATTCTCTTTATAACCACAATTTACAAAGATATATTGATTAGGGTGGTATTCATATTGTCAAATATTACCTTTGTCTAGGATATTCTGCATGTGAATTCTTAAATACATTTTCGATCTGATGTAACTATTGTACCTAAATATTTGAATATTCTGATTTGCTTTAGACTGATCCCAATTACTTTTAATCTACAGAACTATTTCTACTATATAATCTCAATCACATCTGGTACCCTCTTGCACAGAATTATTACAACCATATAATTAGAGATATATTATATTGTACCTTCTTTTATAGAACTGTGTCGGAATGTTTTCACTCTTTCACAAATCCATTGCTTACAATAATGAAGCAAAGAAAACGTGCATGATTTGGACATGTATGCCGACATGATTCGTTTGTCAAAAACGATGCTACATTAAGATCGATAATATATATATACTCACTTCAGCGCATCGGCAATACTACTGGCAGAGATTGGAACAGGATAAGGGTGTATTGCTAATCAAAAGAAACGTACATAATAGCACACAAATAGATGTTTCAACCAAAAATTCTTTATCAAGAATGCACAACCACGACAACAAAACGACGAGCAACGACGGCTCAATTGACGTTCACATGGCAGGGAAAATGTGGAGATACCCGGAAGGATTGAAACTAGGTCAAAAGTGTAACAACACAGACATAAGAAATTCAGGACTCACCCAAATATATGTGAAACGAGATAAACATAACTTTGAGGAAATAATATATTATCCATACGACTGGCGGACATTGAATCTGAAAGGCTCAAACAAGCCAAATTGGTATTCAAATCGGTTCTCAAGCGCGTGACGAGCACTGTTGTCTGAGAAGCACGACTTAAGGGCAATCACCTGAATATCCAGTGCGCCGCTGTGACCCGTGCCAATGAAGTGGTCGGCAACAGGAGTGCCCAACAGGTTTTAAATGTAATACAGATATTGGCATGTGAAGAAGAAAGTATATGTCTACTATTTAACATATTAAACCAGAGATTCATGAGATAAGAAGAAAGTAGATGTTCAAAATTTAATAAACTGGAAATTCCTGGAATGAGAAGAAGAAAGTAGATGTTTCCTATTTTATTTATCAATATGAAAATTCCTGAGAAAGGCCGAAAGTAGATGTCCTAGACACATCTACATCTCACAGATTGTGTATGAATGTAGAACGCTGAGATGAAGTGATATTGGAGAGATGAGGACAGCGAAGATAAATGATGACTGTAATAATAAAGCTTCATACTGACGAACGTGATGATAGTGATGATGATTATGGGGATGTGATGATGTTTGTGATGACGATGGTGATGTTGGTGATGGCAATGATGATGTTTGTGATGATGACGATGATGCTGTTGGAGACAACAGTGATGATTTTGACGACCACGAATATAATAGTATTGTTGATGGTGAAGCTGATGTATGCTTTATTATTTCAATGACAGAGAAGATGATGTATATTTTTATGTTGACAACTACGTTGATGAAGATTATGATAATTACGATGACGACGATGATAACGATCATGTTGATAGTATGATGATGGTTTTCATGACGACGATAATTAAGATGATGGTGACGTTGATAATGATAGTGACGATATCTATGATGATACTGATAAACTGACACTGACACATGAAAATTTTCCAACTTGTGTGTATAATAAATCTACTAAAATGTATAAGCAATCTAAGTACAGTACTCACAACCGTCTATAACGTCCTGCTTGCATGTGTTATGTAAGGCAGTGTGTAAACACATCACAGACACACATCTTAACATACTAAGTGATAGTACACTCACAAACATTGAAGCGGATATAAATAAAACATTGAGAAATTACTGTAATACCCTACAGAAATAATTTGATATAAACAGTTAACTAATTCAACACAACCATAGATAAAAAGAGTAGTGAAGACATCTTGAAAGAATATAATTCAAAAATAGAGCTGCTTTCCCGCATCATAAAGAGACAGTCCATATTTTTTGGACGCAATAGGACAAGAGGACAGATAGAACAAATCGTAACAGGAAAGATGAAGAACAACAGGTATAGGGAAAGACCACGAGAGAAGATGCTTGACGACCTTGCATTGTGACATTGGAGAATATCCGTTTTAGAAATGATTGGCAGCACACAAAATAAAAGGCTTTGGAAAGGCATGATAATTAACACCACACGACATGAACCATAAGAAGAAGAAGAATTCAAGACTTGTAATCTGATTCATGAGAACTCCTTGCGCCTTATAATTTATTAAACATTTTGAAATTACTGTAATACCTCTCATACAGAAATTAATATGATCATTTCAATAAGTCGGTACATGTAACTTTTCGCTCAGATACCAAATTATGAGCTGTCCATCAAGTCTGTAAACAATGAGCTAGTTGGAAGGAGCGGTATGTTAAGTTTGGCAGGTAACGACAGGTTTGAAAAAGGGGGAAGTGGGCGGAGTGTTGGCAACGAGAGGGTTTGGCAACATAGATTTAATATACACCAGTTTACCAGTCACCATATCCCAGAGATGAGTTTCTATGGACGTCTGACAAAAGAATTGTTTGTCAGGGAATCTGAAGGTCATGATTCCTGCTCTACATGTTGTAGAAAGGTAGGAAAGTCATAAAATCCCTAGAACTTATCTTCTCTTGTGTAGGTGAATTCTTCTCATTGTATACCGTTGTACACACTGAGAGAATTGTACACACTGAAAGAGTTGTACACACCGAGAGAGCTGTACAGACTGAGAGAGTTGTACACGCCGAGAGGGATGTACACACTGAGAGAGTTGTAAACACTGAGAGAGTTGTACAGACAGAGAGAGCTGTACACACTGAGAGAATTTTTAAGACTGAGAGAATTGTACAAACTGAGAGAATTGTACAAACTGAGAGAGTTGTACATATTGAGAGAATTGTACAAACTGAGAGAGTTGTACAAACTGAGAGAGTTGTACAGACAGAGAGAGCTGCACACACTGAGAGAGTTGTACAAACTGAGAGATATGTACACACTGAGAGAGTTGTACAGACTGAGAGTGTTGTACACACTGAGAGAGTTGTACAAACTGAGAGATATGTACACACTGAGAGAGTTGTACAGACTGAGAGTGTTGTACACACTGAGAGAGTTGTACAGACTGAGAGATATGTACACACTGAGAGAGTTGTACAAACTGAGAGTTATGTACACACTGAGAGAGTTGTACATTGCTGAGAATTAGTATTTCATGTATGAAATAAATTTCTAAAGAAACAACATCGTTGCACATAGGAAGCAAGAGCTAATCGCTCCTAATTCTTGTGGATTAATCTTGTATTATCCTCTTATCCATGTGTGGCGCTAGGCGTCATGGGAAGCATTAGTCTTCTTTCTTCTGCTAACTGTAATACCGCTGGCATAGTGCAGATTTGCTGATATATATTTTTCTAATGTCGCTCCGTCTTTGTCTTCCACTTTTTCTCTTTTCAAATGATCAACTATTGAAAGTATTTATGCAATCTAATTCCATTCTTATCAGGTGATCGAACCATTTGAGTTTTTTAGTGGCTATGTATTTTTGCACGATATTGTTTTCATTATATTTTTTTCATCATATTTCTTAGAGTGTCATTGTTTATTCTATCCCTTTTTGTTAACCCCAGTGCTGTTCTCAGGCACTTCATTTCGCATATTGCGAGTTTTGTTCTTGTTTGTCTGTCAAAGTCCAGGTCGTGCAGTTTAGCAAAATGTGAATTGATACAGCAGCAATAACAATGCACCAATGTGAATTGTATGAATGTGAAGCGTAGTATTTCTTCTAAAATTATGTGAAACAAATCGTATGTTTTCCTACTTATTCTGCTAATATATCTTTTCATTAATAATAATAATAATAATAATAATAATAATATTTCTGTGATATTAGAGTGATTCATTTAGATTATTTGACAGAGAGTTACCAGATTTAAAACAATCACTTCTGAACACGGACATCCGCCGAAGACGGATGTATCTGACCATTGGCTCAAATAAAACGGCGATACATCGCATTTCTATTCCCTGGATTATATCCTGCTAGAAATCTAGTAGGACTCTTGTCCTGCTACAAGAGAAATTCGATGGGAGTTTGAGAATGAACACTGAAGAAGAAGAACCCGGAAAGACTAATGTTATAAAATGACGAAAGAGCAGACAGACAAGTACGACTAAGAGACAAGTGGGTTTTGTTTATGCAGAAATCATGTGTACAATCAAGGATGTCAGACAGTTTAATGTTTTAGTATAACTAACTTCTTGCTAGTATATGCCTAGGCTACCGGATGTTGGAGACGTGAAACGCGACTGTAGCCATATTGGAATTTCATAGAAGCATCACAAATAGAAATACCAAGAAATACAAAACTAGAACCGCCACATGGCGTCAGTAATATAAAATACACTAAATAAGTGATGGGAGAAATTATGAATTGTCATAAGTGAAGTCGTTCTTGAGACTAACGGGAATTGAACCAGTTCGCTCAACGGCACCAAATCGCTTAGCAACTCTCATAGCGGGTTTTTCCGTACTTGACTAACCGCATCTAAAAAAAAAATGCGATTTTGTAAAGACAATCAAACTGTGCACTTAAGTCACTGAGAACGGACAAATCGAGACAAGGACTATTGCAACAATTACTGTCCATATCTGTTATCCATGTTTATAAGATTGGCCCTTGTAGAACTAATACGGATGTTATATGTTTGTTGTTACTGAGGATACTTCAATTCTTGTACGGGATGTTTGTTTTTGTTGTAATAGCCCTTGTCTCGATTGGTCCGTTCTCATTGACCTGAGTGCACAGTTTGAATATCATGACAAAATCGCATCTTTTTTTTGAGATGCGGTTAGTAAAGTATGGAAAAACCAGTGTACAAGAGTTGATAGGCTATATGGTGCCGTTGAACGGACTGATTCAATTCCCGTTAGTCTCAAGAATGTTTACTTTATCCTCTAGCTTCCTTCTTGAATTTACTTGTATGAGTGAAGTGGTGAAGATATCACGACTAGTATCTTGTTTAGTTTTATTGAAATCGCAATGAGTGAAATGGTGGTGAAGATATCTCCAATAGTTTCTTGTGGTTTAGTTTTGTTTTAATCGTCACTAGTGAAGTGGTGAAGATATCTTCAATAGTTTCTTGTGGTTTAGTTTTTTTAATCACCATTACCACATTATTTAAGTCGTAATATCATATCTCCTTTCCTGTCTAGTGTGCTTATTTCAAACATGTTCATGTAAAGATTTTAATATGTTATTCATATTTAACAACCATCTCTCATAGTAGTTGTGTGACAACAATTGTGACAACAAATACTATTGTTATTGACAACAACTATAATTAATGAACAGTAAAAGTAATGTCAATTAAAAAATATCACAAAGTAACAGAGACTTTTCCACTTTACATTCGAATATGGACTTTTTATCAGAAAGCAACAACGAACCAGAAATAAACACACACAAAACTGTTAATACAAAGAGATGATCTCACAGCCCCCATCTCATTGCATTCAAAAACAATTCTCTAGTAATGGTGCTTGCATAGCCAATGTGCCGCTCTTTTATTGCCTAGAATACTGCATGTCTATGACAATAAATACAAACTTCTTTGCGGATTAGAATACACAATTTAATCCATCACCTCATGTGTGAACAGCTCATTTTTCTAAAATCTGTCTAAATATGAACTGTCAATATTTAGATACAACAGTTAATATAACACGCCCAATATTCATTTTTTCTCATGTGTTAACAGCTCATATTTTTAAATCTTTCTGAATATGAACTGTCAATACAACTGCGTCCAATATCCATGTGACGGAAATCTAATTCAGTACCGACATAACTGCATCATCTTTCAATCTCATTCTGCAGTTTGTTGTCATGGAAGCTCCATTCTGCTCTGTTACAATTCTACCCTCCAGCTCGGGCAGTAAAGCCACAACCTAACGTTTTACCAAGAATCACATAACCGTCAGCTTATATAAGGACATGATCTTCTGTGGTGTTATCGTACAGCAATTGTAACACTTCAAGTTATAATTTTTGATTTCACCACGTTTTTTTCCCTCCTTGACCAAGCAAGTAAGTATCTGCATACAAGTTTTCAATGTACCACCAACAGTGTTTATTAACTCCTCTAGACTCTAACTAAAGAACTAGTTGTGTTTAGCAGTGCAATCGTTGCTTTCATTTGTGCCATCCAAGACATTTCTTTCTTAAGTTTAGAACCCATGAGATCCTTAGAGTTCCTGTAGAGTGCCTGCTTTTTATCTCTGATAATTGGTATGTGCTATACATAAACATTGTTATGTTATGTTATGTTCCTCCAGGGCCATAGGCGGCGCATAGGTCAGAAACCATAGCCTTCCATTTCTGTCTTTGTGTTGCCAGGTCTTTCAATTGTTGCGTGTTGTTTAGGTTCATTGACATGCCTTCTCTATTAATGGTTCTTCGTAGAGTTTCTCTAGGTCTCCCTCTTCTTCTTACTCCAGATGGCACCCAATATAGTGATTGCTGGGGAATTCTTAGGCTGTTCATTCTGAGAACATGGCCGATGTAAGTCCAACGCCTTTGTCTAATGAAGGAAGATATTTAGGTTTGTTTGCTTTCCTCTCTTATAGTAGTGTTAGATTTAAAGTCACTCCACTTAACGTTCAGAATGGTACGTAGGCATTTGTTTTCAAAGGAGTCGAGTCTTTTATCTGTGACTTTCCAACTTTCGCACCCATATGATAGAATAGGGATGATGTTGGAGTTAAACAACTTGAGTTTTGTGGTGTTTCTTAGTGTGTTTGACGTCCATATGTTGCGTAGTTTATTGAAAGCACCCGCTGCTAGGGCAATACGGTGTAAAATTTCTTTTGATGAGTCTCCATCCAATGCTAGATTGGTGCCTAAATATGTAAAATTGTTGACTTTTAATAATGGAACATTTTGAATTTCTATGTTGTCGTTGTTTCTCGTAAAATCTAGTATATGAGTTTTTGATGTGTTGATTTTCAACCCTATCTGATTTGAGTAGTGTTGGAGATTGTCAAGCTTAGATTGAACATCTGTGTGGTTTGCGCTCAAAAGGGCTAGGTCATCTGCGTAGTCAAGATCTTCGAGAACGGTATTATTAATCCATTTTATTCCTGTCAGCTCATTTTCAGTGCTCTTTCTCATGACCCAATCAATAGCGACGCAGAAAAGTAATGGGGACATGATGCATCCCAGTTTAACGCCAGTAACAACTTGGAACCATTCTGACTTCTCAGTGTTTGTTTGAACACAGCAATGTGAGTTGGTGTAGAATGCCTTTATAACATTGATTATTTTAGTAGGAAAACTGTATTTCTGTAGAATATTCCATAACGTAGGCCGATGAAGACTATCAAATGCTTTTTCAAAGTCAACAAAGTTGATTATGAGCGGGGATTGGAATTCGAGTGATTCTTCAATGATGATGCGAAGAGAAAATATGTTGTCTGTGCAGGAGCGAGCTGATCTAAAGCCTGCTTGTTCTTCTCTGAGTAGTTTATCAACAGCATTCTTTAATCTTTCCAATCTTTTCAATGACATGAGGAAATTATTAATATCTAAACAAATTACAAACAAGTTAAAAATGAGAATTATAAAATGCTGCATCTATTCCATATTAATGTATGGATCAGAAACATGGACACTAAATAAACAATTAGAAGACACAATTGATGCCTTTGAGATGTGGTTATATAGAAGAATAGGGAGAACATCATAGAAAGAGAAGAACAGAAATAAAGATATACTAAAAACACTTAATATGAAGAAGGAACTAATAAGAGAAATAAAGATCAGGCAAATAAAAGACTTTGGGCACATTAAAAGATATGACACCTTATTGAAGACTTTACTTGAGGGTAAAGTCGAAGGGAAGCGAGCAAGAGGTAGGCAGAGATACAAGTGGGAGAGTAACATCACACGATCGACAGGTTACAGTCTAGCAGAGTGCACCACCAAGACAAGAGACGTTGGATATCGGTTGCAGCCAACCTTCGTTGCGGAGATGTGTACTTAATGATGATACATTCAATATATTGTAATCACCCAAGTGTTTCCAGGATCAACTTGTGGAAAATGTGTATTTTTCATGCATGTCGTAAAAGGCAACTAAGGAGGTTTTGTAGTGGAATAGGCTGTCCCATCCCATACAGTGACAAAGTGACCAAGACGCCATGCTGAAGCCGGATGTGTCAGGTCGAAAGACGCAGGTATCACAGTCATGTGTCAGGCCATTGACGAAAATAAAACAGCGAAACAACGCAATTCCATTATCTGGACTACATCCTGCTGGAAATCTTGTATGACCATTGTCCTGCTATAAGAGAGATCCATCGGGAGTTTAAGAATGAATGCTGAAAAAGATGAATAACTGGGTTAAACTTGTCCTGACATATAATCTCGATAGTTCTGTTTTCTGCAGTGTCTTGTTCCAACACCTTCTACTTCCACAGTGACCTCAAGACCTCTAACATGTGCATTTTCTATGGTCCTCCATAGATGCAATTAGAACCTTATAAACCTCTTAAGATTGATACCATCGAAAGTGATCATCCCATGACCAAACTGTCTGAGGACACTTTTAGACAACCATAGGGCTTATTAGCCATGTAAGAACTCATAGACAAGGAAAGCACATCAAACAAGGAATGTCTTGGATGGCAGAAGCAGCAGATACCTTACTCAGAGTCTGCAAGCTGGAAGAGGTTGTGAATGAAAGGAAACAAATAAAGATAGAAGGTCGTTGACAAATTTTGTAATACAGATATGAAAATAGTGCAGTTATTGTGCTAAAAATAAAACATAGAAAATGATACAAGAACTCATAGAATAGTACTCAACGCCACAAGATATAATTATTTACACTGGTGGTTTAGTACCAAGAGAAACAAACAGATGCGGATGGGACTTTATTGCCTACCAAAATGGTAAGAGGGTATTTCGATTGTCCATTCAGCACAAGATCAAGAATGAGAATGGAGATAGAAGCAGTAGCACTAGCTCTGACTTGCCTGATGATGTAACCAGCTACACCTAAAGTAATTTTATCAACTTTCTAGAGTACATTCTGTGCAAGATAGGAACATATATGATAAGAAGACAGTGTGACATTCTTCTCAACAACTACCAGAGCATCACATGTATCCACTGTCATGGTCATGAGGGAGTACAAGGGCAATGAAAGAGCTGACACATTGGTGGGTACAATTATAGTGGATGACAAAGTGATGAGAAGAGACTGAACTGAATTACTTAAAGCAATCATGAATACACTACAAAATGATGAAGAGGATGCCGAAAAAGACAATGTACATGCTTAGAGAATGACAGAAATGAGAATAACCAGGAAAGAGGGGAGAAAGTGTATCCTCAATGGAAAGACCAGCAGAACCTACCTCTTAGTCATCTCTTATGGCATGCATGACTGGTAAACATGAAATGCATATCTCATCTGCATATGTCTTGTAAGTAGAGGTTGACCATGAGATCGCTTCCCAGACTATAATTCTCCATAAAGTAGACCTTTCTGCATTCTTGATAATATGTACTCACTGCAGAAAAACTGAAATCCAACAGGCAGAACTTGGAACAGCATAATGACATTTTGCTAATCAAATAGAAACACACACCATACCTATGAATTGTACAATGTGAAAGTTAACAATTTAAGGGGAGAGTACCATACCTATGACTTGTATTGTTTTCCCTGGACTTATTGCTGAGACTTGAGGGAATACTGAGTTATTCCCAATACACTGAACAAAAAGTGCTCCACTATTTGTTATATCATAGACCAGGATATTTGAGCTGGGAGGGTTTGCTGAACTCTGTGTTTCATTAATCTTAAATTGAAAAATCACCCCTGGACTGACATCATTCTGAGTGACAGTACAGTTTATAATCAGTGTCATAGTCTTGCCACACAAATTAATGATATCAACTTCTGTATTGTTGTAGGTCACTGTCATTGACACACTACCAGGTCCATCTGAGATAGAAACAAGAAATTTGGGTCAGTAGTTTTTAAAATAATGAGATGACAATATGAAAATTTAAATGTATACATTATAACAAAATTAAGAATTGTGAAATTTGAAAAAGCAAAGATATTCAATTATGTATATGTGAATAGTCTAGCTGTCAAATGAAGCAGATTTGAGATAGCAAAGACATCCTGTATATGTCAATGGAGCAGAAATGAAGTACTGCAGTTTTTAAAGTATAGGACATTCGTGTGACAAATCTACACAGGTGGTGACCCACTTCAATGACCATAGTCACAGTTTTGTTCATGACATCTTGGTCACGGATATTCAGATATGTACATCAGACCCTAGGAATAGCTTCTTGATGGAGAATTGCCTTATCCATGCCATGGAAAGACATGGAAAATTGCCTGCAGTCATTAACTCCTACATACAATCTTTTGACACATATTTCTCTATCTTATCCAACACTCGTGTACACTCTCTTGTATATCTTTACACCTCTCTCTCTCTCTCTTCACTCTTCATAATTCCGATTATTCGATCCACGTCTTCTCCTAGTTTTTAGAACTGCTGACTCTAGTCAGATTTCATGTCACTAGTTGCCTAATTTCCTTTCTGTTTTTACTTCCAACTTCTGGCCAGACATCCAGATGCTCTAGCACCTCTTTCAGATAAGATTGTTATTTTTACTTATCACTTTTATATTTGTGTTTTCTATTTTTACTTATCACTTTTATATTTGTGTTTTCTATTTTTACTTATCACTTTTATATTTGTGTTTTCTATTTTACATTTACCTCGTGTTCTCCCCTTTCTCTACATGTAACTACTCACACTCCCGTTTCTATCCATCTTTTGCTGTTATATTTCTCACCGATTAGTTCCCACATGACTGACATATACTATTCACTTGATTTCGTGGTTTCATTCTGTTTTTGTTTCTTTCTACGTAAATTCTGTGTATTGTTCCACATATTACTGCTATCTTTCCCTTTATACATACATACACGCACACACACACACACACACAGAGAGAGAGAGAGAGAGAGATATATATATATATATATATTTCTTCTATATTTACTTACCAGTTGGTGAACAGTTTTACAGCATTCTCCTGTATATTCAGTTCTTACACAAGTTGTTGTCAGTGAAATAGTGTAACTATTTTAAAAGTTTATGCCAACATAAACAATGTACAAGCATAAACAACGTACACGCATAAACAACGTACACATATAAACAATGTACAAACATAAACAATGTAGAAACATAAACATTGTACAAACATAAACAATGTACAAAATCAAATGAATTTCAACAGAAGAAAATAACTTACAAGCAACCTGAGGTGTACAACTGACTGTATTACTTGTCCATGTTAGCAGATTTGCCTGACAAGTGAAATCTGAAAAATAATGAGATTTTGCATTACAATTGTCTGAATTTTAAAAATTACTTGTTACCAAACTTTTACTTGCTAACACAATGTTGTAACAAGCAGTTCTTCTTCTTACTTAAACATGTCTATATCTGTAATTCTGTCTCCTTAATAAAACTCACTGTCTGTTGTAGTTCAGACAGTGGCCCATAGAGCTTTGATTCCAGTGTTCTTTCCTCTGACCAATATGTCTGCCCCATCGTTTCATACTCAGAACACTCTTGAAGTATATGTGTGGCACACTGTGCTGCCTGTCCACATGTACACATGGCCGTGTTGCCAATCTTGAACGTTGTATACATGTGACTGCAGAGTAGGTTGTGTCCCGTTCTGAGGCGTAGAATTATAACTTGTTCTGATTTGTTCATAATGTGATAGTCATCTTGTGTTGGTGGTTGTGGCTTTCTTATTGAACGTCTAAGGCAGTGATTTTCAATGTGGGTCATATGATATCCTAGGAAACCACTAACTAAAGGTATTTAACTAAGGGCCACACAGAGAAAACATTAGACAATTTTGGATGACAGAGGAAAAATAATTGAACAATTTGGGGTTACAAAGGAACATAAACCAAATGGTGGTAAAATGGCGCGTGTCGACAACTGTGTTGATTCTCGCTCGTCACAAATGGAGGTGTATTTCTGTGTTTCTGGATTCTTCATCTGGAATAGGTGAACTCATTAATGTATGTGTTAATTAGAGCTCACAGCGTAGCCAGGAGAGGTTTTCCCGATACAACACTGCGACAGGATTAGCAATCCGACTGTGAGAAATCAAGTTGTTCGTAGAAAATGGAGAGTTTCCCAGAGACAAACGCAAACGATAAAACAGCACAAGGCAAACGTAAACTAGTGACAGCTGAAATGGCGTGCATACGCAGAATCCTAGAAATATCGTTAAGAGACAGGGTGAGGAATGAGGACATCCGACAAAAAACCGTCACCGCCCCAATCTTAGAATACATCAAGAGACGTCAAATCAAATAGTTTGCACTCATCATCAGACTGCCATCAAACAGCATACCACAGCAAGTTATGCTACACAGATACAGTGAAGGCAGACCTAGAGACCGACTGCGAAAACGATGGACCACTGAAATAAAAGAGGCGACACATTCCACGATATACTCAGCACACAAGAGGGCCGTCTTCAGAAAACTCGTCTACCCCTGACGCCGAAAGACAACAAAGGGTTTCAGCGAATAGATTAACCAAATGGGGATCACAGTATCATCAGAAAGGATGACATAAAAAATTGGACATTCGGGTATCACAGACTCATCAGAAGGTGTCACACAGAAAATACAATGGACAATTAAAAGTCAAGGACTCATCAGAAGAGATCACACAGAGAAGAAATTCAATTGGACAGTTGAAAGTCACAGACTCATCAGAAGGTGACGCAGAAAACATTTATCTGAAATTATTGGGACTATATGTATTCTGATAAATGCTAAAATAACTTGAACAAAGATGAAAGGTGACTTTTTAAGGGCACATAAAAAATATCATCTGAGAGTAGGCCACATACAACCACTGTTCTAGATTACAATATATACCATTGTTCTAGAAGACAATATATACCACTGTTCTAGAGGACAATATATACCATTGTTCTAGAAGACAATATATACCATTGTTCTAGAGGACAATATATACCATTGTTCTAGAGGACAATATATACCACTGTTCTAGAGGACAATATATACCATTGTTCTAGAGGACAATATATACCATTGTTCTAGAGGACAATACGTGTTGTTTTGTGATTTAGAGTTTGGTTATTTCACGTGCCCTATGGCCCAACATAATTAACTTCTTTTTCATCCATTGTCATCATATCATCATATCCAATATGTATCCCTTTAAATGTTCTACATCAAACATCTTCATAATCTCATAACCATGTAACAAATGGTCATCATCACTTGTGATGGACACACAACATCTTTATAACCTCATACAGTTGCTATCGCTTTCCTTTGTACTTCTTATATCTTCTTTTTTGTCCTTCGTCCTCTCTCCATCTTCATCATACTTTATGTGTTTTTTACACAGATAAAAGCAAAATCTTGGTAAACAGCAGAGACAGAAAACCAGACTAATATCATGATGAATGGACACAAGCTTGAGGAGGTGAATACCTTCAAATACCTCGGATCCAGTATACACAGCAATGGTAAATGCAAAGCAGAACTAGAAAGAAGGCTGGAGATGGCTTTAACGTCATTGTCAAGACTAACTGTGATTTGGAAAAGCAACGTCAGTGTTGGAGTGAAAATCAAACTGTATAAGTCGCTGGTGCTTTCTGTTGTGTTGTATGGTTGTGAGAGTTGGACACTCACTGCGGACATGGAGAGATGATTACAGGCTTTCAAGTACAAATGCTACAGACGAATTCTACGAATTTCCTATAGGGAACATAAGACCAATGTGTATGTAAGAAATAAAGTAGAGATGTGTGCAGGTGTTCAGGAGCCATTGCTTTCAATAGTGAAACGACGAAAACTAGCATGGTTCGGACATGTATATAGGCATGATTCCTTGTCAAAAACAATACTGCAGGGAGCTGTCGAGGGTGGAAGAAGCAGAGGAGGTAAAATAAAGACATGGACAGACAACATCAAGGAATGGACAGGGAAAGATATTTCCACACTCGTCCGCATCGCTAAGTATATAATTCGCTGGAGGACTCTGTGTGCTGAGGCATCCAATGTGGCACACCCACGACTCTGGAGGGTTATGGTTTTATTGATTGATTGATTAATGTGTTTTTTCATGTAGGAATTTTGTAAGTTGCCCTTTATTTTTCACTGGGTGTGTGTTTGAGTGTGTGAGTGGTCCACTATTATGTATGTGTGTGTTGAGTGAGTTCATATGTGTTTATAAGTGTTTGTGTGAGTGTATGTGTGAATAATGATGTGTCAGTGAGCGTGTGTGCGCTTGAGCATGTGCGTGCCTGTACATGATGTGTGTGAGTGTATGTGTATATGTATACATGTATTATGAGTTTGGGTGTCCTAGTGTGTGCGTGTGGGAGTATGCATGTACGTGTGTGTACATTACTTGCTTGCATGCGTGTTTTCATGAAGCCAAGGTTTGTATGTCTTGTCTGTCACATCTTGGACGCTATGAACATAACATACAAGTAATACAGGTACATGATGTCACCCTCACCTCCCATGTTCCTCCTGGCAGTGAAAATGTATGTAGCAATCCCACGACCTGAACTAACAACTACAGTTCCATTACTGATGCTTGTGCGTGCAGTTAAGAAAGTGTTTGAAGTTTCTCTACAAGTAAAGTTTAGTTGACCCGTACCCTCTTGAATATAACCACTTGGACATGATTCCAGTTGAACTGTTGGAAAATCTTAGGAAAAACAAATTCTGGTTATGTAATAATAATTTTTCACAAGAAATGTACTTGGCACTAACATAAGAACCAAGTTGTGATTACTACGAACATGTGTGTTTCCTGTGGTGATATATGGATGTGAAGCATCGATAGTATATAAAACAATGGCCAAGAGAATAACATCATTTGAATTAAAGTGCTATAGAAGAGTTTTTAGAATTTCTATGGACAGCAAGAAAAACACACCAAGAGGAGTTGCGAACAATTAACGTCCAGGGAGGCTGGCTTTTGAACACAATATTAAAGAAATACTAGTGTTTTTTTGTTACATTAAGAGGCACGACAGCATGGAGAGAGTGTTACTGGAGGGGATGATAGAAGGCAACAGGGGCAAAGGTCAAAGACATTAAGGAATGTCTGCGCATGTTACTAGAAGAGGCAAGACAACTTACTCAAGACCACAGAGAATTAAAGAGATCTATAGGGAAGACTACGTTCTGGAAAGAGTATGCCACCTGATGATGAATAATAGTTTAAGCAAGTAAAAGAAGACACCGAACAGTAATATGTTTCTACAACAATAAGAAGAAAACAATAGACTTATACCGGACATGTACTTAGAATGAATGAAAACAGACTTACACTATAAGCATTAAAATGGGTAACAGATGGCAAATGAAAAAGACGAATACCAAAGAGACTCTTCGCAGAACAGCCATCAAATAGTGTATGAATGTGGGTCTCAACAGCATGCAATAATTGCACACAGTAGCATCAAATCGCTTGACTAAGGTCAGGAGGAATGCAAACGACCTGAGCATTGAAATGACCAGATAGATTAACATTGGCATTAGTGGTAGGGTAAGTTGTAGGAATATAAGAGTAATTATTAAATCGAGGTAGTGTAAGATTAGCACACGTAGTAGAACTAGAATGAGGAAAATAGGCGTGAGTTGTGGAGTAAAGAGAATTCAGTTTATTGTTGTGATGAGTGCACATAAAATGATATAACTATCCGTTGAGAACGTGGACAGTGCCACGAATGAGGGAGTAGAGTAGACTGCTACTGTAGATACGGAAACGTAAATGGGGTAGAAGTTGGAATTTGGAAGTGTTTATGTCAGATAAAAGTTGAGTATGATTGGAAGATATAATACTCATTTGTTGAAACGCACATTTGTTGTCAAGTTGTTGGAGTAATCGTTACTTTCTCGTGTACAAGAAACCAGTGGATGGATGAAAGTTGGAGGCAAATCCTTTAGAGATAACATGATGTCGACCACTGGTAACTAAACAATGGCGATGACAAAAGAATTTAGTCTTCTTGAATGTGACAAGAGCGAAGTCAGTGGCTGTATTTCTAATGTCGCGGTAGTAGACTAGAGGAGAAACAATAGCGTAGTAACGTACAGAGTTAAAGAAATGTTGCTGTGAATACATTGTGAAGGTAACTAGGGATGAAAATGTAACAAAACTAATAATAGCTAAGACACAAATAAAATCACCAACGATTTAATCAATATGGAGATTGTCATGCAGCATAATCCAACAGTTTTTTTCCCCCATTTCTCTTGTCGTTTTCTTCTGATTTCATCTCTTAGATGACCATTTGATTTATTAAATAATGTTTGTGTCTGGGTGACTTCTCATGTACAACACAGAATTTGACATGTGTATGATGTTGTTCAATCAAAGACATTTTCAACTCTGACAATGCAACTACCACAAAACACAAATATACGTATATTCTCTTCCAGAGTATATATTAAGGTCACACATGCCATGCCTTTTTGTCAAGGCCATTACCATCTTCTAAACATATAATCTTCATAACATAATCTTGGTAAAACTACGGATCAACTCTTCACTGTGCTATAAATAGCACACAATGTTTACATTTTAATTAGAAGACGTCACGGATTTTGATACCAATGATATTAATGGATGCTGTGACGTCACATCTCCCGACGCAAACGATATCAACCACATTTATAATTATAACTTGTATAACTAAATCATTTTTTAAATGTATAACTTATCCTAACCCTTACCCCCTCCCTAATCTAAATGCTAATGCCAAATTAATATTCCGATTCAAATAACATACTTTAATTTTAATTAGAAACTTCTGCAATCACACTGCAAAGGTTAGGTAACACCTTGAAACTAGAACAAAGGTCACAGTGAAGAGTTGATCTGTAGTTGCGCCCATGATCTTTAATTCAAACATGAGAGAAAATATTCCAGGAACGTTTTGAAGCTACCTCGTACAGGTGACCTAAATAGTTACTTAAGCCAGAGATACATTCTGTTTCTCATGGATGATACTTACTTATTGTTACAGGAGACGTCAGATTACTATTTCTCCCGTACACTGTATCACTATTTTGTCCTGTTACGTCTGGGAATGCCAGGACTCTAAACTGATGTGACCCAAGACTAAAGTTCTGGACTGGAAGTGTTAAAGTACAAGTTGTGTAGAAGTATGATGGATCTCCAGATTGAGACAAGTTTTGGTAGTCTGTGGCTTGTATGACACTCTTCTCTGTATTCTGTTAAGAGTTGAGAAATTAAGTTTCTTATTACAAGAAATAATTATATTATTACTGGTGTCCCCATCAAGGTCAGCACCGTGCCGTGGTGATGGGGCTTAGTTCAGCCATCAGGGGCTGGAAACTAAGACTGGTCGGGCAGTCCCATTCGAGCAGGACCATAGTCCTGCTCAAGTAAGCAGAGTGCTGAAGACGGAGGCATCCAGCCAAAAGGTGCACAGATAATCAGGATGCCACGCACAAAACACAATGGAAACATGTCTGTATCTATAAAAAGTTATGGTGCCTGCCCTGTGGCGGACGTTCAGGCAGGGACGGTGCCGGGCCCTATACCTCGAAAGGGCCCAACCTCAGTTACTGAAAGTCCTTCTCAATTGCCTCGAGGAGCCAGGAGGCAAGGGAATAGAGCTACTGGCCAAACAAACTTTAAACGACCAATAAAAATAATGCACTGGAATGCTGAGGGTGTCAACAGTAAAAGAGATGGATACAGCAAAAAATTGGAACTTGAAAATGTCCTCAGTGAAGAACAAGTTAATATATGCTGTATCCAAGAAACACACCTCAGCAGCGACATAGCCTTCAAAATCAGAGGCTACCAGTGCTACCGATCTGACCGAAAGGACAGGCGAAAGGGTGGAATTCTGACACTAGTTAAAAACAATATCAGCGCATGTCAGCTGGAAGTATATATGGAAGGGGCAGAATACCAGATGCTCCACCTAAAAACAGACAGTGCAGAATTCCATCTCCTGAACTACTACTGCCCAAATGATAAACCATTGGCACTAGACACAATTCCAGATAAAGAGAGACTTATGGTGTGTGGTGACTTCAACAGCCACTCTCAGAGCTGGGGCTACAATCATATCGACAAGAGAGGTGAGGAACTTGAGAGCTGGCAGGATGAAAATAATCTCATCCTTATTAACCAACCAGCAGACTCACCAACCTTCTACTCGACAGCATGGCACACCACCTCTACACCAGATCTGGCATTCGACTCACCAGGCCTGGAATGGAACATCACACATGTCGTTGGAAAGCAGCTTGGGGGTAGTGACCACAGACAAGTATTCCTGGAAATCCACAATGAATTTACCAAGGACAGCAGCACGCTCACTAGGTGGAACTATAAGAGGGCAGACTGGAAAATGTACCAGCATTTAACCAGTGTTCTAGCTAAGGACATGAACTTGGACAAAGACATCAATAGAGCAGTGAGTGAATTTAATAGATGTATACTACATGCTGTTAGTAAAACCATACCCAGGGGGTCACGCAAAAACTACAAACCCTACTGGAATGATGAACTGGAAAAGCTGCAAAATGAGATGGAAACATCAAGACAGCAGGCTGAGAACAGACCTAGCCAAGAACATCACAACAAATATCAACAAACAAAGGCTAAATTTCAAAGAGCCAAGTTACAAGCCAGCCGGAGTAGCTGGAAAGAAAAAACAAAGTCGCTGAACCTAGAAAGAGATACTAGGAAATTATGGAAACTTGTAAAACAACTAAATGATGAAGGTACAGGGAGAAATACCAGGATCACACTTTATAAAGTTAGAAACATTTTAACAGGTAAACATGCAGATGATTACTTTGCAGATTCCTTTGCAGAAGACAATAACATCAAAGTCAGCCCAGACAAACAACAGGAGGTTCGAGAGAACCAGCAAAACATTGGACAAGGTGAACCTATACCTGACGTCATGGAGGCACCAATCACAATGAGAGAACTGGAGCATGCAATATCCAAATTGAAAATGAAAAAGTCCCCTGGAGCTGATGGAGTGTCCAATGAAATGATTAGAAACTTGGGAATTGCAGCAAGAGCAAAGCTACTGCAGATCTTTAACACAAGCTGGTCCACGGGTAATGTACCACAGGCGTGGAGAGAAGCAATAATGATACCACTCCTAAATCAGGAAACGATGGCAACACAGTCTTCATCTACAGGCCCATCAGCCTCACAAGCTGTCTATGCAAAACAATGGAACGCATTATCAATCTTAGGATGCAGTGGTACTTGAAAGTGAAAACCTTCTGGTATCACAGCAAGCAGGTTTCAGACAGTGCTACTCTACTGAAGATCAGGCAACCTACCTCTCCCAAGAGATTGAGGATGCCTTCCAAGAAAAGAAACTGGTACTAGCAGCATGGATAGACCTCAGGAAAGCATTTGATAAGGTCTGGAAAGAAGGGCTCCTAAAGAAATTGCGAAATTTCAGGGTTAGCTCAAGAATGTACAAATGGGTAAAAGCATACCTGCATAATAGAAGAGCCAGGGTACAATTAGATGGTCGCAAGAGCAAGAAAGTTCTACTGCGTCATGGAGTCCCCCAGGGAGGAGTCATGTCGCCCACACTTTTCTTGGTTTACATCAATGACCTAGTTTCTGAACTACCACACGGGATCAAAGTGGCAATATATGCTGACGACCTGGTGATCTGGTGCACAGAAGAACATGCGACAGTGGCCACTAAACAAATACAAAGAGCTATCGATGCCCTAACCTTATGGGCAAATAGATGGTGCGTCAGCATTAACACAGATAAGTACAGCACTACACTTTTTACCCTCTCACCAAAACAAAAAGCGGGTCATATCAAAATAGATGGAGAGCTTTTGAAAGAAGACAAACAACCCACATACCTCGGAGTTACTTTTGATGATAAACTGACATGGAAGCAGCACATAAACAAAGCAACACAAAAGCCAGGAGGAAGTTAGCTATCCTGAGAAAACTAAGTGGAACCACATGGGGAGCCAGTGGGAATATACTCAGTAAAGTTTACCAGCAAGGCATAAGACCACACCTGGAATATGGTTCAGCAGCATGGTGTCCTGCATCAAACACCACATTACAAGATCTAGATAAAGTGCAAAACCAGGCACTTAGAATAATGTTGGGAGCAATGAAATCAACACCCATAGCAGAGATGCAGAAAATGGGAAGAATGCAAACACTTGGCGAACGCAGAGACACAAAAGTACTAATTCAGGCAGAAAAGTTTCAGTGTATGCCAAGTCATCCAATGAAGGAAAGATTCCAAAATCTAGCAATGGGACGACTGAAAAGAAGCAGCTTTATCCATCAAGCTAAACGACTCCGCAGACAACTTACAGACCTACCTGAAGTTGACAGCCCCTTAAGGCCTGTACCAGAACAAACCCCATGGAGTGAAAGGCATGGAATGCCAATATACATTCAGACCCATGTGAAAGGAATACTAAGCGAGGACGAACAGAACAGTGTGCAGCGAAGGACAGTCACCCTCAGTTTCCTGGATGATGAATATCCACAAGATATATGGGTCAGAGTATACACAGATGGGTCAGCACAGAATGCTGTGAGGAATGGAGGTGCAGGTGTATATATAGAATATCAACACAAGCCTAGAGATACAATCAGAACACCGATAGGAAAATTCTGCAATAATTATGATGCAGAAATCCAGGCAATTAGTGTGGCAGCTAAAAAACTGTTGAACTCCAACTCTGACCTATAGCCTGTGGTATTCCTGACAGATGCAAGGTCAGTGCTTCAAGCTCTCCAGTCTGAAAAACTAACAGACTTGAAAAAACTACTTAGCGAATTGTCTTACCAGAGGGTAACCATGCAGTGGATACCCTCTTACTGTGGAATACCAGGAAATGAAAAAGCAGACCAACTGGCTAAGGAAGGTGCTGCCGAAGACCAACCAGATATACCAATCACCTACCATCAGAAAAAACAGATGATAAAGTCAATAAGAAAGCCACAAACACCAACACAAGATGACTATCATATTATGAACACACCAGAACAAGTTATAATTCTACGTCTCAGAACAGGACAAAACCGACTCCGCAGTCACATGTATACAAAGTTCAAGAATGGCAACACAGCCATGTGTACATGTGGACAGGCAGCACAGAGTGCCAAACATATACTTCAAGAGTGTTCTGAGCATGAACGCTGAGGCAGACATATTGGCCAGAGGAAACAACACTGGAATCAAAGCTCTATGGGACACTGTATGAGCTACAAAAGACAGTGAGTTTTATTAAGGAGACAGAATTACAGATATAGACATGTTTCAAGTGAACGAAAGAAGAAGAAGAAGATTACTGGTGTTAAAGTTAAAGTCAGACGGAAGTAGACAGGATTTCAACTAGGTCCACCAATTTTCATCCTCAAAATATTATGATGGATCTCCAGATTGAGACACGTTTTGGTAGTCTGTGACTTGTACGACACTCTTCTCCGTATTGTGTTAGAGTTGGGAAAGTCAGTTAGTTAGTCGTTGGATCATCGTCATTGCACTCCGGACAAGTCCATAGGTGCTCAGATCTTTCCTTGAGTGTATCCGCCATTACACGTTGACTGACTGTCCCAGTACGTTGTTGATTGACCATCATTCTTTTTCGCCTACGAAAACTCTCCTATCTAGCGACACCACATTTTAAACCAAGTTCCTTTATTCTAATCCTGGAACAAGGGTCATGGTCACTTGTACAGTCATTTGTTCGTGCGTTTTCACATAGGGCATTCAAAATGTCTGCCTGATCCATCGCTCCACCAACAGCCGTAGTAGCAGCGTGGGCGGCCAACCTATCTGCTCTTTCATTACCCCGGACTCCCGCGTGTCCCGGCACAAAAATAAAAGTCACTGTACGCACACAGGAATTATTCACTGCATCCAGCCACTGTTCTTGAACGTACCCCGTCTGAACTTTCACAATCATGTTCATGGAGTCACTGAGGATACAGGCATGCTCGCAGACAGTCTGTGAGCAGACCCATTTAAAAGCTTTGGTCACTGCCAGAATCTCCATTGTCAAGCTGCTTGTCGTCTGAACGAATGCACCACTTTCCTCTCTGATAGTCTCCCCCCACCTTTGAGCCGTGAAAGCCCAGGAACTCCTAATGTGTCTTTCAACCGAGCCATCTGTATATATAACTATATCACCTTCCCTGGAATTCTCACTGATCAGAGCGAGTACCTCAGACTCGACCACTGTCGGACACCATTCCCTGCACTCTCTATTGAGTGTTATTACTCCTTCGAAGGCTGTTGGGTAATCCGAGGGTGCCAGACTCCATTCGGCACCAGGTAGTACATCCTCCAATCTGCAGACACTCTGTATAACGTCCTCTGCGCGCCCCATCCATGACTTTCCTCTCTTTAGTCGACTTCCTTTCACTTTGATAATTTCTGGGTGTAGAGGGTGCTCTTTATCAGCGGTGATTTTTAGGTAGTCCCGCGCCCTGCACATTTGTATTCTTTGCTCCGCAGTTAGGCAATCAAGTAGGTATCGCATAGCTCGAGCCGATGAATCGCTCGTGCACCCCAAAATTATTCGCATTGCTTCATTTTGGATTCTATCCAATCTTTCTGTTTGAGTTTGACTCAGTGTCAGAATTGCCAGTGCGTACTCTACCACCGCCACCACAAATCCCAGATACAGCAGAAATAGCAGTTTCTGTTCGCATTGAGCAGCAGCCATAACTTTCATCGCCGCAAGACCTTTATAATCCTTTACAATTATGTGGTCAACATGATCTTTGAAACTCAGACTTCGGTCCAACATGACCCCCAACTACTTCATTGTGCTGGTTCTCTCGAGGACATCCCCTCTCAAAGTAACCGATGGCGTGGACGTGTTCACTATGTGATTGTTTAGGGAAAACCATGTTATCGATGCCTTTGATGGATTAACAAAAGCTCCAGAATTACTGCACCATTCTCCTATGCGATCAAGCTCCCTCTGCAAATTTCTGGCAATTCTTTCTCTATCTCTGCCCTGCCTCTATACCAAGATGTCATCAGCATAAGACATGGTTCTTCCTGGTCCTGCAATCTGACCGCCTGTAATTTGAACTGTATACACATTGAATAGTACTGGGGACAGAGGTGACCCTTGTGGTAGTCCTGAATTTATGACTGTTGGTGGCGAAGACCAACTCCCACACCTAAGAACAACCTGTCTCTGATAAAGTGCAGAGACAATCCACTTGAGAACAAATGGACTTACTTGGCGTTGCAGCATTATGGTCATCAGTAAATTCAAGGGCACTCTGTTATAAGCATCCTCCATGTCTATTGCAGCAGCGCATGTCTCCATTCGTTTGTCAAAACATTTGAAAACTTCCTGCGCGAACACGTCGGCATTGTGCCAAGTCTGCTTACCTGGATGATAACCTCCCAGTGTTAATGGTAGTCTATTATTCTTTTCTAGATGTAGGGACAATTTCCACGCTACAATCTTTTCTAACAACTTGCCGATCGTATTCTGCATGGATATGAGTCTGAAACCCTGTATCTTAGCATGACTCTTGCCAGACTTGGGTAGTGGGATCAAGTAACTATGCAACCAGTCCTCCTCTACTTTGCCGTTCGCTAGGCTCTTGTTGAACAACATTGCCAGCTCCTTAAGGTCTTCGTCTGACCTGCCTTTGAGATCATCGTACCTAATGCTGTCAGGTCCTGGCGCAGAGTTTCTTGATCTTTTCAGTACGGCTGTAATATCTTCAAGAGTAATTACATTATCGCTTTCCAAAGCTTGCTCCTTGCACATGTCTGTGACTGTTTTCATGATTTTATTGTAATTCACTAAATGATTTGTGCCTTGTAATGAGCCAGCAGTGCTGCACCCTTATTCTCATCTGTCTTCTGCCATACCAAGTCTGTGCTTTGAAAATTGGGGATTGTTATACGCTTCCTTGGGTCGTTCATTGATTTATGCAGGCGCCAGAACAGTTTTAATGACTTTTCTTTTGCAATCTCATGACAATAATCTTCCCTTTTCTTTTCCTTCGCAGCTTTAGCAATATCTTTAAATTTTTGACCCCTGTCGTCTTTGGTCTGCTTTAATTGCACAAGATCTGGCTGTGCGGTCACTTTTTTCCTTGCTTTCTGCAACTGCGCTACGTTTACTCTTCCATGCACATTGGACTTCATCATTCCACCAGGGGGGTTGATTCCACATTTGTGCCTTGGTGGCGTGTGTTCTACGTTTTTCCTTCCTAATTCTGTTTATGATGGACGACCCATTACGATCGTACTGGAAGGACTTAACTCTAGCTCTCTGTTGTTTAATTTTTCCTTTGTCCACCAACAAGACACATGGGAAATGGTCACTGCCGTGATGCGCTAACACATTCCATCTACATTTGGGTGCGATCAGCCGTCACTAGAGCCAGGTCGATTGCACTGTCGTTGTCGCCATCCCTAGCAGCAAGCCTTGTCATGCGCCCGTCGTTTATGCATACTAAATTTATATCAATCAAGGCCTCCTCAAGATCTCTTCCCTGTTGATTAGAGGTAGTATTGCCCCAAGAGCTTCCTTTTGCATTAAAATCCCCACATAAGATGACGTCTCTTTCTTCCTTTACTACCTCAACTAAAGATTTCCATCCCTGCATGTTCAGGCTGGTGTTGCACGCATAAACGTTGACGAACACGAAAGGGTGATGTGCGTTTTGTACCCTGATAGCTTGCAGCTGAATATCACCACTATCCCATTTGGACACGTATATCTCGACAGCGTCAATGCCTTCTCGTACACGAATTACTTGCCCCAGGTGTCACATATTGTAGAAACTTTGAAAGCCGGTGACTTGAAGACGGTTTCGTATTCCCAAACGCGATTCTTGTAGGGCTACACAATCTGCACTGTAGATTAATTTATCGAGATCTGGGCGCCTTTTTTCCACACTTGCGACATTCCAGAATAAAACACGTAGCGATTTTAACGACAGACGCTCGACCTTCGATCTGTGGCGCCTCGCTCCAGCGCGCCGACCTTGTCGTTTGGCCCCGCCCCGTTTAGGACGTTTTCGTTTGCCGGCCATTAGTGTGTACTCATGAACATTTCAGCTCTGATGCACGTACTCCGTTGCACCGGCGAAGAACTTGATGAGTGGACTCCCTTGCCAAAATAACTAACACCACATCCTAGACGAAATAATGAATAAATCCATCTTTCAAGTGATGTTGACGGTGTACAAAAACACACGTCGATATGTCCGCCATTTTGACCGGAAGTCTGACATTCAGCTCACAGTCTGACAAAACTACACAATTTCCTTTCATTCCCAGTCTGACAAGACTACACAATTTTCTTTCATTCACAGTCTGACAAGACTACACAATTTTCTTTCATTCACAGTCTGACAAGACAACACAATTTTCTTTGAACAATAACAGAAAAAACATAATTTTTGACAATTGTATCACTGTATCACCGAAACAACAGTGATAGAATCTGAAAAGGGTGTGACATCATATAACTGCTTATGCCCCTTAAACATAATAACTGTTTGGTGTTTACAAGTCCACAGATCGTTAGGAATTTCAATCCAGGCTCAGAAAAGTATGATGCTGTGTAAACATGAATGTCTTGAAATGAGGGAATGCTACTGTATGAGTTGTAGTTTTTTGTCGCTTTCAAATTTCCTACATTGTTCTACTATTTTACAAGTTTTTGTCTCTTTCAAATTTTCTACAGTTTTCTACTATTTTACAAGTTTTTGTCTCAAATTTCCTACAGTGTTCTACTATTTATCATTTTTGTCTCAAATTTCCTACAGTGTTCTACTATTTATCATTTTTGTCTCAAATTTCCAACAGTGTTCTACTATTTTACAAGTTTTTGTCTCAAATTTCCTACAGTGTTCTATTATTTTACAAGTGTTAAAAATTCATTTGAAATTTTACACTGACCAGCTCCCTGAGCACATGTAAAGATGCACAAGGATATCATTCTCATCATCACTATGCTGTGATCATGTTTCCTGTAAACGATAACCTCCTGTGTTCATTCTCAAATTCCTGAAAATTAAAAGGATGTAGTCCGTAGATGAGAATGAATTGTGTCACTGTTTACAGGTTTACTATAATGTCTACGCTTTTCAATACGACACATCTGACTTCAGAATGGCTTCTGGGTCATTTTAATTCTATATGGGATAGGACAGCCAACCTTCCCATACCTTTCTTAGTTGCCACTTGCGACACACATGGATGGTAAACAGTGTTATTATTCGTTGCTCCCTTTTTGAAACACATGGGCGAATATGTGATATATATGTGAAGATCTACTTACATTATTAATCCATGAAAACTGACAGAATGGACGGGGATATATCCTTCCTACAGTACACATAACCTTGACATTGCTTGCGTCTGCTTGAAGTTCTGGTTGTTGGCATGACACATTATCTGGTCTCGCTGAAGGCAACATAAACGAAAATATGAATTTGAATATAAACGAAACACATGAATTTGAACAATTATGCTACATGGAAACAGTATAATTGATTGTTCGTAATTATAATAATCTCATTGTACACAAATATTGACCTAAACCAGTGGCGGCCAATCGTTTTGAGTCCCTGGGTTGAATTGTGTCCCTTTCACAATGGTGTGGGTCAAATACTCCTGTAAATGTCTACGCTTCCTAATTAGTTGCCACCAAGGATATACCGGTACAACTTTCTTCGCTTTGTAAGACTTGCCACATTTTTTGAAATCTATAGTTATTATCAGACATCAATGAAGGCTGGTAGTGAGCAATTCTGTTTTCAGCTAGAGTAACATCAGTGATATTGGTGTGACATAATAATTTCCTCCTTATCACTGTTTAGTATCATGTTTTATAAATAACTTGTGATCTGATATTTTGTGTTCAGGGGCCTGGGCACATATTACTTTTTAAGACTTACAGGATGTATTTCAGAGAACTCTTTGCGTTGTGTCATGGTTTATAGGTTAAATGCAATATCTGCACCTTTCGGTCTGACACATCCGACTTCAGCATAGCTTCTGGGTTACTTTGACCCTCTATGGGATAGGACAACCAACTCTACCCCCAAAACCTTCTTAGTCAGCCTCTTACATGCATGGCAGGTCAACAATGTTACTATTCTGTGCCCCATTTTAGGCCATTAGGCTCAACTACACAAGTGAGTGTTGGTGTTGAGAAAAGAGGCTGAGGCTACTTTTGCTCTCTGTGGCTTTCAGATATTCTATGTAAGAGAAAAGAGGTTGAGGCTATTACTGTTGCCATCTGTGGGTTTCAGAGATAAAGAGGTTGAGGCTATTACTGTTGTCATCTGTGGCTTTCAGACATTCTATATATAAGACAAGAGACTGAGGTTATTACTGTTATCCTCTGTAGCTTTCAGAGATTCTATATACAAGGGAAAAATTATTTGATTCTAAGATCATACTCTTTAAAGCGATTCAAGATGGCCCTTTTTTGCACAAACAGTTTACATCAACAGTTACTGCCAACCAACAAGATATTGCAGGAAGAGAGATAGACCACTCCTGAGATTTAAAGATATATGCAAGGCCTCAATGAAAGACTTCCATATTGAATATAATAGATAGGAAAATGTGGCAGAATACAGCAGTGGTTGGCTGTCAGACCTGAACACAAATGACACATACTGAAAGCAAAGGTCATTACAGCTTTGCAGTGACTACTATAATCCACATCAAACTCTATCTAAACATGGGAACTTGCTAAAATAAGTCATCTAACACACAAAAATTGCCGTATAAACATTGTAAACTTAGTAGAATCATCAAACACAAATCAAGGGACACTGGATGTCCCTATAGGAAGTCCATCAGCTAGGCACAATCTCACGTGCATCACATTACTGGTTTGATTCCCATAAGCTGTGCTTGCCATTCTGTCACTCATCTAAACGTATCTAAGTATTCCAGTACGTTGTTAATTGTGGGTTCATTACATATTTCCAGAAAGGACACACTTCTTCCGGTACAATACCAGAATCAGTGGACAAATCATGTGACAACATAACCAATTTTTAAATTTCATATGCTATTGCACTATCTCGGAAACTTAAAAAGTCCTAACTTAAAATACCGATCTAGCTATTTGTGCGCAATGAACTGGCCATCCACCTCCCACTAAGTGTACAGCGTGCATGTTGAATGATCAGGGGCTCTTATTGCACAACGTGTAGAATATTGGATGCATCGGTATATGCGTCATTATCGGAATTTCATTTCTTTTAATTATGTTTGCTATTTGTTTCGAAGAAACCTGTCCACTGATTCTTGTATTGTACCCTTCTTCCTTTCTCAACTGGTCCCTTACATTCTCATCATTCTATGAACAATCATACATATTCCTCAACAATCATACATATTCCTCAACAATCATACATATTCCTCAGCAATCATACATATTCCTCAACAATCATACATATTCCTCAACAATCATGTAACCAGAATGTAACCTTAAAAATGGGGTCATTTTCCCAATTTGGTTTGTACTTTCTTCTCATTAAATGAGAGAATTGATGATATTTCTGCTGATCATCTTCAGAAACAAGTTAAGGAAGGGTGCGGGTTTACCCATTGTTTGGCAAAATTTATAGTGCTGAAAGTTACGTTCTGATTTTTCTACGGGGAGTTGTGGGGGTGGGGGGGGGGGGGTGGAGGGGGTATTTGAAAGCCACCAATCCCCCATTATTTAAGGTTTTGCTTGCCACTAGTCGTGATCATGTAGAAATCAGACAGTCTTTAGTAACATGAACAACTGGTATACATTGAGAATGACCAGAAAACATCCATTTATACTCTGTTCCTTTTAAGAGTGAAGTAGGTCAGTGCTTCTGATTGGTTGTTGCACGCAGAACGCATTATAATCATTATACTCGATTGTTAAGTTGTCCGGTTCTGTGGTGAAGTGGTACAGAGTGCGTCTGTGACGGCAAAGGTACCGAGTTTGATCCTCACCACAGGCAATTGTGCATCCGGACCGTTCAGAAAGCAATGGCAACCTACTGAACATATTTATATTGCCTAGAAAATCACCACAGCCAACAAATGCTGGGTTGATAGCTACGTCCTGGATAGGATATGCTACCAATTTTGTTAAGTGTCCAATAATGTTTTTAAATTTCGTTTTTGAATGTTGTTTGATGTCTGAGTTGCTGTTGAGAAGTGGTTGCACAGATGCATAAATTGAATTTGGCAATCTTGAGCTACTGTTGTTACATGAAGTTTGCCAGGCCTTGGACTATCATTGGATGTATATGTAGCCTGAAATCTCTCATTCAGCCTCACTTTAGTGGAATGGTCACAATTAAAATGTCTGGCAACTTCTCTGATCACCAAACTACTCATCAGTATACTAACAGCCTGAGATCGCTCTTGAGATTAAAGTCGAGGCATTGCACACACAAAAACACACTTCTTCCTTTTGATGAAAATAAAAATGGCATTTCACTCCCTGAAACTTTATTAATGTGTATGTGAAATTTCAACTTTATTTGACTAATAATATGGCCAGAATTTAGTAATTAGATGTTGCGATGCAAATAAAATTTGAATAAAACATGACAACGACAATAAAACATGAAAACATTAAAGTTAACCCATGTACATTCATGTGGTTTGACAATTACTCACTGAAATAAGCAATTCAAGGGTGAAACTAGGTCTCCTTTTGGTGCGTTTTTAATAATTGCTGGTATATTTGAATACTTTGTATTTCTTGTTTGTTATATGTTTCTTCAAAACGGTCCCTTTGGACTGTAATGTGAAAATAGTCCAAGTCCTTTTGTTTATTGTTATTTATGTTGATAGTTGACTGTAGCATTATTACCTCATCATAGTATGTATCGCTTGCTCTATTGCAGCATTCTCTCAAAGTACTGATAATGTGGCTTAGATTGATCAAAAGACATGTCTGATAGTTACTGATAGTTTCACTAATTGAGATTCATGTACAGAACACATGTCTATTAGTTTCACAAGTTGAGATTCATGTTTATACAGTTAAGTGTTAAACATTGTTCACAAGTTGGAGGTACATAAATCACTGCTAGAAATCACAAGCTGGAGAAACAGGAATCACTGCTGGAAATCACACTATATGCCACTCATGAATTTCATATAATAACAATAATGGGCCTAATACAGTATAATGGTTGTGCTATAAGAAATATAATCTATGATCCATGGTGATGATGGATGTGATTCACAAGATCCATCTCAGTCAAAGTCTTCACGGTATATACAAGGAATCACAGTCCCAACTGTAACATCGAGTGCTGTCTTGTGTCTTCTTAGATATGCAACCTTTGAACTAACTGCTATTGCTTTCTCCTTTGTCTTTATACCATTCCTGATCTTTCCCCTCCATGTAAAACAATCCATGGTGACCTGCTCGCATGATTCTGTATCAATCCCTATATCATGTATATCTCATTTGCATATGCCTTTGTACAAAAGTAGAGGAGGTCAACCCTGAGATCTTTTCTCAGACTATAATTGTTTATATAGCACACCCTTCAATATTCTGCCATCTTCCATCCTCCTACTATGTTCAACTATCTGATTCTGCACAGCCTTGGCATAGATAATACTGTGGTATTGCTTGTTCTCTTTAATAAATCAGTGTTGCTGTCTGTCCTGTAACCTGACTCCAAGAATTCTATGTAGGTCCTGCATGTGAATGCTGTTTAGTCATCTCTCCAGTTGCATACAGGTTGCCCATGTTTCACTGCCATAGAAGAGGGTGCTGAGGACACACACATGGTAAACCATAAGTTTAAAATTTACTTAATTTTCTGTTTCCCCTGGCCCTTTTTGTTAGCCTGTTCATTGTTATAGATGCCTTGCCAATCATGATGCTTCTTTTGTGATCCAGTGATAATTTATTGTTGATTGAGGATCCTAGATATGTAAAGTAGTCAACAATCACTAGCTTATCACCATGGATGACAATTTGAGCTGCTTGATGGCAGCCTGTGTTATAATTTGTGTCTTATATTTGCTGCTGATTGTTAGTCCAAACTCAAGTCAGGCATCAGAAAAGGCAGCTAGTAAGTTTTGCAGTTCCTCCTCTGAGCTTCACATTTGCAGCATCATCTGGCAGAGAGCAATTCTTATCAGGGCCTTTCTTATCATGATAATAATACAACATAAAACTCAATAGGGTCGTCGTGGTGCCACATCAGCACAATAAGCCCTCCAAAACCTCTAGTCACAGCCATACGGACGAGTGTGGAAAATCACTCCCAGACAATTCCGTCATGTTTTCAACAAAAGAGCTCTTTACTTTCCACTTCTTCTTACACCTTAAATTGTTTCTTGAAGGGTAATATTTGAAACTTAATATTGTCTCAATACATACCACAACCACACAAGCTAACACCATCCCTCCACTGTCAACGGTGAATAGTAAATCATTATCATCATCATCAAGTGAACAGAAATTAAAGTATAAGATGTTCTTACCATACACTGTGAGGTCACACACACCAGGATTAGTAGCACCACCTTCAACAATACATGTATATGTGTCTTCATTGTATCTGGTCACATTGATAATTGTCACGACACGTGATTGGTTCGTATAAGATACATTGTATCTAGAGCTGATGTATGAGGAACAGTATTGTGGACAACATGTAGCAAGTGATTTATCCTTTATGCTTCTCCATAATACACCAACATTAGGCAAGTCATCACAAGTAAAGCTGTAAGGTGTCAGTTCTTCTGCAGGAAAACATGACAGTCTGAGTGCTGTAAATAACCAAATAAAATATCAATATATATAGATTATCTGTGAGACATGACGAAAATAATATAAAAGTGTTCAATTGATGATGATGCTGATGAAATAATCTCTTTAGCTGTGAACAGGTAACTCTTGACAGGAATATCATCACACATCAAGTTATAAGGTTTGAATTCTTCTGTACGATTACATGACAGTCTGTGCTGTAAGCAAATAAAACAACACAGTGTGATAACAAAAACATGATTGACTGGTTTATTACTTTGTTCCTCCGGTGACCGCAAACATTAGTCCTTAAGGGTGGATATAGTGTCTTAGTTTGATCGACCCGCATGGACTGAACACCCAACAGCATTTCTCTTAGTATGTTGACATGTCTGCTCCCCACATTAATATTACTTTTGATTTTTTGCTGTGGTGTTTTTCCTTGCACTGTAATTTTGTTCCATGTGGTTTTCTTTCTCATTCATTATAATTGAGTATCAGTTTTAATTTTTCATTTTCATGTTTAGTTTTGAGTTGTTGCTTTTTTTTGATGCATATTCATGCCACTGGGTAATTTTCATCACTCCACATGACCTTGTTTTACAATGTCACCTTAGTTCTGTTCTAATTTACATGTTACATCATATTCAGTGATATATATGTGTTGTAATGCATGTGTATGTCCTGTGTGCATATGAATTCCTTGTCTGAGTATTTATGTATGTCTGTTTTTTTTTACTTTAGTTTCATAGTGTTATAGGTGTATGTGCACATTTGCACCCGCACACCTATCCATGCAAACACACCCATCCCATCCAACCTCCGCTGCCCCCCCACCACACACACACACACACACACACACACGCGCGCGAACGTGTTTTTCTATTGATACACATTTGTGGCGTATTGTTTATGAATTTCTATATATTTGTGTGATTTGTCTATGTTTGTTTTCTGTTGTACTTTTGTTGCTGCCATTTTATTCTACGGTATTTCAAATCCCATTTGCTGTACTAATATACTGCAGAAAACGACTGTTTTATTTCTCACCAGTAATATAAATTACCTACCTGAAGTTGTAGAGGCTATAATGAACAGAACTTGAATGTACAGTGAGCCAGTCATTCCATTATTTTCTGTTGTTGAAAATAAAATAAAAATTTTAATTTTAAATTACCATATTCTTAATCATTAACATATTAATTATGTCTTGTATTGCCAGTTAGGGTTTGATCATTGGTCTAACAAGCTATTATCATAAAAAAAACCTGTGTTACAGAAACCCAGACCCAAAAATGGCTGTGAAAGTTGGAAAATAACAAAAAATACTGGAGAAGACATTAAATTCATTAGAAAATAAATGTCATAGAAAACTCTTAAATATTGGTTGAGAAGAATTCAAGTCAAACAAGCAAGTAAGAGAAGACACCAAACAGCAATATGTTTCTACAACAATAAGAAGAAAACAATAGACTTATACCGGACATGTACTTAGAAAGAATGAAAATAGACTGCCACCACAAGCATTAAAATGGGTACCAGATGGCAAAAGAAAAGTAGACAGACCAAGAGAGACTCTTTGCAGAACAACCATCAAAGAGGTTATGACTATGAGTCTTAACACCATGCAAGAAGTACATACAGTAACATCAAATCGCTTGAACTAGAGAGGTTAGGTTTCTGCCCTATGCACCGTAATCAGCACTGAAGGAACATATTGGATTGCCAATTATGTAGGGGACTTGAAACTTCAAGAAATTTTCCCTCAACATCTTAAACTTTGTTAAAGGAGTTTTAGGTATAAATATATTCTGGAAAGAATGTGTCACCTGATATGTATTGTGACTTTTATCGTAGTGCCATGTTGCTGTCTCCTCCATCTCTATTTAATTTCAGTCCTCTTTTTCCTGCTTCCATTTCTAATTACACCACACACTGATACAGTAGCTTCTTTTACATTGTCTTTGTATTTTATCCAGTGAGCGTCGAGAGTTTTAAGTCATTTATCTATTTGGTCATTCATTCATTCATTTTCCTTTAGCGCTGAAGTTAGCGCATAGGGCAGAAGTCAGATCTCTCTAATGATCTCTCTAATCTGTTCAATGCTATTCCGTGCAGTTCTCGAATAGTATGAATATTGGTTGTTTTAATTTCTCTAAGTGTTGTTCTTCTGAGTGTTTCCTTTGGTCTACCCTTGGCTATTCTGCCTTTTGGTATCCATGCAAGAGATTGGTGATGTATTCTGTTATTGTATGCGCGAAGGACATGTCTGATGTAGGACCAACGGCGTTTCCTAATAACATATGTGATGTAGTTTTGATGTGTCTCTTCTCTAATTTCTTCGTTCGATTTGAATTCGCTTGAGTGGGTGTTAGTTAATCTGCGAAGGCATTTGTTTTCAAAAATCAATAGTTTTTTTCTGAAGATAAAGAACTTTTCCAGCTCTCACATCCATATTACAGTGCTGGATGTTTGTTTGTTTGTTTTGCGTTCGCTCCATTGTAACCATCACATATATCCGTGCGATTTCCGCCGGGAGCGTGATTACGTTGTGCCACCGTTATGCGCCTTGTAGGCTTAGCACATCCGATTTCGGCATGCCTTGACAAATCGGGTGGGCTACCCTTAGCCTGTGACAGCCTCTATTTCTGTCTCCAGGCACGCGTAGTGGCGACTCTTCGCCCAGACGATTTTTGCTCTCGTCTTACTCGCACGAGGTGTTCTACTGTCTATGAACTTGCCTCGTGTAATTAGACGTGCTGTGCCTGTGCCCATTGGGTACTGAATCGTTTCTCATCCGTGAGCCTGATTCCCTAAGGGGAAGAACTCAACAAAGGAGTTGGACCCTGGCTCTTTCGCCCTCTTAGCCGAGGTGTCATTCACCGACATCGTGTACCCCTCGTCCAAGTTCGAGTCTCACACCACGCGTTTGAGAGCAAGGCGTTCTCAAGCTGAGCGTCCTTGTCCCAATAGCGCCTGAGCCCATCAGGTACTGAACCCTTTCTCTCTTCAAGTGTATTTCCGGTGTAGGAAAACCTGACAGTAGAGTTAGGCCAGGGCTAAATCGTTGTCCCTTTTGTGCCTGAGCCCATCGGGTACGGAATCCTTTCTCTCTGCAAGTGTACTTCCGGTATAGGAAACCTTGACAGTAGAGTTGGGCCAGGACTACCATCGTTGTCCCTTTCTTGCCTAAGCCCATCGGGTACAGAACCCTTTCTCTTCTCGTCTCTTGCTCTGGATGTGCACTCTGCTAGAATATAATTTATCCATCTTGTGATGTTTCTCTCCAATTTTATATCTACCTACCTCTTACTTGCCTCCCTTTAACTCGACCCTCGAACAAGGTCTTCAACAAGGTGTCATATTTAATATTTAATATGTTCAAAATACTTTATTTGTTTGATACTTATTTCCTTTGTTATTTTTTCATATGAGGTGTTGTTTTTCCATAGGGCCTATATCCGCATCTCAAAGGCATCTGTAACTTAGTTAAAAGATGCTTATGAAACAATCCCTTTATGATTCGGTAGCTCTTGAATGTAATTCAGTAGTTCTTGAAAGCCCATACCTTTCTAAAACTGCAGAGACCCTCCTCAATATTTTAACCGAGGTGACACCAAAACTTGCATAAGGTTAGTTGTCTCAAAGGAATGGTTATGTTTATAGAATAATAATAAGACCCATAACCCAAAAGGGAAGTAGGGATGCCACAATGGAGACATCAGCACAGAAAGTTCCCTTTAAACAACTCTATATAAATAACCAAATGGTCAGAGGGTGTCCGACAAAGTGGATGATGCCGCAGTAACCTAATGAACAAATAGTAACGCAAAATGAGGTAAACAGGTTACTAAAACACTTACCTAGCCTATTAATAAAAATATATTTTTAAAAAACATACAATAAAACTAAACAGGACAATTCTCCACGTATCGGCTCAAATTGAACCTTTTTCAAGAGACAAACAACAGATAACGACAAAATAAAAAAAATAAAAATGGATGTCTATATTTCATCAAGCCCCGTCTCCATAATAGCGCAGGGATGGCAACGTATCTAGTAAAAGTGAAAATGCGTGCATTCATTATAAACAAACCGAAAGTGGGAAATTAGAGACACTATAGATGAGTGCAAGAATAATAAAAGAAAAAGATAAGAAAAATACCCCTTTTGTCACTCTATCAGACAGGCAGGTTTTAAGAACATAGTCACAAAAGGCACGACTGAAGGGAACAGAGACAGATGGGGACGTGAGAAAATATTCATGTGACAACCTAGCAAGGCTTGGAAACAACGATCCTGATAACAATACTGTGAACAGAGAACCATGGTCACCTACGCCAACAAGAATGGCATATGACAATGATAGATGAGTAATGATGAGGTTGTGTGGTGGTGGGATGAGTGGGTTTGGGGAAGGAAGGATAGAAGAAGAATCAACATTTGAAAATGCATGGAATGAATGTGAAACCAAATATAGACATAAACATATATATAAAACCAAAACTAAACATACATAGAAATGTAAACACACACCAAGAGTCAAGAAATAAACACATAACAAGATGGACATAGATGTGTGAAGGATGCCCACACAAAATGCACAGGCATGTAAATGTATCCACACACAGGAAAGGGCTCACACCAGAATAGGTATACACATTGACACAGAATGGAGATACGTGCATTAACATAAAAAAGCGCTCACATAAATATACATATATATATATATATATGTATACATAAATATGAACATTCATGCACATAAACACTTTCTCACATAAATAATAACATGAACATTCGTACACATAGAAACATATACATATATTAATGTAAATATAAACGTTCGTTCACATAAAGATAATGCTATAACAACTGCATATGTATACATACAAATGTGTGTCCCAAAGTAATTGTGTGGATACATAGAACCATGTAAAACGAAATGCATATACAAATAACTATACATGTGTGGGCACCCATCGAAGAGACAACTGCAATAAAAACGAGGAAATCAAAATCTAAATATGTAAATGATTTAACAATAACAAAATGGCAGAGTACAAAATAATCACATATTGATATACACAAACGAAAGAAGACATAAAGGAATTATATAGAAGAACGGCAAACACAAAAATAATAATTATTCACGAAAGTGTACAAAGACAAATAATTACAAGAATCAGTGCAATACGGGAGTAGAAGGTATAAAGAAAAGGTGGGTAACTCAAACAAAACGGTGATTAATGTTCATTCCGTGTGGTTGCAAGACTCCCATATGACAAATGAGACGATATTCCAAGGACTGACGTTGCCGGTCACCGGTATAACAACGTAACAAACCGGTTACAGAGACATCAGAGCTACCATGATCTGACAGGCTGTTAAAATGATTAGCCACTGGGTAGTCACGATGATTCGTGATATCTCTCAAATGTTCGGCGAATCTATCAGCTAAACGTCTAAAAACATTTGAGAGATATCACGAATCATCGTGACTACCCAGTGGCTAATCATTTTAACAGCCCATCACATCATGGTAGCTCTGATGTCTCTGTAACCGGTTTGTTACGTTGTTATACCGGTGACCGGCAACGTCAGTCCTTGGAATATCGTCTCATTTGTCATATGGGAGTCTTGCAACCACACGGAATGAACATTAATCACCGTTTTGTTTGAGTTACCCACCTTTTCTTTATACCTTCTACTCCCGTATTGCACTGATTCTTGTAATTATTTGTCTTTGTACACTTTCGTGAATAATTATTATTTTTGTGTTTGCCGTTCTTCTATATAATTCCTTTATGTCTTCTTTCGTTTGTGTATGTCAATATGTGATTATTTTGTACTCTGCCATTTTGTTATTGTTAAATCATTTACATATTTAGATTTTGATTTCCTCGTTTTTATTGCAGTTGTCTCTTCGATGGGTGCCCACACATGTATAGTTATTTGTATATGCATTTCGTTTTACATGGTTCTATGTATCCACACAATTACTTTGGGACACACATTTGTATGTATACATATGCAGTTATTATAGCATTATCTTTATGTGAACGAACGTTTATATTTACATTAATATATGTATATGCTTCTATGTGTACGAATGTTCATGTTATTATTTATGTGAGAAAGTGTTTATGCGCATGAATGTTCATATTTATGTATACATATATATATATATATATGTATATTTATGTGAGCGCTTTTTATGTTAATGCACGTATCTCCATTCTGTGTCAATGTGTATACCTATTCTGGTGTGAGCCCTTTCCTGTGTGTGGATACATTTACATGCCTGTGCATTTTGTGTCCATCTTGTTATGTGTTTATTTCTTGACTCTTGGTGTGTGTTTACATTTCTATGTATGTTTAGGTTTGGTTTTATATATATGTTTATGTCTATATTTGTTTTCACATTCATTCCATGCGTTTTCAAATGTTGATTCTTCTTCTATCCTTCCTTCCCCAAACCCACTCATCCCACCACCACACAACCTCATCATTACTCATCTATCATTGTCATATGCCATTCTTGTTGGCGTAGGTGACCATGGTTCTCTGTTCACAGTATTGTTATCAAGATCATTGTTTCCAAGCCTTGCTAGGTTGTCACATGAATATTTTCTCACGTCCCCATCTGTCTCTGTTCCCTTCAGTCGTGCCTTTTGTGACTATGTTCTTAAAACCTGCCTGTCTGATAGAGTGACAAAAGGGGTATTTTTCTTATCTTTTTCTTTTATTATTCTTGCACTCATCTATAGTGTCTCTAATTTCCCACTTTCGGTTTGTTTATAATGAATGCACGCATTTTCACTTTTACTAGATACGTTGCCATCCCTGCGCTATTATGGAGATGGGGCTTGATGAAATATAGACATCTATTTTGTTTTTTATTTTGTCGTTATTTGTTGTTTGTCTCTTGAAAAAGGTTCAATTTGAGCCGATACGTGGAGAATTGTCCTGTTTAGTTTTATTGTATGTTTTTAAAAAATATATTTTTATTAATAGGCTAGGTAAGTGTTTTAGTAACCTGTTTACCTCATTTTGCGTTACTAAACAACTCTATCCTTAGTCATTCGGAGGAGTGTAGAAAAATCATGCCCATACCATTTCTTGATGTTATCAATACAGGACTTTCTCTTCTCTCCTCTTTCCATCCTCGACTCTTCCCCGCAAAATAATTTTAGAAAGTGAGTCATTTATTGTTACATGTCCACACCAAAGAAGTTTACATTGTTTTTCAAATGTCAAAAATTGTTCATTATGACCTGCAAATTTGTTTATCCAGTGCTGGACAACTATATAAATAATTCTCCACAAACTGTAGCCTCAAATGGTCAAAAGATGCAATATCCTCTGGTCTGCATCTCTTTGTCATCCATGAGGACCAAAAGTAAATGTAGAGTCCTGTATTATGCTATATAATTATAAGAACCCCGCATATTGGAAAAAAAAACAAAAGTACTGAAGAAGACATTGAATTCATTAGAAAATAAAAGAAAATATATAGTATTTAGCAATGGTTTTTTTCTATACACCTTTTACCCACCTTTTTGTATGCATGTCCAAAAAAAAATTCAACTGTGAAATAGGCATACTACATGAAAAAAGAACATCTCATTTATTGTTAATGAGAATGTTAAAAGTGTCAAGGACACTGATGCAAGTGTTATCCAGATGATATCTAGATTAGCAGGATCTGGGTTTATAGCCGACTCTAGCCACTTTTCCCAGGTAGTAAAATGTAATGGAAAAGCTAGTTTCCTATTTCATCATCATGTGCCGTCTCCGCAACGAAGGTTGGCTGCAACGTATCTCCAACATCTATTGTCTTGGTGGTGCACTCTGCTAAACTGTAACCTGTCCATCGTGTAATGTTACTCTCCCACTTATATCTCTGCCTACCTCTTGCTCGCTTCCCTTTGACTTTACCCTCAAGTAAGGTCTTCAATAAGGTGTCATGTCTTTTAATGTGTCCAAAGTATTTTATTTGCCTGATCTTTATTTCTCTTAGTAGTTCTTTCTTCATATTAAGTGTCTTTAGCCCCTCTTTATTTGTTTTCTTCTCTTTCCATGACGTTCTTCCTATATTTCTATATACCCACATCTCAAAGGCATCAATTTTGTCTTCTAATTGTTTATTTAGTGTCCATGTTTCTGAGCCATAATTTAATATGGAATAGATGTAGCATTTTATAATTCTCATTTTTAACTTGTTTGTAATTTGTTTAGATATTAATAATTTCTTCATGTCATTGAAGGTACTTTTAGCCATTCCTATTCTCCTTTTAACTTCTGTTTCACATCTGCCTTCATTTGTGACTATGTGTCCAAGATATTGATACTGTTTTACTTGTTGTAGTTTCTCTCCCTGTATGTTTATGTTTACCTCCTGTTCTTCTGTGTCTTTGCTGATTATCATGGTTTTTGTTTTTTGAATGTTTATATCCAGTCCATATTCCTTACTTGATTTATTGACTTGATCTATTAGTCTTTGTAGTTCATGTTCACTTTCTGCTAAAAGAACAGTGTCATCTGCATATCTAAGGTTGTTTATTATTTTCCCATTGACCTAGAGTCCTGGTATTTCTTCTATATTTTTAAAGATATTCTCTGTGTAGATATTAAATAGGCTTGGTGATAAAATGCATCCTTGTCTTACCCCTCTTCTTATTTCTATGTATGGAGAGTAGCTGTTTTCACATCTTATTGATGCAGTTTGTTCCCAATATATATTTCTAATCAGCCTGATGTCTTTTCCATCTATGCCTATTTCTTGAAGACATTTGATTAATTTTTTATGTTGGACTCTGTCAAAGGCCTTGCTGTAGTCTATGAAGCAAATATAGATACTTTTTTGGACTTCTATATATTTATCTATCACTAGCCGGATACTCAGTATAGCTTCTCTGGTTCCTTTGTTTTTCCTAAAACCGAATTGTTCTTCACCGACCTCCATGTCTATCTTGTTAGATGGCTCATTAGACTTATTGTTCTATATTCTGTACAGTCCACAGCCTTGGGCTTCTTAGGTAGTGGTATGAATATTGATGATTTAGGTCTTTAGGTATATGGCCTGTTTCGTATATGTCATTGCAAATTTCTGTGATAGTATCTACGCCAAATTCATTTAGAGTTTTTATTATGTCTGCTGTTATGTTGTCAGAGCCTGCAGCTTTTCCACATTTTATTGAATTTATTGCATGTTCTACTTCTGATTTCAGTATTGCTGGTCCATCATTGTTGTGTATTGTTGGTTTTTTGTTCCGTTGGTCGTCAAACAGTTCTGTTATATAATCTGCCCATCTTGTGAGTGCTTCTGTTTTATCAAATATTATTTTACCATTTTTATCTTTAATGCAGTCACCCCCATTTATAGGATTTTTCTTATTTGTGATCAGCCTTATCTCCTTATGCATTAATTTTGTCTTCTGTTGTATGGACATCTCCTCTATTTCACTGCATTTTGTTTCTAGCCATTGTTTTTTCGCTGTTCTGCACATGTTACGCATCTCCTTGTCTATACTTGAGTATTTTGGCGTATTTTTAGCTTTCTTTCTTTCTGTCATTTTCTCTAATATTTCATCTGTCATCCATGTTTGTTTGTTCTTGGTATTTCTTGTTGGTAAATTTTTACTTGATGTTTTAATACTTTTCTTTAGGCTTTCCCATTTATTGTCTATTTTCTCTTCTGGATTTTCCCTTCTGTATTGTTCCATGCACTCTATCATTAGATGTTCATATCTATTCCTTACATCTACAAGGTATTTTTGTTGTATGTCTTGTTGTTTTAGTGCTGATGCGTCTATCTGTGGTTCTTGGACTCCTCTATTTACTATCTTTTTAAGTTTGACATTTATTTTGCACAGCACTGGATTATGGTTAGAGTTGATATCTGCACCTGGGTATGTTTTGATGTTTTTGACACTATTTCTAAATCTATTTTTAATCATAATGTAATCTATTTGGTTCCTCTTTCTGTCGCCAGGGCTTTTCCATGTATATAATCTTCTATTTTGATGTTCAAAGAATGTATTACATATGATCATATTGTTCTCCTCACAGAACTGTATAAGTCTTTCTCCTCTGTCATTTCTTGTCCCTAGTCCACATTGCCCTACAATGTTCTTATGTCTTCCTTTCCCTATTTTTGCATTCATGTCTCCCATGACTATTAAAATGTCTGTTGATTTTACTGGTTTGAGTAGTTGTAGATCTTCGTAGTACTGTTCTATTTCTTCTTCAGTGTAATCTGTAGTTGGTGCATAAGTTTGTATAATGGCCAGATCAAACGGTTTTGCTTTGATCTTTAGCAACATCATTCTGTCATTATATGTCCAGTACCCGCTGATATATTTTTCTATTTCTTTCCTGATCAGTATTCCTACCCCTCGTTCATGGTAATCTCCTCCTGAATGTATAAACTAAAATTTTCTTTTCTTGTGTACCCCCAGCATCTTTCCATCTTGTCTCTGCTATTCCTAGAATATCTACATCTAATGCTTCTGCCTCTAATATTAAATTTTCTAGCTTTCCTGATTAGTGTAGTGTTCTGACATTCCATGTTACTATTCTAATATGTTGTTTCCTAAACTTTAGATGTTGTTCATCCGTTGCTTGACTTTGGGGTGTATGTGGTAAGGTCCCAGTCTTTTCCACGGTGGCCAGCAAATAATAAATATTCATTATTATTATGCCCAGAACTTGCCTCTTGTGCGCCACACACTTTGCTGTTTCGCCATTTGAGCCGTTGATCCATTTGGATTCCTCCGCCTCGCGTGCCGTCGCAGACTCGGTCGCATTTCACGTTCAAGTAACTGTTGTGGAATGTGATCTCGAGGTGAAGTGTTGGGCGGGAAGTTGGGTAAGATGGTGGTGAGGTGAAAAAGAAAAAAAGAGGTTTAAAAAAAAGGGAGTTCCCCCCCCCCCTATATTACATTCAGAAAAATAATTCATTTCCTTCACAATTAGAAAAAAAACACCAAAAAAAAAAACGGGGGCTTTCCTTCCGAAAGAAGGGGTGCTACATCACCAAAAACTACTTCGGAAAAGGGACACATTTTGAAAATAGCCTGTGCTTTCATTAAAAGAATACTGTAGTGCACGACAAACGATCTGACATTTTCCATAAATTTACGTATGGGTGAAATAGGTGCATATTTGGATTGCTTCATTCGTGAAGGTTAGATATATACCCGTTTATGCTATCATTATCAATACAAATTGATAGAGACTGATAGCAGAATTGACGGATTCAATGGTTACAGCGGATTTGGCAGAAGTCGCAGATATTTCCGTGGAATTCTTGTGTGAAATCATGGATTTATCAGCTACGCCAAGATGAATGAGGTACGTATTTAATTAATCTAATTAACAATGTTTATAATTTGGACTAGCCGACTATGGATTTTGCCGTATTCCGCGCAATACCGAATGAAATGATAGTAACGCAAAATGAGTTAAACAGGTTACTAAAACACTTACCTAGCCTATTAATAAAAATATATTTAAAAAGTATATATAAAAAAACATACAATAAAACTAAACAGGACAATTCTCCACGTATCGGCTCAAATTGAACCTTTTTCAAGAGACAAACAACAGAAAACGACAAAATAAAAAACAAAATAGATGACTAGATTTCATCAAGCCCCGTCTCCATAGCGCAGGGATGGCAACGCATCTAGTAAAAGAGAAAATGCGTGCATTCATTATAAACAAACCGAAAGTGGGAAATTAGAGGCACTATAGATGTAGTTGGGATGTTTATAATGAGTGCAAGAATAATAAAAGAAAAAGATAAGAAAAATACCCCTTGTGTCACTTTATCAGACAGGCAGGTTTTAAGAACATAGTCACAACAGGCAAGACTGAAGGGAACAGAGACAGATGGGGACGTGAGAAAATATACATGTGACAACCTAGCAAGGCTTGGAAACAACGATCCTGATAACAATACTGTAAACAGAGAACCATGGTCACCTACGCCAACAAGAATGGCATATGACAATGATAGATGAGTAATGATGAGGTTGTGTGGTGGTGGGGTGAGTGGGTTTGGGGAAGGAAGGATACAAGAAGAATCAACATTTGAAAACGCATGGAATGAATGTGAAACCAAATATAGACAAACATATATATCAAACCAAACCTAAACATACATAGAAATGTATACACACACCAAAAGTCAAGAAATAAACACATAAAAAGATGGACACAGATGTGTGAAGGATACCCACACAAAATGCACAGGCATGTAAATGTATCCACACACAGGAGAGGGCTTACACCAGAATAGGTATACACATTGACACAGAATGGAGATACGTGCATTAACATAAAAAGCGCTCACATAAATATACATATATATATGTATACATAAATATGAACATTCAAGCACATAAACACTTTCTCACATAAATAATAACATGAACATTCGTACACATAGAAACATATACATATATTGATGTAAATATAAATGTTCGTTCACATAAAGATAATGCTATAACAACTGCATATGTATACATACAAATGTGTGGCCCAAAGTAATTGTGTGGATACATAGAACCATGTAAAACGAAATACATATACAAATAACTATACATGTGTGGGCACCCATCGAAGAGACAACTGCAATAAAAACGAGGAAATCAAAATCTAAATATGTAAATGATTTAACAATAACAAAATGGCAGAGTACAAAATAATCACATATTGACATACAAAAAGGAAAGAAGACATAACGGAATTATATAGAAGAACGGCAAACACAAAAATAATAATTATTCACGAAAGTGTACAAAGACAAATAATTACAAGAATCAGTGCAATACGGGAGTAGAAGGTATAAAGAAAAGGTGGGTAACTCAAACAAAACGGTGATTAATGTTCATTCCGTGTGGTTGCAAGACTCCCATATGACAAATGAGACGATATTCCAAGGACTGACGTTGCCGGTCACCGGTATAACAACGTAACAAACCGGTTACAGAGACATCAGAGCTACCATGATGTGACGGGCTGTTAAAATGATTAGCCACTGGGGAGTCACGATGATTCGTGATATCTCTCAAATGTTCGGCGAATCTATCAGCTAAACGTCTACCAGTCTCACCAATATACTTCATATCACAACGTTTACATATGATAGAGTATATTAAGTTACGGGATACACATGAAAAAGAATCCTGAATATCAAAGTGTGATCCACTTTGTCGGACACCCTCTGACCATTTGGTTATTTATATTTACGAATGAAATGGTTGGCTCTACCATTCACAAAGCCACGTCGCGCGCAAAAACTCTCCTTTTTGCTTCCGCCCTGTGGCGTCACGGCATCCATTAATTTCATTGGCAGTGCGCGGAAATCCATGACGTCTGGTAGTCCGGAATATAAACATTGCGCTATTTATAGCACGTTATGGACATTCCCTATTGTTGACTTACGGTTGTCTCTTTGCGAAGAAATTCTACGCTGTGAACGTAGCCATTAACTGGAGTAGTCGAGACGTCATTTTTTGTCTGCATCGAAGATAGGGAGTTCGCGAGTCGGAACAACTTGAATGAAATACACTCCACCTATAATCTTCTAAGAACAAAAAACACAGATCCTACAGATTGGAACTAAATTTGGCATCACACTGTCACCAGTAATACGCTAACCACACCATCGAAATTCGCGTAATCCAGAAAACACAAATGTAAATATGGAAACACGTCGTCACACTCAATCAATAAACCCATAACCCTTCAGGGTCGTAGGGGTACCACATTGGATGCTTCAGCACACAGAGTCCTCCAGCGAATTCTATCCTCAGCGACTCGGATGAGTGTGGAAATATCTAGCCCTGTCCATTCCTTGATGTTGTCTGTCCATGTCTTTATTTGTCCTCCTCTGCTTCTTCCACCCTCGACAGTTCCCTGCAGTATTGTTTTTGACAAGGAATCGTGCCTGCATACATGTCAGAACCATGCTAGTTTTCGTCGTTTCACTATTGAAAGCAATGGCTCCTGGACACCTGCACACATCTCTACTTTATTTCTTACGTACACATTGGTCTTATGTTCCCTATAGGAAATTCGTAGAATTCTTCTGTAGCATTTATACTCGAAAGCCTGTAATCTTCTCTCCATGTCCGCAGTGAGTGTCCAACTCTCACAACCATACAACACAACAGAAAGCACCAGCGACCTATACAGTTTGATTTTCACTCCAACACTAATGTTGCTTTTCCAAATCACAGTTAGCCTTGACAATGACGCTAAAGCCATCTCCAGCCTTATTTTTAGTTCTGCTTTGCATTTACCATCGCTGCATATACTGGATCCGAGGTATTTGAAGGTATTCACCTCTTCAAGCTTGTGTCCATTCATCATGATATTAGTCTGGTTTTCTGTGTCTCTGCTGTTTACCAAGATTTTGCTCTTATCTGAATTGATTTCCATTCCGTACTTGATGGTAACTTTTTCTAACGTTGATGTTAATTCTTGCAATGATTGTTCTGACCCAGCTATAAGATCAATATCATCAGCGAAACGCAAGTTGCAAATAGGGCGACCTCCGATCGATATAGACGTGTTGTAGTCATGCAATGTCTCTTGTATGATGTGCTCTAAGTATATGTTAAAAAGTACTGGGGACATTATGCATCCCTGTCGAACTCCCACATTTGTTTTGAAGAACTCTCCAATTGTAATTGTCGTCTCATTACGGCAACCGGAAGTCAGAAGTTTCCTATTTAGGGCGGAAATGCTGCTACGTCCACCAAACTACTATAAATAGCACAGTTTTCATATTTAGGTACATGACGTCATGGAGTTCCGCTTGAAATCCAATGAAATACCGCGTGCGGTGACGTCACGTTCCCGCCGACCGCCAAGCGATGTTGTCTTGGAAGACATTTTTTTTTTTAGATTTGATCGATTTCATGGCGGATTTCACCAGTTTCTAGCGGAAATCCGTAGCCAAATGCCTAAATATGTAAACAGTGTGAAATGGGGAAAAGGCCCCTTACCTTATACATCGTTTGGTGGCGGATTATTTCCCTGAATTATTTTCATCGTTTCCCTGAATTATTTCTAACATAAATCTCACAGCTTTCCTGTCATTTTTTCTCCTGTTTCAAAGTGTGCAAAAAAAATTATTGTCCAGTGTTGCCAACTCATTCCCTCATAAAAGCCCCAAGAACGTCTTTTATAAGCTCAAAAAGGCGCATCTTGCTTTTTTGGCGTCAACTGCGAAGTTTGACCTAGTTTTGAGGAATTCCCCAAAGTTAACTTGCGTTGATCTGCAGTTCGCGACACGGTTTGCGAGATGTGGTGACGACGCGGTTCTCGCGAAATTGCTTGGCGCGTTTTGGGGTTTGGTGGATCTGAGATTTTTAAAATGATGAAAAGGGGGGGGGGGGGAACATGGTTATTATTTTTACAATAATTTATATATAATTTATTAGAAAGTTTTATATTTATTATTGGGAGAGGGGTGGTATAAGAATAATTTTAAAAACGGGGAGTTGGTGGTTTAAATAATAATAGGACAAGGAGGGGGGTTACATCTGGATGTTGAGGGAATGTGGGGGGGGGGTTGAGGGTGGTCTCCCCCCAAATTACATCTTGATGTTGAGGGAAAGGGGGGGTTGAGGGGGGGTCTCCCCCTCATTACATCTGGATGTTGAGGGAAAGGGGGGGTTGAGGGGGGTCTCCCCCCTCATTACATTTGAACTTTTTAAAATAGGGGCCTGGGGTGTTTGAAATTTGAAAATATTTAGGTCTTCGGCGAGAGTAGGGTTGCCATTATGATGCTTTTCGCTATACATTTGATGCTTTTCTGACGCTTATTATGGACGTTTCTGGTGCTTTTATGATGAAATGAGATGTCAACACTGTTCTTGGCTTAATAAGATTTAACAACATAATTTCAATTACTTTCGTGAAAAGTGAATAAAAAAACAAAGTGTCAAACAAAAATATTTTAATGGCTACAACAATAATCAAAATAGCCTTGTATGAAGGCCTGTTTTGATTGTGCTCGTAGGTCTTATATTTGTGAGAGTCACACCTTGACCTTGTCTCTACATCCAAAACTAAAAGTAGTGTTAACTTAGTAGACCACAGCATGAGATTTGAGTGAAATATTTATTATTCAGTTGAAAAACCCCCTTGTGCATATAGTACCTGCAATTAGTTTTTAGTTTTTTTGGGTGAAACAAATTGTGTTAGTTTATTTATTTTGTGACACATAGGACTAATCAATATCTGTAGTAAACAATATCTGACAACTACTTGGCACAAACTATTTGGCCTAGGCTTCTAATATGTGCTTATATGAGCATACATATTTCTATATGAAATGAGATCCCTTCCACACCCTTCTCCCTTTTATGTCAATTCGATCCTACAAAATGTATTTAATCTGGCTGATTTGTGGATACCGAGCAGCAACAGATTAAAAAAGCTCTGAAAGAAATCGAAACATTCAATCTTCTAATGGCATGGATACAGTTGAGAATTTATTACAAATTTGGTTAAATTAAGTAGGCCCTATTATATTAGTGTAGGCCTATATGCCAACCTGTATGAATGGAGGACCTGAGGCCCTATATGTAGGCAGAGCCGTCTTTACACCATTTTGGGCCCCTGGGCAAAGAAATAGTGTTGGGCCCCTGGGCAAAGAAAGAGTGCTGCCCCTGCAGGAATAAAAAATAAATGGTTGATAATATAAAAAATAATGTATTATTTATCTTATTGTCACTATACTATTTTCAACAAAATTGTTGTTAATACATGCTCTACAGCTGCAACTATAATCAACATTAAGCATGAAAAACAGAGAAAAGAGATTTTATGTACATCTTTTATAGTATTACATATGATATTTACAAAAAAGAATGTACACACTAAAAGAGATATTTACATATGTTTTTTAAATAATTAGCACCATAACATATTACATCTATTACACAAGGTCAAACAAAGATATTACAATTCGTAATGGAAAACAAATACAGATTGGAAAAATTTCAGCACGGTACTTTATTATAACAAGCGTTTGCTACATTTCTTTTCAGAAAATTGTTTTATTATCGGCTTGAAGTCAATGGTCTTCAGGATGTCATTTTCTATGCTCATGAGTGAAAGCCAGTTCAAACGATGCTGTCCCATTGTACTACGAAGCTGATATTTCATAAGTTTAAGTCTTGAAAAAGAACGTTCTCCTGTACAATTGCTCACCATCATGCACATGAACACTCTGAGTGCAATTTCAATGTTCGGAAAAACAGATTTTAAATTGTCCCAAATTATTTTTCTGTACAGTGCAGGGAGAGTCTCGCAATTTTCATCAAGAGCCATGTAATGCTTGAGATGCTCACATTCATTTAAAAGGTCGTCATAACTCAGTCCTTGTGGTAGGTATTGGGAAGATGTTCGCATTTTTTCTTTAGTGCATCAGAAGTAATGGTTTTTAATTCACTCAAGAAAGAAAACAGATTTCTAATTTGTGAATACGCCTCTGCACGTCTTGTTAGTTCAACGATTAAAGTGTCCAGAATAGGGAAGAAAGTTTCTACCTTGAATTTTCTGACTTATTTAGAAGTAACTCTCCTATCATACCTACTAAAACGCACACTTCGGGTTCGTTCCCGTTTTTTTCCATCACTGTAATCGGCATCTGGACACAAACTTCTGGCTTTGAATTCATATTCAGTGAATTTGTCTCTAGTTTCCTGAAGATAGCTTTTCATCGACTCAAGAAGATTTGTGGCAATTAGGATGTTCACATCCTTTGATTGTAAAAATTTGCTTGTTGTATTCATCCTTTCTAGAATGCCCTTCCAAAGAATTGGAAGAAAGATTGTTTCAAGGTGTTCCATTTTTTTGCTAAAACCTTCCGCTTCACGCCTTGTTGTCACTTGCTGTTCATTGTCACCTGATATAGAATCCAGTGCATGTTTTATTTTGTCGAAACCCCTACACAAAGCATGAACAGCATCAAAATGTGCTGACCAACGTGTGTCAGACAGACGCTTGACCACAACATCTTTTTCTAAATATGATGTCAATACATTCCAGCGATGAGTAGAACCAGCAACAAATGTATGCAGGTGCTGAACAAAGTCAAAGAATTTTATAGACTGTAGATAACACTCTGCAGATTTTACTCCCACCAAATTCAGGCTGTGTCCTGCACAGGGGACATAGATGGCAAACTCATTGAGTTCATGAATACGTGACTGCAATCCAGTGTATCGTCCAGACATATTTGACGCATTATCGTATGATTGGCCACGGCAGTTTGCTAGTGTAATTTTGTTCTCTTTAAGAATATCCACAACAGTGTCTGTTAAATCCTTTGACCCATGAGAAAAGATGGGGATGAACATCAAGAAACGTTCCACAGGTTCGTAGCCTTTAATTTATCGGGCAGTACATGTCAGTTGATCTATGTGTGAGATGTCTGGAGTAGAATCTACGCTCATTAAATAATTGACTCTTTCTTTCTTCAAGAATAGTACCAAGAACCTGTTGTCTCATTAAACCTCAATCTACAGAATGTGGTAAATGACATTCCTGAACATTGGTCCAGGTTAAAGGTTGAAAGTGATTGATAAACTTAAAGGGCCCGTTTGTATATAAACACAAAATATTAAGATTTTTATAAAATAATGCTAAATTTTATACGGGTTTTTCGAAACCCTAAAACATATTCGAATGGGGCCCCCGGGCAAATGCCCAACGGGCCTATGCGTTAAGACGGCATTGTATGTAGGCCTATGGGACGGTGTGAGTGGTCTTTTTGTATTTATTCTCTAATTCATTTTGATTTGCAGATGTAGGGCCTAGTTCAAAGAACTTGGGACTTACCTGTGATATCTGTCTACAAATCTCACATTGACACGTCCTACTTCAACATGTTCTTTTTGCTTACTGTGACATAGGTATATTGAGGGTAAAGTCAAAAGGAAGAGAGCAAGAGGTAGACAGAGATACAAGTGGGAGAGTAACATCACAAGATGGACATGTTTTAGTCTAGCAGTGTGCATCACCAAAACAAGAGATCGCGAATGTTGGAGATATGTTGCAGCTAACCTTCGTTGCGGAGATGGCACTTGATGATGATAGACTATCCACTTATGTAAACACCGCCTATAGATCCATCATTCTTCTAAAAAAAACAAACAAACAAACAAAAACACTGGTATTGTAGTAATTGGTGAGGTAGTCCTACACTTCTTTCACTCGCAGACATTAGTAAAATTATGTTGTTATAAATAGCCATTAAATAGACTACTAGGCTATATTATCACAGCTGGAATCGGAAAAATTAAAAATAATGGAGGTCCTTGAAACTATTATCTCAGTTTTAGATAAAAGCAAATGACAATTATATATACCTATACATTAGTTTAAATAAGAAACTTACCTATATGTTGCTATGACAACGGCATACTTCAAAACGTTTCCACATTTTTGTGTTAAGTTTGTTGGTTCGGCGTACCGTATTCACACCCGACTACCTATGTTTATTTTATAGGCCTACTAGATACCATATGAGTAAAAAAGGTATAGGACTGTCTTGAAACTCTAGTTTTTTCTTTATTTTCTGGTTCACCAAAATCCTGACGCCAAACCCAAATTGTTAGTTTAGTAGTTTTATTACACATAAATTGAAACATAAACCTATGTCGAAGTGGAAGTATAGATATGCCATATGCTATAAAAATGTTTTTTTTTTGTAACAGCTCTATTTAACTTCCTCATTATATATGTAGGCCTATAAGTCACTACACGGATTCGTGTTCAAACTGTTTCCAGTGTGCTAGTTGCATAAAAGTGATTGCGACGCGGATTATAATGTGGTCCATTTCGTTTGTTTGTGGCGATCTATATATATATATATATATATATATATATATATATATATATATATATATATATATATATATATATATATATATATATATATATATATATATATATTCTACTTCACAACAGGGCCGTAGATACATTTTCCGTAAAGGAAGTGGGATTACCAAATGAAGGTCATTCATCCATATTTGTGTGTGACGGTGTAATTCACTATTTTCCATGATAATTTGCTGTTTATTTAAAAAAAAAAAAAAAAAAAATGCTAAAGGGAGTTCTATCTATCTATACGCCGTGGCCCTTGTTTGTCTTGCAGCGTCAAGGGTAGAAGAGATCTCTGGAGGTGACCTTCTTATGTGCTGTTCTTAAGCTTGTTCCAGTGGGTTTTATTTTATTTCTGTAGGTCATCTTTTACACATGGTCTGCCTCTGGCTTTATAACCGTTTTGTCTATATATCACGCTCATCTGTGGCATGCTGTCTGTTGGCAGTATGGAAGCGTGTGAAAACCACTTGATCTGTTGTCTTTTGATGTGTTCCAATACTGGTATTGTTTGGTTATCTGTCTAAAGTTATAGTTTCTAATTCTATCTCTTAATGACACTCCGAGTATTCTTCGTAGACATGCCATTTTATGCTGTCACTATTTTCCTTTTGTCTTGTGCAGTCATTGTCCAGGTGTGGCACTAATAGCACAGTGCTGGAATAATAATAGTCTTGTATAATGCAACTTTAGTCTCTATGTTTACATTTTTGTTCTTGAAAATGCGTGTCATCTGTCCTAGGATCTGGTATGTTTTCTTGCATCTATTTTGTATCTCTTTACAGTTTTACCCTTCACTCGATTTAATGAAAGGGGGTTAACATCTGACTAACATCTACTAGCACTAACATATTATAATCTTCTGAGGGGGGGGGGGATAGAGGGAAGAAGGGGAACAAATAATAATAAACATAAGGGGAATCTGCTGGCCTTCCTCACAGTGCTTAGTTTCAGTTTTGATGCGCGGTGTGACTAGTGATCGCCCTCGCTGCTTCTATGTATGCCCATTCATAGTCATCAAATGACAATCCCATGCGCAATGACTTTTCCACAATTATCATAAGTCATGTCTCCGCAACAAAGATTAGCTGCAAAGAACCTATAACACTGCTACACTGTAACCTGTCCATCTTGTGATGTTTCGATTCCACTTGCATCTCTGCCTACCCTTTGCTCGTCTCCCCTCGACTCTACCCTCAAAACTAGGTCTTCAACAAAGAAAACATGTTAATAGTTTTATCGTTATTTATTTTCACAATATTCCATCCAAATACTTCTCTCAATTATTGGGATGTCGATAAATTATGTCAACAATATTTTGCCAATTTTTGACCCAAATTCCCACCTTGTCAACATAATGTCAAGAATTCATAGACCCATTCTCAATTATGTCCACTTTGTGTTGCCCCGCCACTATTTCTACACATTTGTATTTGTTGAAAACTACGAAAGGGCTCCATGGTTTATTTGAAATATTTATTTTAAAAATGTTCTAAATTAAACAATTGAATTTATAGGGAAAGTGATATTTTCAGTCTCAGCCGTAAAAAGTCAAGCAGAGCATATACAGAAAATGGTACATTACAGAATGATGTGTCCACAATTTTAGCAAAACAAACCATACATTATTTAACAGAACGAAATTTCCCTAAAGGCGCAAACAACGCAGCATCCATTGATTGGTGCGCAACGCACTGGGCCAGTGCACGTTGCACCCAACGCAACACACTGGGGCCTCAGTGCGTTGCGCGCAGATCGAATGATTGATAGCAGACGCTGCGTGCGTTTTTATCTCCGCGTCACGGAAGCTGTGTGAAACCAATTCTAATATTAAAAAGTTGAAATAGTGTGAACACATCATTCCGTAATGAACTCAGAAAACTGAAGTGGAGAGAATGACAATATTAGCACTGCTTCATTCATTTTCAGGTACAAAACGTCTATGCAAAATAGGGCAACCACGTTTCTTATACTTTATAATTATTCCATGTTTTGGTTGTTTTCACGTGTCTGATGTTGCAATAACGATCTTCAAAAAGGTAAAGAGTAAGTTATCATTTACAAAGTGGTTTGATATTTTGGGTTCATTTCAGGCAGACGTGGCCAGATTTCAACTTTTTAATAGTGTGCACAGTTTCATTCAGTTTTCGTGACCTCGCTAAACTCAGATTAAAAAGTTGATTGGGTGGTATTTTTGTGTTCATTCTTAAATTCATTCTGATTTGCAGATATAGTTCAAAGAACTCAGGACTTATCAGCAATATCTGTCTGCACATTATCTGCGGCGTCTTCATTAATGTGTTGGCAAAACACCGAAAGCCCCCTCCCAATAGTCATCCAAAGGAGGAGCGGGGAGGGGACTGTCAGTGTGTAGCAGGAGGATCACTGGATCCGCACATAGTCTCAACTGCTATGAATTGCGTCTTAAGCAGTATTTGGTTTCGCTAAATAATGAACGTATTTGTTTCGTTAAAAAGTGGTCACAGCTGCCGTAATATACCGATTTGTTAATAGATTGTTCGTCAACCATTTACTAATGTAGTGTATATAATGTTTTTATGTGACCTAATAATTAATTATTTAGGGGGGGGGGGGGGGTAAAAACGTCACAATACTAGGTGTCTGTGCGCGACTTCTTGTCATACGAAAATGTTTTTAGCTCTAAAAGTTTGTACCTTCATTGAAAAATTTAGTCAGTTAACATCTTAATAAGTTGTTAATATTGTCTCTAATGTAGCATGTGTTAACATCAGTCATTGTTATGCTTACACTATTTGTTAACTTCTAAAATATAAGACGCAACTTGAAGGGACTCTCGGCACTATCCATTTTCACTAGAAGTCTCTGGAAGTGGATTTTAAATATTAGTTTTCCATAAAAACGGCTTGTAAAAAAACATTGGTTTTAGTCTGCTTACACTAACAGTTAGTTATTTTATTAAATTATAAATTATGAGCTTAGACACAAATTTAATATTGTCGCCAGGTTTCTAAAATGAGAACCTACAAGTGCCACACAGATCAGGGGATTTGTAATAGAGAGGCAGTAATGTCAGCTGTTATTGATGTGGTTGGAATCACTCTGATGGTCCATTTTCTGAGTGAAAAAGCAACAGCAGATGATGATTTATTGTTCGTCTTCCCTGATCGTAAATACATCTCGACCTTGTCTTGCGCTGGTGTTAAATATAGAATAGGGAAAGAATTGCAGTAAACGGTAGATGATTCCGTGCACGAATCGGACTCATCGGGCATCTACGAACTCACAAACCAAATTAGTTATTTACCAATTTTAATTTAAAAAATTTTCATCGCATTTAATGTTTTTCATGCCATGCTCATCCTCGCTTGCGAAGGAGGAGCATCATCATCATCATCACTTGCTGGTGTGAAGTTCAATGAGCAGAATATCGTTAGGAATTATACAACTAAATATCTAGTTGTAACGTGTGACAGAAGCATGTTTACAAACATCATGAAGATTACAGTATCTAGAAAATTAAACATGGTCTGAGAGCGTTAAAATTAATGTTAACAATGAGATCACTACATAATAACAGCTATGATGGTCCATGTTTCTGTGATCCATGTTGGACCTTCGTAACTGACTCAATTTCCATTCTCATACTCGACTTGTTGTACTATTCAACAATCAATTCTGTGGTGATAACATTGTTTTTACTGTTTTTATTGTTTTTTTCACTTTTGTTTTGTATAATCTTGACGAAGATCTAACGATTTGAAACATTTAATATGCCTTGTGTATTGTTATTTGTATTTTGTCGTGATTACACACAATAGCCATTTGGTTATAGTCTGTTAATTGTCATCAAGTGAAACTTCAAAAACCTGTGTGCTACGTAAGTGCTATTGTTATTCAGTTTTACAGCAGTATTATATTTATTGTTGTACTAGATCCTCCACACATTTTAGCAATGACTTTACCTTTTAGAAGTGCAGAAAAACCACACCATTATCTTGAGCCTCTTCGCATAGAACCATTCGTGTATATGACCACATCATTTTAAACCATTCTTTGCCAAATGTGACTATAATCTTTTGAAAACGTAACAGATTTTCATCAGCTCCTATCCATTCCTCCACTTTGATTATCTCCTCAACAGTGGTGAACCGGGGCAATCATCTTCTCTGCACCAGCATCAATGACACGCCTCGTTGGAGTCTTTAAAATTTAACATCAGGTATGTTTCCAAGTTGATACGTCATCACTATTACGTAATAATTCATTAGTGCCAGTGCACGTCTGGATGTCAGTGGACGTTTTGGCGCAAGTACACGTCTTGGTGTGATAGAACCTAATCCCAGCAACATATATTTCTATGTATAGTCATCACAAAGATCGGAGCATCATACGTACATCCGAGGCTATCCACATATCCTCGTTCTGAATGCGTTCCACACATTAACATTGTGCAGTTGATAATGTGAGTAGCCCCAGGCCAAAATCTGTCACTGAAAGGGCCAGTTATTGAAAAGCATAATATCCGCCCTATGCCCCCAAAACTTCCTTCCCGTTTGTCATATTTACAAGGAAAGTGCGGAATAGCATCTTCAATGGCCTCTGCTCTATTTACTGCATCCTATTTCAGTGTCTCAATCTATGATACTCAGAATTTATAATGGATGTATATGTTATGAGTGGATGGAGTATATTGAGATTTTATACATTGAAGGATATAGGTGGATATTATTTTGCCCTGGTTACGCCGAAGTTTGTGGGTAATGAGAGAGCAGACATAATAGCTTCAAAAGTGCATGTGCCAGGTCAGATGGCAAAGGGCAACATGTAAATACGTCTGTTATAAGAAAACACCATTTGTGTGTGTATGAGACTGTTGTTACGAGATTGAGATAGTTTGGGATTGCTCGATGACATAGTAGTGGGGGGGTGGGAGCGCAATTGACGGGTAGGACTAAGAAAATATACAATACACGAGCCAAGGAAACTATCCGCTTGTATACCATTCGTCATTTGCTTAAAGACACGGAACTTCAAAATAGAAGACCAGAGTGCACCATCGTCGGTTCAGATAGTCACTAATCACTAGTTGCAGGGCTAGATTTGGGGTCTAATAAGAAGTAGTTGAGTCATCTAGCAGCTGGTAAAATCTGTCCTTGTTTCAGAGACAGAAAGTTGTTATAATACTACTGCTGCTTGGTAAACTATGAGTATGGTGGTAGACAACCTCATGCTACAAGGCAACATAACTCATGTTACAAGACAACGTCATGTTACAAGACAACGTCATTTTACAAGACAACATCATTTTACAAGACAACGTCATGTTACAAGACAACGCATGTTACAAGACAATGTCATGGTACACGATAATGACATGTTACAAGACAGCGTCATGTTACAAGACAACATACATCATGTTACAAGACAACGGCATATTACAAAACAACATCATGTTACAAGACAACGTCATGTTACAAGACAACGTCATGTTACAAACAACATAAATCATGTTACAAGACAACGTCATGTTACAAGACAACGTCATGTTACAAGACAACATCATGTTACAAGAAAACATGTTACAAGACAACATAGATTATGTTACAAGACAAACACATGTTACAAGACAACATCATGTTTCAAGACGTCATGTTACAAGACACCATAGATTATGTTACAAGACAACGCATGTTACAAGACAATGTCATGGTACAAGGTAATGACATGTTACAAGACAGCATCATGTTACAAGACAACATACATCATGTTACAAGACAACGGCATATTACAAAACAACATCATGTTACAAGACAACGTCATGTTACAAGATAACGTCATGTTACAAACAACATAAATCATGTTACAAGACAACGGCATGTTACAAGACAACGTCATGTTACAAGACAACATCATGTTACAAGAAAACATGTTACAAGACACCATAGATTATGTTACAAGACAAACACATGTTACAAGACAACATCATGTTTCAAGACGTCATGTTACAAGACACCATAGATTATGTTACAAGACAAACACATGTTACAAGACAACATCATGATTCAAGACGTCATGTTACAAGACACCATAGATTATGTTACAAGACAAACACATGTTACAAGACAACATCATGTTACAAGACAACATCATGTTACAAGACAACATCATGTTACAAGAAAACATGTTACAAGACAACATAGATTATGTTACAAGACAAACACATGTTACAAGACAACATCATGTTTCAAGACGTCATGTTACAAGACACCATAGATTATGTTACAAGACAACGCATGTTACAAGACAATGTCATGGTACAAGATAATGACATGTTACAAGACAGCATCATGTTACAAGACAACATACATCATGTTACAAGACAACGGCATATTACAAAACAACATCATGTTACAAGACAACGTCATGTTACAAGATAACGTCATGTTACAAACAACATAAATCATGTTACAAGACAACGGCATGTTACAAGACAACGTCATGTTACAAGACAACATCATGTTACAAGAAAACATGTTACAAGACACCATAGATTATGTTACAAGACAAACACATGTTACAAGACAACATCATGTTTCAAGACGTCATGTTACAAGACACCATAGATTATGTTACAAGACAAACACATGTTACAAGACAACATCATGATTCAAGACGTCATGTTACAAGACACCATAGATTATGTTACAAGACAAACACATGTTACAAGACAACATCATGTTACAAGACAACATCATGTTACAAGACAACGTCATGTTATAAGACAACGTTACGTTTATTCAAATGTCTATCACACTTTCCAGATGTGCTTTTAAATGTCACCACATAGACATAAATAACACACATGTTAATTATAACAATGACAAGACACATACCGAGTCAGAATCATACGGGTGCTACACTGGATACATCAACAAAAAAAACATATCCAAACAACTCTATTAACAACCAGTCATAGGGGTGTAGAAAAACCACTCTCATATTATTTCTTGATGTTATAAATCCAGGATTTTCTCTAACCCCTTATCCACCTTCCACCCTCGACTGTTTCTTACAAAATAATTTTAGAAAGCGAGAAGTGTCTCGTTACATGTCCACACCAAATAAATGTATGCTGTTTCACCACTCACTACTGCTAAAAGTGTATCCAACTTTCACATCCGTATAATAGTATACTTAGCACTATCGAACTGATAGATTTATCTGTACTGTAATACTGTTCTTACTTTTCCAAATCATATTCAACCGTGCCATGAAAACACGTTAATTATAGATCATAGCAAAACAGCAATAACGTTCATATACTCTCCATTATACTCTATAGATGTAGGAAGTAGCCCTGACATCGACAACTGCAAAACATCCATTGAAAAAAAAAACAATGAAATATCAGTTTAGTAACTTCTGCATTTCTCAAGCTATGCGCTATATCCTGTTTATAAGCTTTGCTTTCACATGAGGCATCTTTCACCAATCTTAATACTGATCACTGTCGACGTTACTTGTCCCTTTGCTAATTCCTGGGTCTTTATCGATGTTACCACAAAAACACTCTGTTGTGTATGTTTTATTTAATGTGGGAAAGGGATGTTATATCTGTAACTCAGTGATAGTTGCACATTTCTTCTTACTTGGGCAGTCAAACTTTTTATCTCCAGCTCAAATGGAAATATGTTTAGGTCCCTAGTGACTCTATGTCGATCAGAGAAATATGTTTAGATCACCAATCACTCCTATGTCGATCAGATCGAATAGAAAGTGGGTGTTAGATGTTCTGGGAAAGTACAGCCAGCGTACGTTTTTACAAACAAGAATTGTTCATTCTTTTCACAATCAAGTGATGTATACTTGACCTGCGCCTGCAGCATCTTTCTTGTTTATTTTTGCTTGATTTCTGTTTGTTCTGGAGAATGTAGAGTAGTTATATACAGAAGACATTCAATAGAAATAATGTAGTCTAGCTCCTTTAGCTACCAAGGAGGCACAATTAAACTGAAATGTTAGTACAACTTTTTCCCCAGGTATTTGTAGGTCAGCAATATTCGAATCACAGACTATACTACTCCCCAATATATGGCAGCCGTGTCCCACGTCATTTATACAGCTATGTCGATTGATTGTATATCATCTTTCAATAGTAACACTATTTAACTTTTCCTTTAATTTTCATTGGTCATTGTATGTATAGGCCTACTTAGAGCCAATAAAAATGACGGGACAATTCAAACATGGACGTTTACTTTTGCACGTTTCACCAGCTTTGCCCAACATTAAAATGATGTGTCTCAGTAAACATATAATAGGATTACATATAATTTTGTTTAAATGTGTGTATATTTGAAATTGTATATACCCTATAGATTAAATTGTTCATTAAAATTCAGAAATTCGTTCCAATGTTTGTATTATTTGCGATATGCATCAACAGTACTGATCGCAGGAAGTGAACAAGAACTACAAGCCATATTAGATAAAGTAGTGAAGGAAAGTGAAAACAAAGGCCTCGGTTTAAACAAGAAAACAGAAATAATGGTTGTATCGAACAGACATACACCACCAAGATGCAAAATTAGCACAAATTGAAAAAGTGAAATATCTTGGCACCCTGTAAACATCAGAAGGTAGATGCTCAAATGAGATAAAGAGCCAACAGCACAAGCCAAATCATCATTCCAAAAAATGAGAACCCTTTTTGCAATGGAAGTCTATCAATGCAGACCCGAATTCAAGTGCTGAGATGTTATATCGAACCAATTCTTTTTTTTATGGATGTGAAGCATGGACTGTAAACAAGAAAATTCAAAGCGAATTAGAGGCTATAGAAATGTGGTTTCAGAGAAGAATGATGGAAATACCACGGACAGCCTAGAAAACTAATGCAGAAGTTCTCATTGATGCTGATATAAAAAGATGAATCATATCAAACATAAGGGACAGACAGTCAAGGTTTCTATGGCATGTGCTGAGAAGAGCACAGCTTGAACACTTAAACTTAATAACCACTGGAAAGATCAAAGGTAGAAGAGATAGTGAACGACAAAGAGAAAAGTTACTAGATGGGCTTGTATCGTGGCACGGTAGAAACTCAACAACGGAGCTTAATGACAACACAAGAGACAGAAAGTCGCGGAGAAACATGATCGTCTACGCCATTCAGCATGACACTTGATTGATTGATACATCAACAGTCCATTTGTCACATCTCTCACACATTTATGGAGGTATTTACAGTCAATTATAATATGATGGGATGATTTAAGCGTGAAATTGAAATATGTTACACTCTTGTACACAAATTAAACAGTGTTTAAGCTTGTATCTGGTGTGATGTCTGTAGTAGTATCCGTTGTCGATACACAATAATTAGTATGCCGACAAGGATTAAATGATTACATTCGTCTATACAGTCTGGATGTGATGCACAAACTAAAAGTTGGCCTCTATTTTTTTTATTGGAGTCTAAATTAATGTATCATCATATGCAAACATTGTCATTAATACGTTAGATGGTTAGTCAAATAATTACATTTTTTTAGGGCAAAGCTAGTGAAACGTATTATAAGGAAACCGATGAGTCCACAAACAAGGAATTTTCATGTGCCTCTATCCTTTTGTATGCTTTCAGTCTCATTCAGCGAGAATAATATGTTAATATTACATAATAAAATATGTTAATATAACAATAAACTCTGTTAATATAACATAATAAACTGTTAATATTGAATAATATACTGTTAATATGACATAATAAACTAAAAACAAGCAATATATGCGCTGATGTGATTTAATTTTACATTGGAGTTGGGTCATTCAAGTTAAAATTCTGGTGACCCGCGTCTGTTTGAAAATGAACGCCAAGGCACCTCGATAGTATCAGAACAATTTGGTGATCTAAACTACCGAAATGTTAACTGAATATTTCAAGTAGATGAAATAGTAACAAACATATGTGTGTGAGTACATGAAATAGTGGCAAACATATGTGTGTGAGTACATGAAATAGTGGCAAACATGTTTGTGAGTATGATGAAAAAAAGATCAAAACGGCAATGGTCTGTCTCTATTGTCAATAGTGAACAAAATTGTAGACGTATCGAACATGTACTTAGAATTAATGAAAATAGATTGTTACTACAAGTATTAAATTGGATACATGAGTAATATAAATAGGAATGATCCTGGAGTTATCAATCAATCAGTAAAACCCATAACCCTTCAGGGTCGTAGGGGTACCACATTGGAAGCTTCAGCACACAGAGTCCTCCAGCGAATTCTATCCTCAGCGATGCGGATGAGTGTGGAAATATCTAGCCCTATCCATTCCTTGATGTTGTCTGTCCATGTCTTTATTTGTCCTCCTCTGCTTCTTCCACCCTCGACAGTTCCCTGCAGTATTGTTTTTGACAAGGAATCGTGCCTGCATACATGTCCGAACCATGCTAGTTTTCGTCGTTTCACTATTGAAAGAAATGGCTCCTGGACACCTGCACACATCTCTACTTTATTTCTTACGTACACATTGGTCTTATGTTCCCTATAGGAAATTCGTAGAATTCTTCTGTAGCATTTATACTCGAAAGCCTGTAATCTTCTCTCCATGTCCGCAGTGAGTGTCCAACTCTCACAACCATACAACACAACGGAAAGCACCAGCGACCTATACAGTTTGATTTTCACTCCAACACTGATGTTGCTTTTCCAAATCACAGTTAGCCTTGACAAGAACGCTAAAGCCATCTCCAGTGTGTGATTATCCATTGTAGTATTTCCGTGGGCAAAAGGTTTAGCTAGTGGTGCCCATCTCCTCTCCAGCTGAGTTATAGGAAAACACCAAAGGCAGTAGATGAGATTTGAACCAGACACGTTCAGCTGGCACCTATTCCGGTAGCAATTTGAGTCAATACGCTTCTTAATTAGATCACTTTCTGTTGGAAATCTTGCACGATCCTTGTAGTGCTATATTAGAGATCTAAGGAGTGTTTGAGAATGAACGAAATAAAAAAACAAAAACAAAAAACCCCACACATAGAAATGATGTATGGTCGATTGGAAAACACGGTGCGTCTATTTATGTAAAATCTCGTCTTCTACCCTCTGAATATTTTTCATGTTAAATATAGAAAAAAGATATATGTATATACTAGATTCGTTCGGATCTCGTCAGGACTCGTCGTCGCTTCCAGACGAAATTTATTAGGTTGCTGACCCTGATATACCTCACATTGCCAATGTGCTTGTCAACCCGGCTCACCGTATGGGAATAAAAACGAGTATGACATTGGATCCATATTCGAACTAAGTATATTGATATGAATAACCTGCTTTGTTGGATTCTCTGGATTCAATGGGTAAATGCGAATGTAAAAGGTGGTTCTCCATCTTCGTTGACGGAAACCATTGCAACTTCGTTAGATGTCGGTTGATTATAACGACGTTGATCAGATCGAGAATCGCGCCCAATGACCATGTTTAATTTTGAGAATCTCTTCCAATTTTAGCAGCACTCTGATTCTCCCTTGTTCCAATATCACGCATTAACTGATACGACTGTGCTAGTCTATTGTGTTGACGAAAAAAATCGATCGATTTTATCAAGAATTTCTCTTTCGCATGTACCATTTAGTGCATGTGCTTGTCGAACTTATGTTACTTGAGTACTGTCCAAAATATATAACAGAGCGAACTGTGAAACTGTGTTGTATAGTATAGTGGTTGTATATGAGAAGTTCAATGACAGTTTAACTTTTAATGTACCTCAACCTTGACAATCAGTAATATTTGCTCCCATTGACGTGAAAGAAAGAGCGCTATTATAATAGCGAATATTCTTGCGAAAATGTATGTATTTAGGGTGTGTATTATCAGAGAGCATTAATCTCAATAACTCGGGATACTCCAGCTTATGTATTACCAAGGATGTCTTCTGGCTTTGGGAGCATGGGTTTTCCCTTTCGGCAACAACTTGTAAATTTGCCATCGTTAGGACATTCGTCAAAAACATGTTTAGTGCAACACAATTAACATTTAATATCGAAAACTCCAGTTATGTGCAGCAACACGATTCTCAGCCTAATTTTCTGCTTCATTTGAAATTGCTTGACTTCGACGAATTTGTGACAATGAGTGATCCTTCCGCATCTGCACCTCGATGTCTCTGCGTTTGCTCAACAGTTTCATGTTGTCTTTGACGACGTTGGTATTTTCTATTTATATATAATATATATATTCTCTGTTTGCACTGATGATTCTAGCTTATCTCGACGCCGATCCTTATCCTCAGCATCCTTTGCAAGTCGTGTTTGTCTTTGTCGAAGGGTTTCTTGATCAATTCTTTGCATCTCTCTTTCATTTCAATGCATATCCTCTGCAGCATTTGCGGCACGAATCCGAGTGAGTGACTTTTGTCTTTGACGACTCAGCCATCTAGCTTTTCGCTCTTTTGTGTCTTTGACGCTTTCTTGCGTCATCTTCATCCATCATTTAAAGCAAATTATATATATATTTGAAATATAATGTATATTTAGATAACTTTAACCACAAGCCGATACAGAAATTTACCAGTTAGCGCATCAATAACATGTGTATACAAAAGTGTCGTCTGCATTCAATAACTTCACGTTCACCAATCGTTTTGATAGGATGTCACACATAATTTTGTGACGTAAACGCTATTTATAGAGCGTTCCGGAGAGTGACAGAACACGTCTATTATATTATATGTATATCAGTACATCAGATCTGCACCAAATCTGCATCAGACACCGGTATCTGAAATCCTGTCTTGTCATCTGATATTCATAACGTTTCTGAGACAAGTTGTGTGGAAATTATTGAGCTCCCTCACATGTTGTCTATACACAGTCCATGTTTCACCAGCGCATAACAGCACTGGAAGTACCACTGATCTATAAACTTAGACGTTAAGTATTTAAGCTAATGCCATTTATATTAAGAATTTCTTCCTGCAGAAGTATTTATTTTATAATTAGGCCTATATTTGTAACAAAAAAAAAAACCTTTCATTACTGCATATTTTCCTGTGCAGGAATGCAGGAGGGCTTTTTATTGGCTTACTAGTAAGTATTGATTCAAAACGTGAAATCCAGAAGCAACACCCCCCCCCCTTTTAATGTGAGGCGTCCTTCGTCCATGCATATCTCTAGATGTCTGTACTATAACCCAATTTCAAAATTGTAATAATTATTCGTAGTAGTATAATACTGTTGGAACGTTTGTGCATTGATTTCTAACAATATTCGGCACTGAATTAAATAGTTATATATATATATATATATATATAGCTAAATACATGGGTAGATAGAAGGATAAAACTTATGAATTTAAATGTAGATAGAAAATATGGTGCTGTTCATAAATTACATCAGAAATTATGGGAAAAGGGGTTTGAAAAATATTTGACATTTTGACAGGGAAAGGAAATAGTTTGTCAAAAGTTAACATCAGAAATAATGTTTCTATATTCCATGTATAGTACGTAAATTTAAAAAAAAAATTCTCAATATGTGAAATAAATCACGCAATCAATCTGTACATATTGTTTTAGACAAAACTTGGTAAGGGGTATGGAGATTTGCTAATCAATGGTAACACACATAATAGCAAAAGCAAATCGACGTTTCGACCAAAAGATGTTATCAAGCACATAACATAACACACGACGATTAAGAAACAGAACTGCTACACAAATGATTTACCCCGTCAAGCCTTTAGTATGTGCACGTGTATGGTTTATTAGCCATTGAGAAACTCTTAATCAATGACATAATTCTAACTGAATTTTCAAAAGTGGATGCAATAAATTGGCATCATCACTTGTGATGTACGTACAACATATGAACCTGGACAGTAGCGATTCTTACTCGCTGTGTGTTATGCTGTGTTCGCGAAAAAAAACCTTTTGGATGAAACGTCGTTTTGTCAGTTTTTTAAATGTTAGTTAACATTATTTAATAAAACGTAATTAATGTGATCCATGTTTCGCCTCTTGGATTAGTTTTCGTGAATTATTACAAATTATTAATTTAAAAAAGAAAAATTGGTGGGGGGGGGGGGGGAGATGACATAATTAAACAGTGGACATGATCTCATGAATATTTGCCAGTTGTTGACAAGGGAGAGGAGGGTCAAGAATCGGCAAAATATTATTGACGTAAAGTTCCCACAGACGACACACGTGTCACAGTTGATAATCTCTATCTTCGTAGTTATACAATTGATTTATATTTATGCTGCCTAACAGTGCCTGAATATCTCAGCGTATATGTATCGTTTGTTATGTATCGTTTGTTATGTATCATTTGTTAATGTATCATTTGTTATGTATCATTTGTTGTGTATCATTTGTTGTGTATAATTTGTGTCTCACTCATCAATTGATATCTCTGAATTCAGTTTTCCACTCTTATCAAAATCAAGCGTTGAATACACGACCTGCTCCTGCGGCTTCTTTATCGCAAGCTCTGACTTGTTTTCTGTCTGATCTCGCGAGTGTGCAACAGTCACATACACAAGACGTTCTTCAGAAATATGCTGGTCTATCTCCTAGATTTCCAAGAAAAACACACAAGTAAACATACTGAAATCATTATAGGAATTGAAAACATGGATGCACTATAAATGCATGTGTGTTTATATTCTTGATTTTTCTAGATGTCATGATAATTTTTAACATCAGTGATTATCAACAATTCTGTTGCCCTCGCTTCGAACACATTTTATTCCGTGGCCTGCATGATTCCTAAAAATAAATGGCATTGGTTTTCTGTATAAGACTCCAAGATTGTTTAAGTTTTATCTGTAGGCCTATAAGACACAACGATTGTTTAAGTTTTATCTGTATAAGACACAAAGATTGTTTAAGTTTTATCTGTATAAGACACCACGATTGTGAAAGTTTTATCAGCGTAGTCAGAAAGGTTGTTAATGACCGTACCCAATACAGTCCTTGCAAAATAATATTAATTATGACCATTTGTGATGTTTTTGATTATTGTTTAGTTTAGGTTAGTCACTACTTTGAAAAGCATGCCGAACAGCCAAGTTAATAAGCCAAGTATATAAATAGACACCAAACGAAAGCCCAATAATAATATAAAAAGTCACAAATGGGGTGCTAACTATTTCAGCGAACGTGTCTTCTATATCATCTACAGTCTCGTTTAAGCTTGATCTCTTTAATTTCTGTTATTTATTGTTCAAACTTCCTGTTTTCGCCATGGGCTGATATGTGTCTCCCGTCCCTTCCGTCTTAAATATTTTTTTCTCACCCCCCCCCCCTCTTAAAATATCAGTGACTCTCAGGAGGGTACATGTCTCACTCTGTAGACTACTGTTTAGAGAATAAACAAATACCAGTGTCCTCAGCCTATATTCACCTGTGGCGGCTATACAGACATATTTCATTATCTGGATCCTCCCTCCCCGCGACCTAAATATGAAACGTGTCAACTTACTCAAAGTTTTTCATTATTTAGTTTATTAAGAAAAGTGCAAATAGTTACCTTTCTGTTGCCAGTCTAGTGGGCTCGTAGCCACATAATTTCTCAATTTATCTTTCGTTTTGATCCCTAGTAAAACAATGTAACCTTCAGAAGTAGGGTGCCATATGATTAAATACTGAGTACTCGTGAGTTATACCAGTGTTTATCAAACTTTTATTCTGCCACGCTCCCTTTCGTATAAATCTTTTAGATCATCACCCACAACCCACTTACGACAATCCATCTTCTTGGTCCACCACAATCTTGTATTTTGTATCTCACTGTTTACTTTGTATTCTGTATATATCTAATTTGTACAGCATAAATCTGAGAACAAGATTGTTATACATTGAATGTTTTCAGTAATACTTGTATTTTGTATATTTCAGTCAAGGAATGTAATGTGTTAATTAAATATTTGCCTTCAAGGGCAACAACTGGTGCTTTGAGATGAGTGACACAATATTTGGGTTATGTTTGTATTGCGTAAGGTAGACATATATCACCCGTGATGCGGATATGCGCATGCAGTTGCGTCTGTGGGTCTCATCAATGACTAACTAGACAAACCACCCATGCAACAGAAAACCTTAGTAGATGACATGCCTTTATATTGAGGTTATCTTCTTATAGAAGCTTTCATGGCACGTCATCTATACAATCCCGTAGTCATAACCTTCGCTAACAGTTACCCTATTGCTCTGACAGGCCGACGTTGTCTTGAACTAGTTATGGGCACGGCGTGGGTGGGCAGAACAACAAAGAAACCTGTCGCAGGTTCCAGATGTGTGCCCTGATGTCGACGTCTGTTTCGGCAACATTAGACTCGAAACACTATTGAGTCAAATGTCTGCTGGAACAGAGGGCGGGGAACTTATGGGAATGCCCCACGTTCTGTGAGGCCACTTTCTAATCAAGAATCACCTGTGATGCCGTACTGAAGCCACTCTCCACTAAGTATTATTCGGGGAAATATGATAAAAGAATAATGTTATCTCTGACAGTGTTGGACATTAATTTTTTTTTTATTTCTGATTATAAAATTTCTTGCTAGAAGTGTCTTGCAAGGATGGGCTTCTTTTGTTAGTCACTTTACAACTTTTCGAGAAGTTCTTTCTTTCAACTTGTTTACACTGCATCCACATCGTCAAACTGATCTTTGATCCAATCTTTCATATGTATCTCAAGACAATCAGGGAAGCGTTACATCACATCTTACTCCGCATCGATTCAGGTGTACAGTGAAAATTTGGAAGATGCCATCATGGGAAATTTTTCTTTTTCGCGAAGACTAGAAAATTGGTACAATTATTTACGGCCCTGCATTTATTGGGATTAGTGGAAGCTTTGAAATAAATGTTGTCACGAATTGTTTTATCATGCTTAGATTAACTTTCAGACTCTACCTTGATCATATTTACTTTAAGATTTTACAGATGCACGTCGTACTCGTTGATTTTTACATAATACATGTCAGCTTTTCAGACTTATCCAAAATATTTCTGAATGAACTCTAGCTGTTGACTAATATAAGTATTCATTGATTCGAAGGATTTATCTGCACTTTCGAAAAGATGCTTCAAAGTATCGTTGTTTGAAGGTCACATTACTTCAATGCGTATCAAGAATAATAATAATAAAAATAATAATAATTATTATTATTATTATGTACTCATACCAATGTGACCGTCAATGTCATTACTGTTCGCTTTCTGTTATATGTTTTAATTTTGTTTTAAGTGTTTGTCTTGATAAAGGCCTTTGGTCGAAACGTAGATTTGTGTGTGTGTCATTGTCTGTGTTATTAAGTATTAGCAAAACGTTATTACCCTATTGCTGGATCTGCTCATTGGATTTCAGTTTTGCGCACTAAGTACATATTATTACTGATAGGAATATGTTTCAATATCACATAAGCTATCTATCTATCTATTCGCTCTGTGTCATCTTTCAGCGTCAGGGGTAGAAGAGTTTTCTGGAGAGATGACACTCGAGTATATTGTGGAGTTTGTCGCCTCTTTTATTTCGGTGGTCCATCGTTTTCGTAGTCGGCTTTCACTGTATTTGTTTAGCATAGTGTGATGTGGTATGCTGTCTGATGGTAGTCTGCTGATGTGTGCAAACCATTTTATCTGTTGGCTCTTAATATATTCCAGGATTGGGATAGTGCTGGTTGTTGAGTCTCATTCCTCACTTTATCTTTTAATATGTTGATTTTTCATTCAATTATTTATGCACTCATTAAAACGTCGTGACAGTTTCCTATAATTGCAATAATAACGTGAACTTGCATCTACCACAATTTTAATCGGACCTAATGAATCCAAGATGAACTCTAGCTGTGTGCTGGCCAACAAGAGCATCGCATGGCACTGGTAAAACATCGCAAACGTGTGTGCTTTAGCTATTTTATTAGGAGTAATTCTCTTGTCAAAACTGAGGGAACATTTGAGAATGGAAGGAAAGAGAAGAGAAAAGAGTATGGATTGATAGTGTTAAGAGTTAGATGGGAGTAATATTTTGCACACCGTGTGGCCAACTTCTAGAAGCGGAGATTGAGTTTAGTCCAGCCAACAGAGGCTGGAAACGAAGATTGGTCGGGCTATCCTTGACATCGAGCAAGACCACAGTACTGTCTAAGAAAATATAGGTGCTGAAGTCGGAGATACCACGACGAGAGGTGCACCAGCAACCATGGTATCACGCAACACGACTAGATAACATGTCTTCACAAGAAAATACTTGCTGTGTAGATATGTTCAACTGCGGTCGAGAAGAAGAAGATTTTCCATACTCAACTAGGAACTCAGAACAGAGAGGCATGGCGAGATTTGTGTGTTCATGTTTCCTCAGTGGCAGCTCTATAAAATTGTGGAGTTAGGAGTGGCACCTCTATAACATTGTGGAGTTATGTTTCCTCAGTGGCACCTATATAACATTGTGGAGTTAGGAGTGGCACCTCTATAACATTGTGTAGTTATGTTTCCTCAGTGGCACTTCTATAACATTGTGGAGTTATGTTTCCTCAGTGGCACCTCTATAACATTGTGTAGTTATGTTTCCTCAGTGGCACCTCTATAACATTGTGGAGTTATGTTTCTTCAGTGGCACCTCTATAACATTGTGGAGTTAGGAGTGGCACCTCTATTACATTGTGGAGTTATGTTTCCTCAGTGGCACCTCTATAACGTTGTGGAGTTAGGAGTGGCACCTCTATAGCATTGTGGAGTTATGTTTCCTCAGTGGCACCTATATAACATTGTGGAGTTAGGAGTGGCACCTATATAACATTGTGGAGTTAGGAGTGGCACCTCTATAACATTGTGGAGTTATGTTTCCTCAGTGGCATCTATATAACATTGTGGAGTTATGTTTCCTCAGTGGCACCTCTATAACATTTTGGAGTTATGTTTCTTCAGTGGCAGCTCTATAATATTTTGGAGTTAGGAGTGGAACCACTATAACATTGTGGAGTTATGAGTTTCCGAAGTGACACAACTATAACACTGAGAAGTTATGAGTTTCCGAAGTGACACAACTATAACATTGAGAAGTTATGAGTTTCCGAAGTGACACAACTATAACACTGAGAAGTTATGAGTTTCCGAAGTGACACAACTATAACACTGAGAAGTTATGAGTTTCCGAAGTGACACAACTATAACACTGAGAAGTTATGAGTTTCCGAAGTGACACAACTATAACATTGAGAAGTTATGAGTTTCCTCAGTGACACCTCTATGACACTAAGAAGTTATGAGTTTCCTCAGTGACACCTCTATGACACTAAGAAGTTATGAGTTTCCTCAGTGACACCTCTATGACACTAAGAAGTTATGAGTTTCCTCAGTGACACCTCTATGACACTAAGAAGTTATGAGTTTCCTCAGTGACACCTCTATGACACTAAGAAGTTATGAGTTTCCTCAGTGACACCTCTATGACACTAAGAAGTTATGAGTTTCCTCAGTGACACCTCTATGACACTAAGAAGTTATGAGTTTCCTCAGTGACACCTCTATGACACTAAGAAGTTATGAGTTTCCTCAGTGACACCTCTATGACACTAAGAAGTTATGAGTTTCCTCAGTGACACCTCTATGACACTAAGAAGTTATGAGTTTCCTCAGTGACACCTCTATGACACTAAGAAGTTATGAGTTTCCTCAGTGACACCTCTATGACACTAAGAAGTTATGAGTTTCCTCAGTGACACCTCTATGACACTAAGAAGTTATGAGTTTCCTCAGTGACACCTCTATGACACTAAGAAGTTATGAGTTTCCTCAGTGACACCTCTATGACACTAAGAAGTTATGAGTTTCCTCAGTGACACCTCTATGACACTAAGAAGTTATGAGTTTCCTCAGTGACACCTCTATGACACTGAGAAGTTATGAGTTTCCGAAGTGACACAACTATAACACTGAGAAGTTATGAGTTTCCGAAGTGACACAACTATAACATTGAGAAGTTATGAGTTTCCTCAGTGACACCTCTATGACACTAAGAAGTTATGAGTTTCCTCAGTGACACCTCTATGACACTAAGAAGTTATGAGTTTCCTCAGTGACACCTCTATGACACTAAGAAGTTATGAGTTTCCTCAGTGACACCTCTATGACACTAAGAAGTTATGAGTTTCCTCAGTGACACCTCTATGACACTAAGAAGTTATGAGTTTCCTCAGTGACACCTCTATGACACTAAGAAGTTATGAGTTTCCTCAGTGACACCTCTATGACACTAAGAAGTTATGAGTTTCCTCAGTGACACCTCTATGACACTAAGAAGTTATGAGTTTCCTCAGTGAGACCTCTATGACACTAAGAAGTTATGAGTTTCCTCAGTGACACCTCTATGACACTAAGAAGTTATGAGTTTCCTCAGTGACACCTCTATGACACTAAGAAGTTATGAGTTTCCTCAGTGACACCTCTATGACACTAAGAAGTTATGAGTTTCCTCAGTGACACCTCTATGACACTAAGAAGTTATGAGTTTCCTCAGTGACACCTCTATGACACTAAGAAGTTATGAGTTTCCTCAGTGACACCTCTATGACACTAAGAAGTTATGAGTTTCCTCAGTGACACCTCTATGACACTAAGAAGTTATGAGTTTCCTCAGTGAGACCTCTATGACACTAAGAAGTTATGAGTTTCCTCAGTGACACCTCTATGACACTAAGAAGTTATGAGTTTCCTCAGTGACACCTCTTACACACTAAGGAGTTATGAGTTTCCTCAGTGACACCTCTATGACACTGAGAAGTTATGAGTTTCCTCAGTGACACTTCTATCACACTAAGGAGTTATGAGTTTCCTCAGTGACACCTCTATGACACTAAGAAGTTATGAGTTTCCTCAGTGAGACCTCTATGACACTAAGAAGTTATGAGTTTCCTCAGTGACACCTCTATGACACTAAGAAGTTATGAGTTTCCTCAGTGACACCTCTATGACACTAATAAGTTATGAGTTTCCTCAGTGACACCTCTATGACACTAAGAAGTTATGAGTTTCCTCAGTGACACCTCTATGACACTAAGAAGTTATGAGTTTCCTCAGTGACACCTCTATGACACTAAGAAGTTAGTCCTCAGTGACACCTCTATGACACTAAGAAGTTATGAGTTTCCTCAGTGACACCTCTATGACACTAAGAAGTTATGAGTTTCCTCAGTGACACCTCTATGACACTAAGAAGTTATGAGTTTCCTCAGTACACCTCTATGACACTAAGGAGTTATGAGTTTCCTCAGTGACACCTCTATGACACTAAGAAGTTATGAGTTTCCTCAGTGACACCTCTATGACACTAAGAAGTTATGAGTTTCCTCAGTGACACCTCTATGACACTAAGAAGTTATGAGTTTCCTCAGTGACACCTCTATGACACTAAGATGTTATGAGTTTCCTCAGTGACACCTCTATGACACTAAGAAGTTATGAGTTTCCTCAGTGACACCTCTATGACACTAAGAAGTTATGAGTTTCCTCAGTGACACCTCTATGACACTAAGAAGTTATGAGTTTCCTCAGTGAGACCTCTATGACACTAAGAAGTTATGAGTTTCCTCAGTGACACCTCTATGACACTAAGAAGTTATGAGTTTCCTCAGTGACACCTCTATGACACTAAGAAGTTATGAGTTTCCTCAGTGACACCTCTATGACACTAAGAAGTTATGAGTTTCCTCAGTGACACCTCTATGACACTAAGAAGTTATGAGTTTCCTCAGTGACACCTCTATGACACTAAGAAGTTATGAGTTTCCTCAGTGACACCTCTATGACACTAAGAAGTTATGAGTTTCCTCAGTGACACCTCTATGACACTAAGAAGTTATGAGTTTCCTCAGTGAGACCTCTATGACACTAAGAAGTTATGAGTTTCCTCAGTGACACCTCTATGACACTAAGAAGTTATGAGTTTCCTCAGTGACACCTCTATGACACTAATAAGTTATGAGTTTCCTCAGTGACACCTCTATGACACTAAGAAGTTATGAGTTTCCTCAGTGACACCTCTATGACACTAAGGAGTTATGAGTTTCCTCAGTGACACCTCTATGACACTAAGAAGTTATGAGTTTCCTCAGTGACACCTCTATGACACTAAGAAGTTATGAGTTTCCTCAGTGACACCTCTATGACACTAAGAAGTTATGAGTTTCCTCAGTGACACCTCTTTCACACTAAGGAGTTATGAGTTTCCTCAGTGACACCTCTATGACACTGAGAAGTTATGAGTTTCCTCAGTGACACTTCTATCACACTAAGGAGTTATGAGTTTCCTCAGTGACACCTCTATGACACTAAGAAGTTATGAGTTTCCTCAGTGACACCTCTATGACACTAAGGAGTTATGAGTTTCCTCGGTGACACCTCTATGACACTAATAAGTTATGAGTTTCCTCAGTGACACCTCTATGACACTAAGAAGTTAGTCCTCAGTGACACCTCTATGACACTAAGAAGTTATGAGTTTCCTCAGTGACACCTCTATGACACTAAGAAGTTATGAGTTTCCTCAGTGACACCTCTATGACACTAAGAAGTTAGTCCTCAGTGACACCTCTATGACACTAAGAAGTTATGAGTTTCCTCAGTGACACCTCTATGACACTAAGAAGTTATGAGTTTCCTCAGTGACACCTCTATGACACTAAGAAGTTATGAGTTTCCTCAGTGACACCTCTATGACACTAAGGAGTTATGAGTTTCCTCAGTGACACCTCTATGACACTAAGAAGTTATGAGTTTCCTCAGTGACACCTCTATGACACTAAGAAGTTATGAGTTTCCTCAGTGACACCTCTATGACACTAAGGAGTTATGAGTTTCCTCAGTGACACCTCTATGACACTAAGGAGTTATGAGTTTCCTCAGTGACACCTCTATGACACTAAGAAGTTATGAGTTTCCTCAGTGACACCTCTATGACACTAAGAAGTTATGAGTTTCCTCAGTGACACCTCTATGACACTAAGGAGTTATGAGTTTCCTCAGTGACACCTCTATGACACTAAGGAGTTATGAGTTTCCTCAGTGACACCTCTATGACACTAAGGAGTTATGAGTTTCCTCAGTGACACCTCTATGACACTAAGAAGTTATGAGTTTCCTCAGTGACACCTCTATGACACTAAGAAGTTATGAGTTTCCTCAGTGACACCTCTATGACACTAAGAAGTTATGAGTTTCCTCAGTGACACCTCTATGACACTAAGAAGTTATGAGTTTCCTCAGTGACACCTCTATGACACTAAGAAGTTATGAGTTTCCTCAGTGACACCTCTTTCACACTAAGGAGTTATGAGTTTCCTCAGTGACACCTCTATGACACTGAGAAGTTATGAGTTTCCTCAGTGACACTTCTATCACACTAAGGAGTTATGAGTTTCCTCAGTGACACCTCTATGACACTAAGAAGTTATGAGTTTCCTCAGTGACACCTCTATGACACTAAGGAGTTATGAGTTTCCTCGGTGACACCTCTATGACACTAATAAGTTATGAGTTTCCTCAGTGACACCTCTATGACACTAAGAAGTTAGTCCTCAGTGACACCTCTATGACACTAAGAAGTTATGAGTTTCCTCAGTGACACCTCTATGACACTAAGAAGTTATGAGTTTCCTCAGTGACACCTCTATGACACTAAGAAGTTAGTCCTCAGTGACACCTCTATGACACTAAGAAGTTATGAGTTTCCTCAGTGACACCTCTATGACACTAAGAAGTTATGAGTTTCCTCAGTGACACCTCTATGACACTAAGAAGTTATGAGTTTCCTCAGTGACACCTCTATGACACTAAGGAGTTATGAGTTTCCTCAGTGACACCTCTATGACACTAAGAAGTTATGAGTTTCCTCAGTGACACCTCTATGACACTAAGAAGTTATGAGTTTCCTCAGTGACACCTCTATGACACTAAGGAGTTATGAGTTTCCTCAGTGACACCTCTATGACACTAAGGAGTTATGAGTTTCCTCAGTGACACCTCTATGACACTAAGAAGTTATGAGTTTCCTCAGTGACACCTCTATGACACTAAGAAGTTATGAGTTTCCTCAGTGACACCTCTATGACACTAAGGAGTTATGAGTTTCCTCAGTGACACCTCTATGACACTAAGGAGTTATGAGTTTCCTCAGTGACACCTCTATGACACTAAGGAGTTATGAGTTTCCTCAGTGACACCTCTATGACACTAAGAAGTTATGAGTTTCCTCAGTGACACCTCTATGACACTAAGAAGTTATGAGTTTCCTCAGTGACACCTCTATGACACTAAGAAGTTATGAGTTTCCTCAGTGACACCTCTATGACACTAAGAAGTTATGAGTTTCCTCAGTGACACCTCTATGACACTAAGAAGTTATGAGTTTCCTCAGTGACACCTCTATGACACTAATAAGTTATGAGTTTCCTCAGTGACACCTCTATGACACTAAGAAGTTATGAGTTTCCTCAGTGACACCTCTATGACACTAAGGAGTTATGATTTTAATGATAATAGTGATGATGTTTTACAACATAAATTTCTAACCATAACAGAAAATGTCCCTGTATAAATACCTCATAGTGACTTTCTTCATGCAGCACGCACTTCTTTTCATGATTACTGTTGTTCTTCTGATCCTCCCGTACTTCGCTACTTTGACGTAGTTCTCTCGATTTAACTAAGACACGAATATATTCAGGAAATATGAGAGACATTTTGTTATCATTATATTATACCGCATATTGAAATCTGGCAAACCATACATAATAAATATAATGTATTATTATTAATTACATTATTAATACTAATACTGTCATAATTACTAACAACATTATTTTTGTGTTATTCTATTTATCTTATTCTTGTTATTCTTACTGGGTCTTAGGTGAGATACTTTGAAGATATCACCGAATGGTTGTCCAAGCATCTGTGATTTTGATGTACTAATCCCATTAGCTGTATGAAGGTAACTCTTGACAATCCATAGCCTTTCTGACAGCAGCATTATCTCCCTGTTGACAAACTGAGACAACATCCGGTCTGACACAAGTTTTATTCAATGGTTGTGTAAGGGGGGATTACTGATGCATGTTTAGTCACGAAGAAAGGCATGCAACTGTGCCAGTATCCTAAGATTACCACGTCTTGCCAGGAGCACAGCACACACTTTTGGACTAATTATCTTTTCAATATTCTGTCAGACTTCGTGATCCACCGGCAGTGATGTGAAACACAACAAGTATTTTCTTGGAATAATTTTTCTGCTAAAAGATTTATTTTAGGGACAAAAATGGGGGGAAAAAGGGGGCAGGGGGATTAAAATCGTATTAAAATATAATTAAGCAGTGTCGCTGAATTAGTTATTGGAAATAGGTGGTCAAAAACTGGGCCCAATTAAGTTACGCTATTTCACATGCGTCAAACATGTTTTGTGGACAACTTGATCATACACATACACACATACATTTCAAAAAGCCACTTAAGAATGCACATTTTCATCGTCTGTTATCTGTCTGTTATGACTACTTATGAGTATAGTTGTAGTTTAAACCACTTAAACAAGTAATTTTGTGGTTGGTGAATAAGGGATTAGTGTATTGTTACTCGAACATAAAAGATATATAGAAAGATATGAGATGGGCTTGTAAAACGTCAAGGAGAGAGCTGGTTATTAGCAAAGAAATCCGGGATTCTTGTACAATCTTTCTTAAGAATAAACATAAGTGCTGAAAACAGATAGCGTCACTTATCTTGGCTGATGCGTACACACAATTTCACTTGCGTACACTTTGTGTAGACCATCCAATGAAAAACGCGAAAAATTTTAAGATTTTAATGTAAGTGACGCTTCGTTAGATCAGCACTAATGATAATTCAGGAGAAGATGTTGGTATACACAAGATCTTTTACTTCATCCTGCTACACTTGTAAAAAATGTTTCAAAGACGGGACATCCTGGCATTGCTTCTTGACAACCGACTCTTTCTGTATGCCGTAGCATGGCCTTATATATATATATATATATATATATATATATATACATGGTGTAACACCATTATAAAATATTTGAGGTCAAAGTTCAGATTATCTTGTTACAAGGGACTACCAGTGGTTTATCAAGTACTTTGTGCTGCTAGTTTCTAGGATAGAGTTACAATATGTGTTAATATATAGTAAAACTAAGGAATGTAGTAAAACTATGTCAATATGGCAACCCTGAGAACACGTAGATTAGAGTTTTACAGATCACACAAGTGTCTTAATAACACGAAATAATTGAGTGTTACAGTTTATAAAACCTGCTGAGTCACACGAAATAATTGAGTGTTACAGTTTATAAAACCTGCTGAATCACACGCAATAATTGAGTGTTACAGTTTATAAAACCTGCTGAATCACACGAAATAATTGAGTGTTACAGTTTATAAAACCTGCTGAATCACACGAAATAATTGAGTGTTACAGTTTATAAAACCTGCTGAATCACACGAAATAATTGAGTGTTACAGTTTATAAAACCTGCTGAATCACACGAAATAATTGAGTGTTACAGTTTATAAAACCTGCTGAGTCACACGAAATAATTGAGTGTTACAGTTTATAAAACCTGCTGAATCACACGAAATAATTGAGTGTTACAGTTTATAAAACCTGCTGAGTCACACGAAATAATTGAGTGTTACAGTTTATAAAACCTGCTGAATCACACGAAATAATTGAGTGTTACAGTTTATAAAACCTGCTGAATCACACGAAATAATTGAGTGTTACAGTTCACAATGTCCACATGCTGAAGTTCTGATGTTGTAACCAGTTGCACACTACAGCAATCATAATCAAACAACAAACTACTAATAAACATACTTATAACGTATAATGGGCTTTTTTGAAGTGCGAAAACAATTTCAGAGTTATCAATTTACCTGGGACATTGGCTTCTGGATAGATTTTATCATCTAGGAAGTTTGCAACTCTTAGCGATGCGTTATTCCTTCAGAAGTACACTCTTCTCAAGCTAGGTTTAAAATACATAACTGTATTGATGAAGTGGTACGGGGTTTCCACAAGAGGAAAGTCTGACTATAAATTATAGACATTTCTTCTATTAGACAGTTGCTGTTATCTACGGCTTGATTGGATGGAATTATTACCTTCCAGATGCGATATTGGAGACAGATTATAACATTAAACAAAGTTATTTTTCTGCTTGCCGATAAAGCAAGTTTTAAAGAAGAGTTGAGCAACATCGAGTAAATATCTGCCCATGGAAATGATTTACTGGAGTATTAGCAACGAGACTCGACTTACTTTCTAAAATTATTTTGCAAGGCAAAGTCGAGGGTGGAAGAAGAAGAGACGGTACAGAAAATCCTGGATTTTCTGATATAAAGGGATGGTCTGGAAATATTTTTGTTCTACTCTTCTGAATGGCTGAGGATAGAGGTGTTTGGAAGTCTTTTTATGTTCATGTCTCCAGTGTAGCACCCCTAGACCTTGACGGGCTATGGATATTATTATTATTATTGATATTATTATTATTATTAATTATTAACGATGCATTGGATGCGATGCATTTAGTTCTTACCTTTATATCGGTATATGAAAACAGAGGTGATACTGATGACCAGGACAACTAGAATTACAACTGCAATTATTATGTAGATTGTGTTCATATTCTCTTGCTCTTGGCCTGTCTCTGAGATCAATACAATAGAAATATATTTATCAGATACGTTTCTGTACATGGAAATATAAAACTTGCATGTGCAGTAAATCTCAGTCATAAGGTAATAGTGATCATACATACAACAATATATAACCACAGTCGATTAAATTTCATGTTTTTGTAGTAGCTTCAACACCGAAATTTGATTTACAAGAGTTGGCAGCACAATCACTTGTTATACACATTTATGTTATGAGTGAAAAACCAAATCCAAAATAAAATCTTGTCAGATTGTAGTAAGATCTTGATTAACAGCAGAGACACGTAGATAGACTCAATAGATGCATCTAAATAGATGCAATAAAACATACCAGATCCTAGGACAGATGACACGTATTTTCAAGAACAGACATACAAACATAGACACTAAATTTACATTATACAAGACTATTAGTATTCCATCACTGTGCTGCCAGTGCCAAACCTGGACAACAACAGCACAAGACAAAATACAAATAGTGACTGCAAAATGCCGTGTCTACGAAGAATACTCCAAGTGTCATTAAGAGATAGAATTAAAAACGATAACATCAGACAGATAACCAAAACACTACCAGTATTGGACCACATCAAAAGACAACAGATCAAATGGTTTTAACACGCTTCAAGACTACCAACAGATATCATCCCACACATGACCATGACACACAGACATCACGGATATAAAGTCAGAAGCAGACCATGTGAAAGATGGATCATATAAATAAAAGAAGCCACAGGAACAAGCTTACGAACAGCACACAAGAAGGCCATCTCCAGAGAAGTCGTCCACCTCTGACACCGCACGGCAAACAAGGATCACAGTGTATAGATAGATAGATAGATAGATAGATAGATAGATAGATAGATAGATAGATAGATAGATAGATAGATAGATAGATAGATAGATAGATAGATAGATAGATAGATAGATAGATAGATAGATAGATAGATAGATAGATAGATAGATAGATAGATAGATAGATAGATAGATAGATAGATAGATAGATAGATAGATAGATAGATAGATAGATAGATAGATAGATAGATAGATAGATAGATAGATAGATAGATAGATAGATAGATAGATAGATAGATAGATAGATAGATAGATAGATAGATAGATAGATAGATAGATAGATAGATAGATAGATAGATAGATAGATAGATAGATAGATAGATAGATAGATAGATAGATAGATAGATAGATAGATAGATAGATAGATAGATAGATAGATAGATAGATAGATAGATAGATAGATAGATAGATAGATAGATAGATAGATAGATAGATAGATAGATAGATAGATAGATAGATAGATAGATAGATAGATAGATAGATAGATAGATAGATAGATAGATAGATAGATAGATAGATAGATAGATAGATAGATAGATAGATAGATAGATAGATAGATAGATAGATAGATAGATAGATAGATAGATAGATAGATAGATAGATAGATAGATAGATAGATAGATAGATAGATAGATAGATAGATAGATAGATAGATAGATAGATAGATAGATAGATAGATAGATAGATAGATAGATAGATAGATAGATAGATAGATAGATAGATAGATAGATAGATAGATAGATAGATAGATAGATAGATAGATAGATAGATAGATAGATAGATAGATAGATAGATAGATAGATAGAAATAAATATCATGATTAATGGCAAACCTTTGAGGAGGAGAATACATTCAAATATCTCAGATCGTGCGTTTTCAGCGAAGGAAAATGTACAGCAGAATTAAAGATAAGGCTGGATATATATTTAGCTTCTATGCCCAGGCTAAATTTAATTTGATAAATTAACAACTTCCCCTTGGGAAGTACATGATCCTATTTTGTTCCACCACTCCTGTCTAGCTCACGAATGGCTCCACGAGTCTGCTTGTGTAAAGGAGCTTCAACCCCTGGCGCACCGACCTTGGATAGTTGGCTGAACTACGTGAAACTACTCAGCAAGGGGGAAGTCCTACCCTACTGTTAAACACAAATGTTGACGGAGAAGGCGGAAGATCGTATTATCAACAATGACTTCGAATCAATCAATCAATCAATCAATAAAACCCATAACCCTTCAGGGTCGTAGGGGTACCACATTGGAAGCTTCAGCACACAGAGTCCTCCAGCGAATTCTATCCTCAGCGATGCGGATGAGTGTGGAAATATCTAGCCCTGTCCATTCCTTGATGTTGTCTGTCCATGTCTTTATTTGTCCTCCTCTGCTTCTTCCACCCTCGACAGTTCCCTGCAGTATTGTTTTTGACAAGGAATCGTGCCTATATGGCGTTGTGTTTTCATTCTGTGAAGCAGGGATCTATGTTATGTATTATATTCAGTGAATTAGTGTGCAGTGGAAAATATGTCAATTCGGGATAATATCTTGAAGGTTACTCGTTAATGGATTAAAAGATAACAACATAGTGAAGGTATTATCAAGTTTAGAAGTCTTAATGTGGATGCGTACGAAGTAAGGTTGTGACGTAGTGAAATGGTAGCGATGCGCTCAGCGCGAAGTTCAAATGTGATGTAGTGTCAACATCAGCAAAGTGCAATGGAGATGGAGAGAGAAAACACATCAGAAGGACAGCTGGAGAGGAGATGGGCACCACTAGCTAAACCTTTTGCCCACTGAAATACTACAATGTATGACTTCGAAGGAGGGAGTTGAAAAGGAACGGTATGCTTATGCTTATAGTTCATTCTTATGCAAGTAAATTCATGTAAGTAAATTCATGCAAGTAAATTCATGCAAGTAAACATTTTTGAACTAATGGGAATTGAACCAGGTCCGCTCTAGCGGTGCGAAATTACTTTACAATTCGCATAAACGAGTTTTTCTGTACTTGACTACCCACATCCCAATTATTTGCTGATGGAATATCAAGGACAATAACTAACAAGCGACTAGAACCGGTTCAAAAAGCAATGACAAGAATACAAATTACCGAGACGAATACAATGCAAAGAAACTCTTGATGTCCACAACAAGCTTCAAGAGTCTGGCGGTGGGTCCCCCGTGGATGTACAAACTCAAAATAAATAACTTGAGAAGAGAATGAACGCAGTGATAGTACTATTAAATATGATAACAGCGAAAAGTCCTTCTGTGTTACCGAAGGAAGCACTGAGAATACTCTAAGGAAGGGAAACAGACTACCAATAGGCACATGGAATGTGCGAAGCATGTATCAAATAAACTTCAAATGGTACAGGAAGGGATGGAAAGAACTATAGTAGACATGGTAATATTGAAATATCGGTGGAAAGGACAAGTACACTTTATGACACCGACAGGAACACTTGAAGTTTGTTTCAGGTAGAGAGAAGATGGGACAATGCGGAGTAGGCTTAATGTTGAACAAAGAGACAGCAAAGTATATGCAAGGATACAACCAAATAAATGACAAAATCATAAGTATAAGACTAAAACAAGCACACGCAATATCAGAGTAATCCAAGTTTAAGGTCCACAACATCCGCCCCTGGAAAGCAAGAGCTAGATTCTTTTTATGACAAACTGCAGGAAACAATAGACAAGACACATAAACAACACATCAAACTAATAATAGGTGACCTGAATGCGAAAGTTGGTAGGGAAGGAAGATCTGACGAATGCAAAGTCAAAGGCCCATTTGGATTAGGGCAGCAGAATGAAAGAGGAGAAAGACTGCTAACATTCTGCCTAGAAAATGACTTAGTAATTACCAACACCCTGTTCAAACAATATCCTGACGTCTATACACCTGGACATCACCAGATTGTATAGTCATAATTTCACACTACTGGTTGAGGTCTAGTCTACTGTCATGTAAGAAGTATCCCGAAGCAGATTCTGATTCTAACCACGATATCTTAGTAGCAGACATACAGAGTAGACACGAGGTTCACAAAATGTGTCGGACACATCGGATACAACACTGATGGCCGTTCAAGATGAGAGGATGCCATACGAATTCACAAACAACATTAGAGACTCAATAATATCATCTGCACATGCGCATACGCTCCCAGAGTGACAAAAAGAAGACATTACTTCACAGTCGAAACATTACAACTAATTAACAACAAAACAAACTCAAATAACTAAAAGATGACCAACAAAGAGAATAATATAGGGAAAAAAAACTAAAGAAATCATAAGAAAAATTAGGACTAGAAATATTACATCAACAATAAGTGTAAAGAAACTTAATAAGTGCACGAACAGGGGGAAACCATAATAACGTTTAAAAGAAGCCAAAACACTGACAGCATAATTTCAACAAGTCACTCTAGCAATTGAAGATAAGTCAAAAACACACTAACAGAAAATAAAGATATTTTGAATGAGTGGATGGAATACTGTAGGGAAATGTACGAAGATCTAAACATAGACACAGACTCAAACACAACTTTGAACCAGAACCCATCATAGAATAATTAAGTTGAGCATTGAAGAACTTAAAGACTGGCAAGTCACCGTGGTAGGAGGAATTGGTTGCTGAATTGATACAAACAAGAGTGATACCAGTGTCCACAACAATCATGCTCTCTTTGTTAAAATCTGGAAAATGAATATATGACCAAAAGATTGAAAAAGATCAGTATATATAACAGTTCCAAAAAGGGCAATTTGAAACTGCACAAATTATAGAACAATTTTCCCGATAAGTCATGCCAACAAGATACTTCTCAAAGATAGTCATCAACAGTATGGAGCAGCATATGAACATAGAAATATAGTTCATGCAAGTTTTAGACAGAACAGAGATACTAGGGATTACATCCTCAACACGAGAAATATGAAAGAAAAAGAGAGTTCAATACCGACATATACACCTAATTCATTGACTACTTGAAGGGTTTGGACATTTCTAGCACACACAGAATTATCTAACATAATGGAAAGCATAGGTTTCCTACACCATCTTATATCTCTTAATAAAATTCTTTATCAAGCACAGTAGGCCTCTGACCGCCTCGAACAGTAGGCCTCTGACCGCCTCGAACAGTAGGCCTCTGACCGCCTCGAACAGTAGGCCTCTGACCGCCTCGAGGAAGAAACATATGAGTGCTTTGAGGTCCATAAATAATGAATATCACACGGTCATAAAGAGATAATCATTCATCTCAATGATATAATTCAACGATTCAGTAAGTGGTGGAGAGACTTCAACAATACTTGGTTTGTTAGGACGTGATATATTTTACAAGATATTGCGTGGAGTATAGTTGAGAAAGAGAGAAAAGATAGATAAAGATGGAAAGAAATAGAGAGAGAGAGAGTAATATGAGGGAAAGAGAAAGAGAAAAATGAGGGAGAGAGAAAGATGAAAACGAGGGAAAGAGATACATGAGGGAAAAATAAAAATAAGAGATGGAGTGATACAGAGAAAGAAGAAAATAGAGATGCCGGGAAGGTGTGTGTGAGAGAGAGAGAGAGAGAAAGGGAAAAAGAAATTGAAATAGAAAATGAAGAAAGAAAAAAGAGAGTAAAGTATTTTAAAAAGACACATGGTAAAAGAACGAGAGAAAATGAGTTAGAGCAAGAGAGTTTGCAAAATAAAGTGTTCGACAAATGAGATAAATGAAAAGACGACAAGAGAGAAGAAATCTTGAAAAAGAATGATAAAAACTAGAAAAAAAGAAGATGGAAATTTAGAGCGATTAAAATGATAGTATAATTGAAAAAAGTGAGAGATGGAGAGAAATGAAGATAGATAAATAAATGGAGTGCTCCAGAGATGTATATAGATAATAATAGAAAAGTAAAGAGAACTAGATTAATATTAATAGAAAAGTAAAGAGAATAGATAGATAATAATGAAAAAGTAAAGAGAAATATATAAATAATAATGGAAAGGTAAAGAGAAATATAAGAAACCGAGAGTAATGGAGAATAAACTGAAAACAGCGGTAAATATGATATGTGCCCCAAATGGAAAGTAAATAAAGAAAAGAAAAAATAACAATTGTTAAATAGCAGTTTAAGTGGAGGAAATTATACAGAAGTGATGTTTCTACTAGACTGGTCTTTATCATGATAAGAACAAACACATGATAGAAACCACCACATCAATAAATAGAGAGAAACACAGAGACACAGACCGAGATAGAAAGATAGAGATGGATAAAAGGTAGAAAGTTTATATGTAATAATGATCAAAATACCTTCCTGTATCAGCTGAAACCAAACTGTCACTGAATCCTTTAGACTTTTCTTGGTATACTCTGCTGTGTGCACACGTATATAAAATATAACATTGATATCCTGGTCTGTAATATTTTTTATTGTGATATTTATTATTCCTATTTCCTTGTCAATTATTATATTGGCTTTAATTTGTCTATTTTTTACTTGTTTGTGGTACCACTCTAGTGAATTCATATTCTTGCCTATTTGAATATGATCGAGTAATTGATCCTGAGATTGAACACAAAAAGTCAGGATAACTGGTGTCCCAAGTTTGACAGGTACTGTTGTCCCGTTTGTTAAACTGTTTTCATCGTTAGCACACATCCAGATAGAGGCTGCGAAAAAGAATAATCATACATTCAGTTTTATGGCAATATCCATGAATATCACGGTGATCAGTGAGTAAAATAGTGATCACGGTGATCAGTGAGTAAAATAGTGATCACGGTGATCAGTGAGTAAAATAGTGATCACGGTGATCAGTGAGTAAAATAGTGTAAGCAAGTACCTTTAACTGGCCCACATAGGTTCACAGTTATTACGTGCATTTGTACCTGGGCTAGCATATGGGGCTGACCCATATATTAAGTCAACAATTCTTTGGCAATCTTTGAAACCCCTCCCTCCCCACTGGAAACCACCTGTTAATTCAGAGAACCCTGTTTAATAATATATAAAATACCCCCCCCCCCCCTTTACCACCATCACACAACAAAAATATGTCAGTAATAAAAGTACGAGCATACTATATGATTTGTTTGCAATGTTTGTAATTTTTAGAACAAAATATTCACACAATATTGCTGATTTCAACTTTTGCAACACTCCCCCCTCCCTGCTCTTGCCCCTTGTCAACAACTTTCAAACTTTAACAGACCCTCTTCCCCCTATTTGCTGACATAATTTGTTGACAGCCCCTGTGATACGGAGGTCGTGATGGCTGGATTACCAGAACTCGTGATGGCTGGATTACCAGAACTGCTGCCTCCACTATTTTTGTAGGTTAGGGTTAATAGCACACAACCAAGTTGGACTTGCTTCAGCTGTTTACAGGTGCGCACATGGGCAGTTTATAAGTGCGTACATGGACGGTTGATAGATGCGTACATAGGTACCCAATAATGAGTACAAATTAAATGACCGAATTGACATAGAAAATGCAAATTTGAACCAGAATTGACTATAAAAGAGCGTGGATGCTCCCAGCTTAATGACAAAAATGCTCAGTCCGACACACCGATCCACAATTTTAGCTCACTTGCGCTGATATACTAAGTAGTGTATTGGATTTAACACATCTCGACAACGTTTCGTTGTAAACAAACATTTGCCGGAATTTTTCACAATTATCATTTTTCTATCCGTTTTTATCTATACTGTTAAAAAAACAAAGAAACATTATTTAAAACGCGTGTCAATCTTTCATTTTGCGGAATTATTGTTGCAACATTGGCATGAAGAAATTTTAACACTTCAGCTGAACCAAACCTGTATGTAGTCATTCACAACTGTCCATTGAAAATGCTGATTCGCCCACTGCAGTCAGTTCTGGCGATGCCGGTCCGTAAAAACGACAACCTCTGTTGGTCTTCTAACCCAAAGACCTGCGGACTGCAGCCGGTTCTTGACCGTTTCATCTGAAATTCCATGAGCTGATGTCATTGACCGGACTGTGGAGGACGCAGATGCACATCGATTCATGAGGTGACGCAGCCATATGAAGCAGTCTTCGGCAGGAGTTGAAACTCTGGGTCTTCTAATGTGCGGCCGGACTGCCACTAAGCCAGTTTGTTGAAATCGTCTCCAAAGGCGACTAATGGTGCTTCTAACCACATTAAATTGTCGTGGCACTACACTTTGTGGTTGTCCAGTCTGTAAGCGTCTAATGATGATGTAACATTCTTCTGTAGTGCGATGAGCAATACTTGCGCATTGAATTTTCAACTGAATTTATTCGAGGATCGTCAACCCTTTATAAGCATTCAAATGTCAGAGAGTTTTGTGCCCAGTAATTTTCATGAGATTCTCATGAACCTATCTCGACTTATTGCTAGAAATGTTGTTTTGACCTTGACCTCTTTCATCTGTCATGACCCCACGAATAATGAGGTGAGTACAATTCAGGTAACCAAAAGAAGTTAATGACAAGATGGACAGAGTCGATACGTTGAATGATGTTCAATCAGCGAATATCTTTGGTTTTAAAAAGTTGTGTTTTTGTTTTGAACAGTATATAAATATGCTCTCAAAATGCGTAGAGGATTGACTTCATTATGCCCGGATTACACCATACCTACTCCGTCCCTTTCATCAAAGTGGCGTGCTGATTTCCAAGAGTACCACTCACAGTACGCAGCTTTGTAACTTCAAGCGATAATCTCAAGAGATATCCGAAAAGAAATCCACTTTAAAAACAAGACGACTTATGCGTCGTGTTGGCGTTTTATTTGTGTGATAGTATCTGGTTGCGGAACCCTTCACAGGCAGGGGGTTTCACAGTAAGAAGTGAGAACCCTTCACAGATAACAAGAGTTGGACGGGGGAAATGCAACACATTGAATGTTTTGCTCTTGTGAAAATGTTGGTACAAATACTTTAAATTGCAGACGAGTTGTTCGCGCACATGTCAGACAGAAAGTCTGAGACAAGCTAGTACGCTTTAGCTAAAGGCAATATTATTTATCACGAGTCTGCATCTTACGCACTCGGACACGACGAAACTACAGAAGCAGAAATAAACTATTGTGACGGTACTATACCATACCTCAGGAAGGACAATGGGATGTTTGGACTAGGATAAGACGAGTGTCTACAAACTCACACAGAGTCCGTCTGAAGTCGTGGATACTCGCAACAACCAGGCAATAAAATTGGCAAGAGTATTAAGTTGCGTAACGCTAGGGGCATAGCCTCTTACCAGAGAGGAACATCTAACGTTGCGCATGGTTTAATAAACTCGTACAGGAGTTTTACAGGTGATGATGTGGAGGCGAAGTCAGAAGCAGAAGATGTGCGGACCGAGAAGAGAAGATGATAGGTGGGGAGTAAGAAGAAGGGTGGAGTTGAGGACCTCACCGGAGCACACAAAAAGGGGGTGAAACAGAGTCCCCATACAGAGCACCGACACGGTCCCCGGAGAGTGTCCTACAGAGTCCCCGGAGACAGTCCAGAGAGTTAGTACTTGTCTCCCCGGAGAGACAAGTCCTAATTAGTTTGGCAACAGTCACAGAGTCAGATAGTCGGTATACTCTCTAAGACTTAGCTTAGAAACCGAGTGAAGCAATTCCTGGATGTGTTAGCGTAATTTGTAATCTGAGAGGATTATAATATTGCCCAGTTGCAGATAAGTTAGAATTAGTCTGTAGAGTTGAGGACGAACTCGAATAAGACTAGATTGTGGCTTGTGCCTTGTGTTTATTTGCCTCTCTTATGAGTATGATGCTATTAATTGATGTATATCAACTTGTGTAAATAAACCTCATATTATTGTGGGGGAGTGCTTTGGTTAACTGATTGATGTCGAGCAGTATTACACAGATTTAGACCTGGTAACAGCACCAGTATTCCAGTAAGTCCTAAAAGGCATTTTCTTCCGTCGCAAATTATTGTGACGCTGCAGATCTTCTTTCTGTCACACTAGTCTGTCCAGGACAGACAGTAAACTATATTTTTCGGTAACAAGTTGTTCTGTCACGCATAAGGGCAGACATGTTACTGTTACATTTGCGCCAATGGCCCGACAAATGCGGCTTCGGCGAGGGATGAATTCGAACCGACAATCTCTTGAGCAGAAATAGAACACCTTACCCACTGCACCAGCAAGATCACCCGTCCCTGTTGCATAGGTATATATTTATATTTTCGCAAAAATATTTCAAACTGGTTAACATACTTCAAGCAATTGTCATATGTTACGCTGGAAAATGTACACACTCTTAAGAGAACCTCCAACAATGATTGCTTGCAACCAACTGTTATCGTGACGTGGTCAATTCCGCAGTATATTCTTTTATCTAGATATCTGCGCAATTATTTCACATTAGACAGTAATAATCTTAACACAAACATATTTGTTGCTAACACTGATACATGTTTGCTATGTTAACACTGAAACTTTTGTATTATGTTAAGACTGAAATATGTTTGCTACAGTAACACTGAAAGATAGTTGGTATGTTAACACGGAAATATGATCGTATGTTAACACTGAAGCATGTTTATTATGTTACAATTGAAACATATTGAATATGTTAAGACTGAAATTAGTTTGATATCTCAACACTGAAATACTTTTGATAAGTTATCACAGAAACATTGTTGTTATGTTAACACTGAAACTTGTTTGATACGTTAATACTGAAACATATTTGTTATGTTAACAGTGAAACAATCTTTAACATATTATCAATGAAACATGTTTAATATATTAACATTGAACATTGTTTGCTATATTAACAATGAAACAGTGTTTCAAACACGTTTGATATATTACGCTATAAAATATTTGATATTTTAGAACTGAAGCCTATTTGATATGGCAACACTGAAACAGGTTTAGCACATGATCTGCTTTTTCGTTTCCAGATATTCTAAATGCGATAATATCTACTTTACGTTTACTGTTAAGCTAAGTCACGGACAGTTCTAGTATTTTTCTCAACTGGAGCACCTGGATTGCAGATCTTGCTTTTGTCAGGAATACTACAGACTGTGGACTAAGATTGGTGATAGGAAGTTTTTCGGTTGCCATCTTGGTTACCTAGATTTCGGTTTCGTGATTGTGCAATAATTTCCCCATTGCTACTTTGATTGTATCCCTAACATTTGGTTACCTATGATGATGATGACGATCATGAAGATGATAGTAGTTGTGCTGGCAGTCGCTGCGGGGATAGTTACGGGAATGATGGTAACGATGATATAACGATGATGTAGAGGTGTTGATGCTGATGATAACAGTGATGATGATAGTGGTGGTAATAATGGTGGTAACGTTGTTTGCAGTGGTCATAATGGTGATGAAGACGATAATGCTGATGAGAAATATAAATGACGGAATATAACTGGAACATGACTATAGAAATTGAAAAAAAAAGACATTTCTAATTTGTTTCTTACCGAAAGAAAATCTCCAGCTCAATGAAGCTATAAGTAAAGTCAATACAAAGTCACTTCTGAACGACGTCCGCATGCTCATTGAAGACACGGACACATCTCGCGCCATCCAATATCTCTACAAATCGTTCTCCGAGAGAAACAGGCAATCACAGACCCTTGTTCATCTTTGTCTGAAGGCACCAAGGTTTAAATATCTAAACATACAAGAGGTAAATATTATTCTTTTGCTCAATAACGACAACACTATTTGAAACTACAACTTGACATATTGCACTACATACACAGTACTTTCCTGAAAATAATTCTTCTTCTTCTTTTAGTCCATACCTTAATTCTTGATTAGAAACTAGCTTCACAGCACGTGGGGCATTCCCCTAAGTTTTCCGCTCTCCGTTCCAGCAGCCATCTCACTGTATGTAGACTCAGAATCCCGGTGATGTGTCGATTGCGTGAACTTCAGGGCCTTCCAAAAAAAATTACTTTCCCTTCCTCCCCTCTAGATACTACCATTTCTAAAATTCTCTGTATGTGTGCGTTCTCAGCCTCAATCACATCATCTGCATCTTGAAATGTTTTTATGACATCCTTTATAAAGTCTGCTTTATCTCTTCTCAGCATTGTGCCGTCTATCACCGCATTGCCTGCCATTAAATCGGCTCGCGTGTTTCCTCTGCCACCAGCATGATCATGGCAGTATATCCATGTAATGCTCTGGACAATTGAGTTGTTAAATAAATCCCACCATTCTTTTCTCAGCATGTACTTTTCTATCTTGCGCAGCATGCTTTGAGAGTCTGTGAGTATTACCAAGTGTGTTGATGTATCAGTTATCAACCAATTAAGTACTGCTGCAACTCCCTCTATCTCCATCCTCATGCTCGATGTGACCGTGGGATATGCTGAAGATTGTTCTGCCAACTTCACGCCGTTTCTGTAGGCAAAAAAACCCCAACCGCTTTTATTTGTGTTTCTATTGACGAAAACATCTAAGTTATACCGCGTGGTGTTGGCAGGGCTAGTCTTAGGCCATTGCAACCTATGCAGCCGCATTGGGCCCCACACTTCATAGGTCCATAAATTAATATTATAATTTATTTTATTATCCTCTTCCCTACCCAGACTGTGCCTCGCGCAATCCGTTTCGCATTGGGCCCCCAATTGTTAGGGCCGGCCCTGGGTGTTGGTTATATCATGTCTCTTTATAGTCTTGTGTTTCGTGTGATGCCAATTATTTCTTGCAATACATACCGTGTGGACTGTACTTACATTACGTCAACAATTACCGGCAGATTACTTCCCCACCCTTCTCAACAACTGTCACAATATTCCATGTACCCGTTAATTGTTTACGTAATTGATGACCAGCTTCTTGACTAAAATGTCTTTTCAATGCTCTCTATTTCCTGTGCTGTCAAATCATTTCCGAAACTGATGTTTCCCATAAAACAATGTCATGTTGTCTGGCATTTTTTCTCTTGATCTTTCCCTAATTCTCTTGCTTTTCAACTTGCATGTTGTCATCATGTACTCCATCTTTCCTCTTCTCATAACGTATCCAAAAGATAGGGATTGTGGTTTTCTAATACGATTGAGCAGCTCTGTTTTTGAAATAACGTCTTCAAAGATTTCTTCATTACATGTTTGATTCTGTCCATTTTGTTTCTTGACATGTTCTATAAAAAGAACTTCCCTACTGCCGCTATATATTTTCTAATATTTTACTGATTGTCGAAGACTCACTTCAATACACTAGAATTGTTTCTATATAACTTCTAATAATTCTCTTTATAACCACAATTTACAAAGATATATTGATTAGGGTGGTTTTCATATTGTCAAATATTACCTTTGTCTAGGATATTCTGCATGTGAATTCTTAAATACATTTTCGATCTGATGTAACTATTGTACCTAAATATTTGAATATTTTGATTTGCTTTAGACTGATCCCAATTACTTTTAATCTACAGAACTATTTCTACTATATAATCTCAATCACATCTGGTACCCTCTTGCACAGAATTATTACAACAATATAATTAGAGATATATTATATTGTACCTTCTTTTATAGAACTGTGTCGGAATGTTTTCACTCTTTCACAAATCCATTGCTTACAATAATGAAGCAAAGAAAACGTGCATGATTTGGACATGTATGCCGACATGATTCGTTGTCAAAAACGATGCTACATTAAGATCGATAATATATATATACTCACTTCAGCGCATCGAAAATACTACTGGCAGATATTGGAACAGGATAAGGGTGTATTGCTAATCACAAGAAACGTACATAATAGCACACAAATAGATGTTTCAACCAAAAATTCTTTATCAAGAATGCACAACCACAACAACAAAACGACGAGCAACGACGGCTCTATTGACGTTCACATGGCAGGGAAAATGTGGAGATACCCGGAAGGATTAAAACTAGGTCAAAATTGTAACAACACAGACATAAGAAATTCAGGACTCACCCAAATATATGTGAAACGAGATAAACAGAACTATGAGGAAATAATATATCATCCATACGACTGGCGGACATTGAATCTGAAAGGCTCAAACAAGCCAAATTGGTATTCATATCGGTTCTCAAGCGCGTGACAAGCCCTGTTGTCTGAGAAGCACGACTTAAGGGCAATCACCTGAATATCCAGTGCGCCGCTGTGACCCGTGCCATTGAAGTGGTCGGCAACAGGAGTGCCCAACAGGTTTTAAATGTAATACAGATATTATCAGAACCGGTCTGCATGCCCTTTCTGCCTCACCGCGTGCACATTATGGCATAGATGACGTTGCGGAACACACATTTGAACTCTCTTCAATTGAATGGTGCAGCTGGTTTTGAGGAGTGTGGCATAGGGTGGCATGTGAAGAAGAAAGTATATGTCTACTATTTAAAATATTAAACCAGAGATTCATGAGATAAGAAGAAAGTAGATGTTCAAAATTTAATAAACTGGAAATTCCTGGAATGAGAAGAAGAAAGTAGATGTTTCCTATTTTATTTATTAATATGAAAATTCCTGAGAAAGGCCGAAAGTAGATGTCCTAGACACATCTACATCTCACAGATTGTGTATGAATGTAGAACGCTGAGATGAAGTGATATTGGAGAGATGAGGACAGCGAAGATAAATGATGACTGTAATAATAAAGCTTCATACTGACGAACGTGATGATAGTGATGATGATTATGGGGATGTGATGATGTTTGTGATGACGATGGTGATGTTGGTGATGGCAATGATGATGTTTGTGATGATGACGATGATGCTGTTGGAGACAACAGTGATGATTTTGACGACCACGAATATAATAGTATTGTTGATGGTGAAGCTGATGTATGCTTTATTATTTCAATGACAGAGAAGATGATGTATATTTTTATGTTGACAACTACGCTGATGAAGATTATGATAATTACGATGACGACGATGATAACGATAATGTTGATAGTATGATGATGGTTTTCATGACGACGATAATTAAGATGATGGTGACGTTGATAATGATAGTGACGATATCTATGATGATACTGATAAACTGACACTGACACATGAAAATCTTCCAACTTGTCTCTATAATAAATCTACTAAAATGTATAAGCAGTCTAAGTACAGTACTCACAACCGTCTATAACGTCCTGCTTGCATGTGTTATGTAAGGCAGTGTGTAAACACATCACAGACACACATCTTAACATACTAAGTGATAGTACACTCACAAACATCGAAGCGGATATAAATAAAACATTGAGAAATTACTGTAATACCCTACATAAATAATTTGATATAAACAAGTAACTAATTAAACACAACCATGGACAGATAAAAAGAGTAGTGAAAACATTTTGAAAGAAAATAATTCAAAAATAGAGCTGCTTTCCCGCATCATAAAGAGACAGTCCACATTTTTTGGACACAATAGGAGAAGAGGACAGATAGAACAAATCGTAACAGGAAAGATGAAGAACAAAAGGTATAGGGAAAGACCACGAGAGAAGATGCTTGACGACCTTGCATTGTGGCATTGGAGAATATCCGTTTTAGAAATGATTGGCAGCACACAAAATAAAAGGCTTTGGAAAGGCATGATAATTAACACCACACGACATGAACCATAAGAAGAAGAAGAATTCAAGACTTGTAATCTGATTCATGAGAACTCCTTGCGCCTTATAATTTATTAAACATTTTGAAATTACTGTAATACCTCTCATACAGAAATTAATATGATCATTTCAATAAGTCGGTACATGTAACTTTTCGCTCAGATACCAAATTATGAGCTGTCCATCAAGTCTGTCAACAATGAGCTGGTTGGAAGGAGCGGGTATGTTAAGTTTGGCAGGTAACGACAGGTTTGAAAAAGGGGGAAGTGGGCGGAGTGTTGGCAACGAGAGGGTTTGGCAACATAGATTTAATATACACCAGTTTACCAGTCACCATATCCCAGAGCTGAGTTTCTATGGACGTCTGACAAAAGAGTTGTTTGTCAGGGAATCTGAAGGTCATGATTCCTGCTCTACATGTTGTAGAAAGGTAGGAAAGTCATAAAATCCCTAGAACTTATCTTCTCTTGTGTAGGTGAATTCTTCTCATTGTATACCGTTGTACACACTGAAAGAGTTGTACACACCGAGAGAGCTGTACAGACTGAGAGAGTTGTACACGCCGAGAGAGTTGTACACGCCGAGAGGGATGTACACACTGAGAGAGTTGTACACACTGAGAGAGTTGTACAGACAGAGAGAGCTGTACACACTGAGAGAGTTGTACAAACTGAGAGATTTGTACACACTGAGAGAGTTGTACAGACTGAGAGTGTTGTACACACTGAGAGAGTTGTACAGACTGAGAGTGTTGTACACACTGAGAGTGTTGTACACACTGAGAGAGTTGCACACACTGAGAGAGTTATACATTGCTGAGAATTAGTATTTCATGTATGAAATACATTTCTAAAGAAACAACATCGTTGCACATAGGAAGCAAGAGCTAATCGCTCCTAATTCTTGTGGATTAATCTTGTATTATCCTCTTATCCATGTGTGCCGCTAGGTGTCATGGGAAGCATTAGTCTTCTTTCTTCTGCTAACTGTAATACCGCTGGCATAGTGCAGATTGCTGTTTTATATTTTTCTAATGTCGCTCCGTCTTTTACTTCCACTTTTTCTCTTTTCAAATGATCAACTATTGAAAGTATTTATGCGATCTAATTCCATTCTTATCAGGTGACCGAACCATTTGAGTTTTTTAGTGGCTATGTATTTTTGCACGATATTGTTTTCATTATATTTTTTTCATCATATTTTTTATAGTGGCATTGTTTATTCTATCCCTTTTTGTTAACCCCAGTGCTGTTCTCAGGCACTTCATTTCGCATATTGCGAGTTTTGTTCTAGTTTGTCTGTCAAAGTCCAGGTCTTGCAGTTTAGCAAAATGTGATTTGATACAACAGCAATAACAATGCAAAAATATGGATTGATACAACAGCAATAAGAATGCACCAATGTGAATTGATACAGCAGCAATAACAATGCACCAATGAAATGGTATGAATGTGAAGCATAGTATTTCTTCTAAAATTATGTGAAACAAATCGTATGTTTTCCTACTTATTCTGCTAATATATCTTTTCATTAATAATAATAATAATAATAATAATAATAATAATAATAATAATAAAATAATAATAATAATAATAATATTTCTGTGATATTAGAGTGATTCATTTAGATTATTTGACAGAGAGTTACCAGATTTAAAACAATCACTTCTGAACACGGACATCCGCCGAAGACGGATGTATCTGACCATTGGCTCAAATACAACGGTGATACAGCGCATTTCTATTCCCTGGATTATATCCTGCTAGAAATCTAGTAGGACTCTTGTCCTGCTACAAGAGAAATTCGATGGGAGTTTGAGAATGAACACTGAAGAAGAAGAACCCGGAAATACTAATGTTATAAAATAAGGAAAGTGCAGACAGACAAGTACGGCTAAGAGACAAGTGGATTTTGTTTATGCAGAAATCATGTGCACAATCAAGGATGTCAGACAGTTTAATGTTTTAGTATAACTAACTTCTTGCTAGTATATGCCTAGGCTACCGGATGTTGGAGACGTGAAACGCGACTGTAGCCATATTGGAATTTCATAGAAGTATCACAAATAGAAATACCAAGAAATACAAAACTAGAACCGCCACATGGCGTCTGTAATATAAAATACACTAAATAAGTGATGGGAGAAATTATGAATTGTCATAAGTGACGTCGTTCTTGAGACTAACGGGAATTGAACCAGTTCGCTCAACGGCACCAAATCGCCTAGCAACTCTCGTAGCGGGTTTTTCCGTACTTGACTAACCGCATCTAAAAAAAAATATGCGATTTTGTAAAGACATTCAAACTGTGCACTTAAGTCACTGAGAACGGACAAATCGAGACAAGGACTATTGCAACAATTACTGTCCATATATGTTATCCATGTTTATAAGATTGGCCCTTGTAGAACTAATACGGATGTTATATGTTTGTTGTTACTGAAGATACTTCAATTCTTGTACGGGATGTTTGTTTTTGTTGTAATAGCCCTTGTCTCGATTGGTCCGTTCTCATTGACCTGAGTGCACAGTTTGAATATCGTGACAAAATCGCATCTTTTTTTGGAGATGCGGTTAGTAAAGTATGGAAAACCAGTGTACAAGAGTTGATAGGCTATTTGGTGCCGTTGAACGGACTGATTCAATTCCCGTTAGTCTCAAGAATGTTTACTTTATCCTCTAGCTTCCTTCTTGAATTATCTGTATGAGTGAAGTGGTGAAGATATCACGACTAGTATCTTGTTTAGTTTTATTGAAATCGCAATGAGTGAAATGGTGGTGAAGATATCTCCAATAGTTTCTTGTGGTTTAGTTTTGTTTTAATCGTCACTAGTGAAGTGGTGAAGATATCTCCAATAGTTTCTTGTGGTTTAGTTTTGTTTTAATCGTCACTAGTGAAGTGGTAAAGATATCACAAATAGTTTCTTGTGGTTTAGTTTTGTTTTAATCGTCACTAGTGAAGTGGTGAAGATATCTCCAATAGTTTCTTGTGGTTTAGTTTTGTTTTAATCGTCACTAATGAAGTGGTAAAGATATCACAAATAGTTTCTTGTGGTTTAGTTTTGTTTTAATCGTCACTAGTGAAGTGGTGAAGATATCTCCAATAGTTTCTTGTGGTTTAGTTTTTTTAATCACCTTTGCCAGATTATGTGCAAAACCATAGTTATTCGGTCTCTCTCAATGCTTGGCGAATGATTCTCATGCCGAATTATGTAGAATCCCACGGTTTATGCTACACACAACTTAAAGGCCCTCTCAATCGCCCTATTCTGCTGAAATGTGGAATATTTCCAAATTATTTAAGTCGTAATATCATATCTCCTTTCCTGTTTAGTGTGCTTATTTCAAACATGTTCATGTAAAGATTTTAATATGTTATTCATATTTCACCAGACCTGTTCTCTTTATACAGTGAAAACATATTGCGTGCAATAGTAGATATCCCAGGAATATCAGTGGGAGGACATAACATAAATAATTTGAGATATGCGGATGACACTGTTCTGATTGCAAAAAGTGAGGAAGACCTTCAAAACTTAATTAAAGTAGTAGTCACAGAAAGCAAAGAGAAAGGCTTCTTCCTAAATATCAAGAAAACAGAAGTAATGGTTATTTCAAAGAAAGAAAATAACACACCTTGCAAGATCATAGTGAATGATATAGTATTAAAACAGGTCCACCAATTCAAATATCTAGGTACAATTATAACAGCAGATGGAAGAAGTTCAACAGAAATAAGATGCAGAATAGGACAGGCAAAAACAACATTCAGAAAAATGAAAAATATACTGTGTAATATGACCTTGTCATTAGAGGTGAGAAAGAGAGTTCTGCAGTGCTATATAACCCCTATACTAACATATGGGTGCGAGTCTTGGACAATAAACAAACTGGAAAGTGGGAGATTGGAGGCAACAGAGATGTGGTTCTACAGAAGAATGCTGAGAATACCATGGACTGCCAGAAAAACTAATGTAGAGGTGTTAAAAGAGTTAAATGCGAAACGGACCTTAATCAACAATATAAGAAAAAGGCAATCTTCTTTTTTTGGCCACTTCATGAGACAGGCAGGTTTAGAGAACATAATCACAACAGGCAAGTTTGAAGGCACCAGAGACAGAGGGCGACAACGTGAGAAAATATTAGACAGTTTGACAACCTGGCACGGCAAAGAAACAACAACGACTTTGATACATAATACTGTGGACAGAGAGCTGTGGAGAGCCATGACCGCCTACTCCACCCGGCATGGCACCTGATGATGATGATGATTCATATTTCATAACCATCTCTCATAGTAGTTGTGTGACAACAATTGTGACAACAAATACTATTGTTATTGACAACAACTATAATTAATGAACAGTAAAAGTAATGTCAATTAAAAAATATCACAAAGTAACAGAGACTTTTCCACTTTAAATTCGAATATGGACTTTTTATCAGAAAGCAACAACGAACCAGAAATAAACACACACAAAACTGTTAATACAAAGAGATGATCTCACAGCCCCCATCTCATTGCATTCAAAAACAATTCTCAAGTAATGGTGCTTGCATAGTCAATGTGTCGCTCTTTTATTGCCTAGAATACTGCATGTCTATGACAATAAATACAAACTTCTTTGCGGATTAGAATACACAATTTAATCCATCACCTCATGTGTGAACAGCTCATTTTTCTAAAATCTGTCTAAATATGAACTGTCAATATTTAGATACAACAGTTAATATAACACGCCCAATAATCACTTTTTCTTATCTGTGAACAGCTCATTTTTTCTCATCTCTGAACAGCTAATTTTTTTCCCATGTGTTAACAGCTCATTTAAAAAAAAAATATTTCTAAATATGAACTGTCAATATTTAGATACAACAGTTAATATAACGCGCCCAATATTCATTTTTTTCTCATGTGTTAACAGCTCATATTTTAAAATCATTCTGAATATGAAATGTCAATACTACCGCGCCCAATATCAATGTGACTGAAATCTAATTCAGTGCCGACATAACTGCATCATCTTTCAATCTCATTCTGCTGTTTGTTGTCATGGAAGCTCCATTCTGCTCTGTTACAATTCTACCCTCCAGCTCGGGCAGTAAAGCCACAACCTAACGTTTTACCAAGAATCACATAACCGTCAGCTTATATAAGGACATGATCTTCTGTGGTGTTATCGTACAGCAATTGTAACACTTCAAGAAGTTATAATTTTTGATTTCACCACGTTTTTTTCCCTGCTTGACCAAGCAAGTAAGGATCTGCATACAAGTTTTCAATGTACCACCAACAGTGTTTATTAACTCCTCTAGACTCTAACTAAAGAACTAGTTGTGTTTAGCAGTGCAATCGTTGCTTTCATTTGTGCCATCCAAGACATTTCTTTCTTAAGTTTAGAACCCATGAGATCCTTAGAGTTCCTGTAGAGTGCCTGCTTTTTATCTCTGATAATTGGTATGTGCTATACATAAACATTGTTATGTTATGTTATGTTCCTCCAGGGCCATAGGCGGCGCATAGGACAGAAACCATAGCCTTCCATTTTTGTCTTTGTGTTGCCAGGTCTTTCAATTGTTGCGTGTTGTTTAGGTTCATTGACATGCCTTCTCTATTAATGGTTCTTCGTAGAGTTTCTCTAGGTCTCCCTCTTCTTCTTACTCCAGGTGGCACCCAATATAGTGATTGCTGGGGAATTCTTAGGCTGTTCATTCTGAGAACATGGCCGATGTAAGTCCAACGCCTTTGTCTAATGAAGGAAGATATAAAGGTTTGTTTGCTTTCCTCTCTTATAGTAGTGTTAGATTTAAAGTCACTCCACTTAACGTTCAGAATGGTACGTAGGCATTTGTTTTCAAAGGAGTCGAGTCTTTTATCTGTGGCTTTTGTGGCTTTCCAACTTTCGTACCCATATGATAGAATAGGGATGATGTTGGAGTTAAACAACTTGAGTTTTGTGGTGTTTCTTAGTGTGTTTGACGTCCATATGTTGCGTAGTTTATTGAAAGCACCCGCTGCAAGGGCAATACGGTGTAAAATTTCTTTTGATGAGTCTCCATCACATAAACATTACATGGATAGAAACTACAACAAGTAGAACATTATCAATATCTTGGACAAACAAACACAAATGATGGCAGATGTGAAACAGAAGTTAAAAGGAGAATAGCAAATTCTAAAAGTGCCTTTAATGACATGAGGAAATTATTAATATCTAAACAAATTACAAACACGTTAAAAATGAGAAAGGTAAAATTCTACATCTATTTTATATTAATGTATGGCTCAGAAACATGGACACTAAACAAACAGAAGACAGAATTGATACCTTTGAGATGTGGTATATAGAAGAATAGGGAGAACATCATGGAAAGAGAAGAAAATAAACAAAGAGGCTGTAACACTACTTAATATGAAGAAATAATTATTACAAGAAATAAAGTTCAGGTAAATAAAATGTTTGACACATTAAAAGAACGTTATTCTCAACCTCGTTGAAGACCTTATATGAGGGTAAAGTCAAAGGGATACAACTACGAGGAAGCCAGAGATACTAGTGGGAGACTAATTTCATGACATGAACAGGTTACAGATTAGCAGAGTAGAGTGCACCACCAAAACAAGAGACAGAGGATGCTGGAGGTCTGCTGTAGCCAACTTTCGTTGTGGAGACGGCACTTGGTGATTATTGGTATGTAGGCATATGTCGTGGTCTAGGTAAAAAAAAATAGAACGATTGTATGAATATAAATAACTTCACTTGCAGAATATAGCAGCATGGTTTTAAGAATTGGACAAGGACATTACAAACATGCGTGTTTCACATCTTATGAGTCAAACATTTAATATAGTTCTAACTAGCGGCATATTGAGAACACTCGGTCAGAATAAAGTTATCGAGTCAACAATGAAATAGCAATGAACACACATTGAAATAGCTTGCGGCGAATGAATTGTCAAATGACATTTCCACTGATTTAACAAAGTAATTTTACTATAACAAAGAACAACAGTAATGAGGTAAGTAATAGTGAAGCTATGACTTTCAAAGATTTTGTAAATGCGGTTGTGTCTGTGGGTCTCACCAACGGCTTACTAGACAAACCAACCATGCAACAGAAAACTTTAGTAGATGACATGCCTTTATATTGATGTTATCTGATGTTATCGTTGTGATTGAACTAGTTACGGGCACGCCGTGGGTGGGCGGAACAACAAAGAAACCTGTAGCAAGGACAAGAGTTGTGCCCTGATGTCGACGTCTGTTTTGGCGACATTGGTATCGAGTCGATTGGCTGCTGGAACAGAGGGTGATCACTTATGGGATTGCCCCACGTGCTGTGAAGCCAGTTTTCTAATCAAGAATCAAGAATCTTTCAGAGATTATTTACAGACTATATAATGAGTACTAATGAGACTAATGAGGAGTTTAATAATTATAAGGTCATTAATTAATGGCAAAATATATGCAGTGATAAGGTAGACAGTGACATGTTAGGAAGTGACAAGGTAGACAGTGACATGGTAGACAGTGACATGTTAGGCAGTGACAAGGTAGACAGTGACATGGTAGACAGTGACATGTTAGGAAGTGACAAGGTAGACAGTGACATGGTAGACAGTGACATGTTAGGCAGTGACAAGGTAGACAGTGACATGGTAGGCAGTGACATGATAGGCAGTGACATGGTAGACAGTGACAAGGTAGACAGTGACAAGGTAGACAGTGACATGTTAGGCAGTGACAAGGTAGACAGTGACATGGTAGGCAGTGACATGTTAGGCAGTGACAAGGTAGACAGTGACATGGTAGGCAGTGACATGATAGGCAGTGACATGGTAGACAGTGACAAGGTAGACAGTGACATGTTAGGCAGTGACAAGGTAGACAGTGACATGGTAGGCAGTGACATGTTAGGCAGTGACAAGGTAGACAGTGACATGGTAGGCAGTGACATGATAGGCAGTGACATGGTAGACAGTGACAAGGTAGACAGTGACATGGTAGGCAGTGACATGTTAGGCAGTGACACGTTAGACAGTGACATGGTAGGCAGTGACATGATAGGCAGTGACATGGTAGACAGTCACAAGGTAGACAGTGATAAGGTAGACAGTGACAAGGTAGACAGTGACAAGGTAGACAGTGACAAGGTAGATAGTGAAAAGGTAGACAGTGACATTGTAGGCAGTGACATGGTAGGCAGTAACATGGTAGGCAGTGACAAGGTAGACAGTGACATGGTAGGCAGTGACAAGGTAGACAGTGACATGGTAGGCAGTGACAAGGTAGGCAGTGACGTTAATATATATATATATATATATATATATTTGTACCATTCCCTCCATCGATCAGTGTAATTGATCTTTTTGGCAAAAGTAGCAGAATTGCGACATTCATTATAAGTTATGGTCACACTTCCTGATATTACTAATGTCTTCCGACTTGAAACATGAGATTTTCACCATATATTACGTCAACAACAGTGGACACGAGAGAAGTCTAAAAATCGTTTGACGGCTGTTTAGAAAGGTAAAGAATTCGAAAAATGTTGATGCCAACAATTATGTTTTAGTATACTTATTAAATAGTTTACATTTGAAAATGTTTTCTAAAATTGAAAAAAAAATGATTTAGTTTTTCTAAACACATTTTTATTGGTTTAAGGGTTAAATTGTTCTTTGCATTATTAAGCAAGGGTTCCCTGAATTCTTGACAATTCTTGACAAGGAGCAGTTGCCGGTAAAAAATTGGCAACAAAATGTTGACGCAATCTGTGAACAGTACCAAACAAGGAAAGTGTAAAAATACAAAGTAAGGACTATATAATTTGCCGCTGTAACAGAATCATCTTAACCTCGACCTCTGTTATTTTTATAAGGTTTACATCTGAAATAGCTTCACGTAGTAGTTAGAGAAAGTTGCATCCAATCTTAAAATATTCAATAATAAGAACAACAACAAAGTGTAATATCAACTTGTTTAATCATCAGAACCTCCGGGATTTCCCGAAGATAACAATCGGGCATTCGCAAATATAGTTATGTTGGCTTATTAGGAATATCCTTCTAATGTGCGTCGGTTGACATGTTCCGTGATATGGGTGTTTACTTTTTATATACTTCGTGTCAGCAGCCAACGAAAATCACCGGACAAAATCAAATACGTCACGTTAGAAAAATTACTGCCTTTCTCTAATTTAGAACACAAGTCTTACATAGTTAATGGGCACAATCGAAAGTGTCACGTGACAGGAACCGAAAGGTCATCACAATATGTGTTTATTTGAGTCAGAGTTGCAGACAGAGTTGCCACAGTTGAGATTTTTTACTAGATCTCGGGTTGTTGACGTCGTCTGGGGGTGCTGTGGTTATTCTGCCAGATTTGCCTTAATCTGGGATTGTTTTCATTTTAAGAAAGCCTGTACATTTTGAGAAAAGAGTAAATTTTCCCACCCTAAACTACTTTTGAAAAAATTAGGCCATCATGGAAACGATGGATTTGTGAACGATTATGGGAGGATGATCTTATTTTGTATATTTGCTAGAACACTTTCTTTCATTATTGCGTGTTTTCCTGTTAAAGAGTGCAGGAAGGCTTTTTGTCTGTGAATATAAAGGCCGCTTTGCCATAGCTGTCGCCGTTACGTGTACAGGAATAATGTTTATTGCATCTTCGAAAGACAAAAGGACCCTTTATTTAAATTTAATTATATAATCTGGGCAATCTGGGTTTTTTAAGAGGATAATCTCGAGTATTTCTCTAACGTCTGTGGTAACACTGGCTGTAGATGGAGCACCAAAGAGAGAAGAGTGATTGAATAGTAAGTATATTTTCTTAGTCGCAAGGAACGTATTATATAAAGTTATTGTTTAATAATGGATGGTCACCATGTGAGTTTTTTCCCTTTTATAATTGAATACTTTATACTAATATATTACTTTATATTAGTTAATTAGAATGTACTTTATATCTAAATACCCACATTATACACCTGCGCTTGATTAGAACTTCAATACCCACATTATACTCCTGCGCTTGATTAGAACTTCAATACCCACCCTATACATCTGTGTTTGATTAGAACTTCAATACCCACCCTATACATATGTGTTTGATTAGAACTTCAATAACCACCCTATACATCTGTGTTTAACTAGAACTTCAATACCCACCCTATACACGTGTGTTTGATTAGAACTTCAATACCCACCCTTTACACGTGTGTTTGATTAGAACTTCAATACCCACCCTATACACGTGTGTTTGATTAGAACTTCAATACCCACCCTTTACACGTGTGTTTTATTAGAACTTCAATACCCACCCTATACACGTGTGTTTTATTAGAACTTTAATACCCACTCTATACACTTGTCACGTGTGCTTTATTAGAACTTCAAGACTGTTTTATATACGATTTTTAAGCAAAGAAATACATTTATAGTCAACCTAGGCATGATGTGTGTATTTGCAAGAAAACTGATATTAGATGTAGGAATACCCACATTAGCATTGTCTGACGTGTATATGATAATGATTATGATGAAATAATCGCTTTGATGTGTGCAGGAAGCTCTTGACAGTCCATATACTTTCTGACAATATCACAGGTCCTCCTCCGTTGTGTAACTGAGATTATAACCGGACTCGTATAGGATTAGTTTTTTTTTCAAAGTCATGGTTGTTTTATGGAGGTTTATCGGTGTATAAAGGTAAAGGTATGTCCCATGGCAGCAATCAGCGGCCGGGGATTAAGATAACTCTTCAGATATTAATCCGCTGCAACTATTAGATGGGGTGGCCAGTTCTCTTCCTTGTTGTCTTTACATCCCCTAAATCATGCGTCAGGTACTCATTTACAGCTGAGTCGACTGTATATTTAGTACCTAAAGGGGTGCATTCTGTAAACAGGTCACACCTCATTACGTCATTATTGTAACAATTCCAGTGCGCCGTTATTCTATAACTGTCACGTCCTGCCAGGAGTGCAGCATAAATTTGTAGGCCAACTATCTAATCTTTCTTCTGTCAGATTTGCTGACATATCCACAGCGAGAGCACATTTAACACACTCCGCCAACTAGGAGTCTTCCAGAAAAGGACAAAGACGCAATGTCAGCTGGACTGCATCTCTCCTTCATATATGAGTATCATTTTCTAGAATACAACAATTTATAAATGGAGACAATAGATATAATAACAATGATGATATTCACATGTGACGGCTTGACAGCTTGTTCCTCCAATGTTACTTAGTATTTTCTTACAGCATGCATGGAGGGTAAATAGTGACCTTATTCATTTCACCATGAACTAAATGTTCAGAATCTTGTTAGCATACAGACTTGTCTTGTTGATGATACCAACAATAGTAATGTATGCAAATAAATCTTATATCAGCATTGTCTGCCTTGTTGATATCCACATGGGTATTGTCTGCCTTGTTGATACACAAATCAATATTGTCTGCATCATAGATATCGAAATGTGTAATGTTTGTCATGAAGACACATACGTTTTTTCTGTCTTGTAGACACTATCTTCAGCATTGTCTATACTGTAGTCACTCAAATCAGTATTGTCTGTATGTGTAGTCACTCAAATCAGTATTGTATGTATGTGTAGTCACTCAAATCAGTATTGTCTGTATGTGTAGACACTCATATCAGTATTGTCTGTATGTGTAGACACTCATATCAGTATTGTCTGTATGTGTAGACACTCATATCAGTATTGTCTGTATGTGTAGACACTCATATCAGTATTGTCTGTATGTGTAGACACTCAAATCAGTATTGTCTGTATGTGTAGACACTCATATCAGTATTGTCTGTATGTGTAGACACTCATATCAGTATTGTCTGTATGTGTAGACACTCATATCAGTATTGTCTGTGTTGTAGACACTAACAGCAGTATTGTCAGTCATGTAGATGCTTACATCTGTATTGTCTGTAATGTATCACATCAAAGCCAGCACCGTGAAGTGGTGATGGGGCTTAGTTCAGCCATCAGGTGCTGGAAATTAAGACTGGTCGGGCAGTCTCACTCGAGCAGGACCATAGTCCTGTCCAAGTAAGCAGGGTGCTGAAGACGGAGACATCCAGACAAAAGGCGCACAAATAATGTCACGCACACAACACAATGGAAACATATCTGTATCTATTAATAGTTATGGTGCCTGCCCAGTGGCAGACGTTCAGGCAGGGACGGTGCCGAGCCCTATACCTTGAAAGGGCCCAGCCTCAGTTACTGGAATACCTTCTCAATTGCCCCTGGTAGCCAGGAGGCAAAGGAATAAAGCTACTCGCCAAAAACACCAACGACCAATAAATATAATGTACTGGAATGCTGTGGGTGTCAACCACAGAAGAGATCGATACAGTAAAAATTTAAACTTGAAAATATCCTAAGTGAAGAACAAGTTAATGTATGCTGTATCAAAGAAACACACCTCAGCAGCGACATAGCCTTTAAAATCAGAGGATACCAGTGCTACCGGTCTGACAGAAAGGACAGGCGAAAGGGTGGAATTCTGACACTTGTTAAAAACAATATCAGCGCATGTCAGCTGGAAGTACATATGGAAGTGGCAGAGTACCAGATGCTCCACCTAAAGACAGACAGTACAGAATTTATTCTCCTGAATTATCACTGCCCAAATGATAGACCATTGGCACTAGACACAATTCCAGACAAAGAGAGACTTATGGTGTGTGGTGACTTCAACAGCCACTCTCAGAGCTGGGGCTACTATCATATTGACAAGAAAGGTGAGGAACTTGAGAGCTGGCAGGATCAAAATAATCTCATACTTATTAACCAGCCAGCAGACTCACCAACCTTCTACTCGAGAGCATGGTACACCACCTTTACACCAGATCTGGCATTCCACTAACACGTTCTGAAATGGATCTCCTACGTGTCGTTGGAAAGCAGCTTGGAAGTAGTGACCACAGACCAGTATTTCTGTAAATCCACAATGAATTTAACAAAGACAGCAGTACACTCACTAGGTGGAACTATAAGAGGACACGCTGGTAAATGTAGCAGCATTTAACCAGTGTTCTAGTTAAGGACATGAACTTTGACAAAGACATCAATATAGCAGTGAGTGAACTTAATAGATGTATACTACATGCTGTTAGTAAAACCATACCCAGGGGGGCACGCAAAAACTACAAACAATACTGGGATGATGAACTTGGAAAAGCTGCAAAATGAGATGGAAACAGCAAGGCAGCAGGCAGACAACCTCCTTAGTCGCCTTTTACGACATGCATGGAAGGTAAATAGTGTTGCTATTCTTTGCTTCCCTTTCGGGCCCCGGCAACACATGGGCAAAGTTTTTCTAATACTAAATGGCAAGTTCTTCTAATACTAAATGGCAGGTTCTTCTAATGGCAGGTTCTTGTAATACTAAATGGCAGGTTCTTCTAATACTAAATGGTAGGTTCTTCTAATACTAAATGGTAGGTTCTTCTAATACTAAATGGCAGGTTCTTCTAATGGCAGGTTCTTGTAATACTAAATGGCAGGTTCTTCTAATACTAAATGGCAGGTTCTTCTAATACTAAATGGCAGGTTCTTCTAAAACTAAATGGGGGTTCTTCTAATACTAAATGGCAGGTTCTACTAATACTAAATATCACGTTGTTATAATACTAAATATCACGTTGTTGTAATACTAAATGTCACGTTCTTTAATGATAAATATCACTTTCTTCCATTACTAAATATCACGTTGTTGTAATACTAAATGTCACGTTGTTATAAAATTTAATGCCACGTTGTTATAATACTAAATGTCACGTTGTTGTTAAACTAAATGTCACGTTCTTTAATGATAAATATCACTTTCTTCCATTACTAAATGTCACGATCTTCTAATACTAAATGTCGCATTATGTCACCTCCTTTCCCTACCCCCCCTCCCCCCCCCGTGTGATCTCTCAGATGTGATATTATTTTTATCCGTGATTTTCATTGCTCACTTTGTGTATAATATATATTGATAGTAATTAAAATAACGGTAAATGTTAAATTGTGCCCTCTTGAAGACTATTAATCAATGAGTCCACGGGACTATATAATTGATAAGGGACACGAATTCTAAATACAAGAAAACAGAATGATATTTGTAACATTGCGTTTGTATTGGTTACGAACAATTGTTGGGGAGTTATATTTGTTCTTGTATACATTCTCACAAGATTTATGCTAAGTTTATTTGGTGTTAAATAGTTCTACCATCCTCAAGAGATTTGACACCAGTATACAGAGAAATTATTAGCGGAAAAACCTTCAGACAGTTGATCAGCAAAATAACGCAAGATGGAAAATGAAACAAAAGAGATTTCTACCAGAATTGCATTGTCATCAAGTGAGTTCAATCACCTAACACACATCTGGAAATAAAAAACAATATGTAATTATACCAAACTACGACTGCTCAGTTCAAATGTAATATCCGTATTAACATATCGAAGCGAAATTTGGAAAATAACAAAAGCACTGGAGAAGAAATTAAATTCATTTGAAATTAAATATCTTAGAAAACTCTTAAATATTGGTTAGAAAGATTTCAAGTCAAACAAGCAAGTAAGAGAAGACACCAAACAGCAATATGTTTCTACAATAATAATAAGAAAATTATGGACTTATATCGGACATGTACTTAGAATGAATGAAAACTGGTTGCCACTAAAAGTATTAAAATGCGTACCAGGTGTCAAAAGAAAAGGTAGAAGCCAAGACTCTCCGCAGAAACACCATCATAAAGAGTAATAATATGGGCCTCAATAAGATACAAGAATTACACACAGTAGTGTCTTCATTCAACTCTGATGTCTGTCCTATGCACAGGGGCGTAGATATGATCTCCTCAAATGGGGGAATGCTTACCTGCAAAAAAGGTCATTAGCGCGTTTTCGTGAATCAGATCTGCTTTTTGAGAGCAGTTTGATGACATTTTTTGTTAAACATCGCTAAGTCATTTAATGTGTTTGTTTGTTTTTGTTTGTTTGATTCTGATGAAGTTTCGAGTACTAAAAGTTATTTTCGGATATGTTTTGCTAGGGAGGATAGGGGGGGGTGTGAACGGATTGAACATCGCAAACTCCCTTTATGGGCCTGCCTGCGCACCGTACTGAAGGATTATAGATAGATGCAAAGCAATTGTAAATCTGTAAAGAAACTCCTAGCAATGAAGGAGCTTACAACCTACTCTTATCGTGACATCACAAACCCGTATAATATGCTTGAATTTAAATATCCCTGTTATAATACGACCTACTTGAAATATATCTGTACGGGATTTCCCGTTGTAACCTCTAAATGCAGTGTTTTCCAACCTTTTTGTACCATGTCCCACTTAAGTCTTTCTAAAATTCTGATGTCCTCCTTTGTAACATATACATACATTTTATAGTAAAAAATTGAATTATTCCCTAATGAAGCATAATTACAACTTGTTTGAATTACACCCTTAACTATCATATTTTCTCCCTGTGGGACTTGGGCAACACTGCTCTGACGTATGGAACATTCAGTATAAGGAACTAAATTCATATTTGATGACAGCGAAAATAGGGAATTTTTTGTCATTGATTAGTCAAACATTTTACAGAACTTTGGTCTGTTTGCTCTCTTGTGGTTCTTCCAATGCTGACAAATGACAAGCGGTGAAGTATTTTTACATTTGTGAAATTACGGTGTTTCCTACAGAGTTTCCTTTCATATACAGAAAACATAAACTCTGAGTTGTATGTACATCTTCATAAACAGAAAACATCCAGTTGTGAAATTACGGTGTTTCCTACAGAGTTTCCTTTCATATACAGAAAACATAAACTCTGAGTTGTATGTACATCTTCATATACAGAAAACATAAACTCTGAGTTGTATGTACATCTTCATACACAGAAAACATCAACTCTGAGTTCTATGTACATCTTCACACACAGAAAACATCAACTCTGAGTTGTATGTTCATCTTCACACACAGAAAACATCAACTCTGAGTTGTATGTACATCTTCATATACCGAAAACATCAACTCTGAGTTATATGTACATCTTCATATATAGAAAACATCAACTCTGAAGAGTATGTAAATCTTCAAACAGAAGCCTCGTGCTCAGAGGATGTATACATACAAGAATATTCCACCATTTTACTCGCAAACACCAAATAACATGACATCCTGCAACCATGCGATGGTATTAATATCGCTTACTTTTATCCAAGCAGCTCATGCACGACTGCGTGGGTTCAATTTGAGAAAAGTATGGCTTAAAAATCCGCAATAGCTTAAAAGTAGTGTCATATGTTAGCCATATTTCCGTCTTTCCAGACGATAGTATTATTGTTGTGCTATAAGAAATATAATCTACCATACATGGCGGTATTAGTTGTGGCTCGTAATGCTATTCTGAGCCACAAAGAGAGTTTTCTACAGTATGTACAAGCAATCATATGCCCACTTGTACCATCCTGTGCTGTTGTGTGTTTTCATAAACGTGCGTCCCCTTAACTATCTGCTATCAACGTCATATATACTATTAAAGATATGTTTTGTTGATTATTATAATTGATTTTTCAGTGTCCTAATATCTTAATTGTTTCTTTTATCCAGCAACACACTCACTGACTGGACTGAACTTATAATAGCAGCAGTATAATTGTATAGTTTTGGGAGAAAACTAAGCAAATGAATGAAAACCATTTATGACAGCGAAATGTCTTTACCCTGTGACAGTTACGAGGCATACAAGACAGCGGATAGTCTTTACCCTGTGACCATTACAAAACACACCGTACAAATGTAAGCAGAATGAGAATAAAGTATCGAGAACTGTGAGACTACTTCATAATGGATGTTAGATCATTTGTTATAATTGATATATTTTTCATTGCGACGTTCATCTCAAGGATAGACTGCAAAGGTGAGTTTATTATCATTGGTATACCAGAAACAGTACCACATATATACGAATACTTGTTTATCTTTGTTTCTTTGATACAATCGCCAGGACTAGCACAAGCAATGAAACTTTTTCTGTGTACAATTTTTGTGTTCACTCCAGAAATCTTTCATTCCTAGAAGAAAACCACATGTTTAACGACATCTATATGGGTCTAAACAGAATAGACCAACGGTGAAATAAGATTATCAGGATAGACATAACGACCATCTCAAGTCAAGACTATATTGCGAGACTGCAAAACAGGTGGTTTGTCTCGTCATGAGAACCATAGCAATGATCCCTTTGTGCATACAGTAGCAGAAGATATGGCTACAGGGCACAAGAAAGATCAGGAACTACGTGTGTGGAGATAATCAAAGAAATCTTAAAGAGACACGGGTTGATCATAGTCAATGCGATTCAAATGGTCAAAGACAGATGACCCGAACTACCCACCACGATGTTTAACGGAACAAGCGGAAATGACAATATATAGATGTTGATGATGGCGTTCCTACTTTGCAAGTGAAAATGAGCATGGCATGAAAGGCAATAAATGTTATGAGCAAGTAGAAAAACAACAAAACATTTGTGATTATCTAATTTGGTTTGTGAGTTCGTAGATCCCCGATTAGTCGGATTTGTGCCAGGAAAGTTATATTGCAGTGCATGCAGGAGTGTAGACAGATTGGGGTAGGAGAGTTTTCGGATTTGTTCTTCCGCTTCCGTCGCTTGTAAATTGCCCGCAGCTTTCTTTCTTTTTCATTTTTAGTGTTGCCAGCAGTGTTCTTGGTGTACCAGGCTGAACAATCGATGTCTGTAGTCTCACAGGAGCTAGGATCAATGCTTCACGAGAAAGTTTATTTAGGTGATCCTTGAAGCGCTTTTTCTGCCCTCTTCTTGAACGTTTATCATCACACAGCTCCCCATAGACTAATTTCTTTGGAAGGCGATTGCCTAGCATACGGATGATTGGGCACGTCCAGCGGATTTGAGACCTACTCAGCAGGACATGGATGCTTTGCATAAAGGATTTTTGTAGAATTTCCGCGTCTGGTACAGGACATGCAATGCAAACGTACTCCCATGAGGTTTATTAGGCACCGAAGATGGAAAGAGCTAAGCTGTCAAACGTGTTTCGCATAGACAGTCCAGGATGACGCAGCTAAAGTAGTGTTGGTAGAACCACTGCACGGTACACGTCCAACTTAGTTGTCAGACTGAGACCACGCCTGATCTAGACATTGACACGAAGACTCCCGAATGATGTACTGGCGCGAGCAGTACGCAGGGCAACATCCCCATCAATTGTCGTAGTTTACGATAGGGTGCTGCCGAAATATACAAACTTATTGGCAGTATTGAGTTTTTGCCCCTTTACTGTGATCACTGGTTCCGTGTAGGGAACACCTGGCTCTGGTTGATTAATTACTCAAGTCTTCGCGGTGCTGATGGTGAGACCGAACGTAACGCAGGCCAAAGAAAAGAAGTCTATGCTGTCCTGCATGTCTTTCAGACTGGTAATGTTTAATGCTCAATCGTCGAGTACAGTTTAGACCCACAAAAAATGCTTTGGTGTGAGTTTAAATTATCATTACAAAATTAATCAGGGAAAGAGGACACTGAATTCTTGACAGTTGTTGACACGTGAGGTGGGGGGGGGTGTTGTCAATTACAATATTGGCGATAAAAAAATTGTTAACGTTAATTAGTTAATTATGAACTGCAATTATTTTAAAACGTGTCTCAAAAAAATTCAAATGTTGTAAAGGATTTGTGTCCTCATATCCACCTTTTCCCATATGTATTCCGTCCTTCTCAAGAAAATAGCCTGTCCAGAGTAATACTTATAGCACGTAACTCCGTAGCTTCAAGCGATAGAGCCCAGGGATATCAAAAAAATCTAGTTTGCAAACAAGACGACACGAGCTGGATTCAAACCCGCGACCTCTTGAGCACAAGGCAAACATCTTAACCACTATACAAGGGAGATCCAAAGAATGTGTCGGTTGAATAAATAATATCAATCTCATACTAGTATGAGAAATCTGTGCAGATCTTGCTAGTGATCCAGCAGCCCGACCACTGTGCAAGAGTATATTTGTAGTAAATGATATGAGTATATGGGCCCAGAGATGAAATTCACACCAGAGTGCACAGGCCGGAGCTCCATAGCTGGTCGAGCATCAGGGTCAGCGAACTACAGCTGGCCAAGACCCTCAGTACACTTCCACGCAGTGTGCCTGGAAACAGGAGTGCAGCAACCAAGATGTAGCCTGGTCAAGTACTAGGGATCAAAGATACGGGAATGCTATCCCGGCCCAAAAAAATGCTTGCTGAAGACGGATGTGTCAGGTCGAAAGGCGTAGATAACGCAACTTGCTGTAACACATGACACAACGCAGATCACTCTCATACGTCTGTCTCAGGACCTTCAGTGGAATGCCTTCAGAGTGTTCGCCAGAAGACGTACGACGAAGAAGAAGACATGAGTATATAGTGAGACTTTTCTTCCAATCTAAATATCTCTCCAACATTAATCTTTATAGTTATACATGATTCTTGTTGTATGTTCTGTTATTCCTGAAATCATGGGTTAAATTCATGTCCTGCTAACAATTTCTTTTTTTGTTGACCTCTATAAAATAATCACCAATTGAGGACGACAAGATGCATCGCTGCCAATTCTGCACCTTTGTCCTATTGGGGCAGACTCCTGGGTGGTGGCGAATGCTAGATATACCCCCATCACTGCACATGGGTCAACTGAGCTGACGGAAGAATAATAAATTAGTTGCCTAGAAGCATATGGGACCAGTGCCGTAGATACGTATTCACTATGGAGGGGAGATTTATCTCAACAAAGTTCGTTTTCCTGTCTTCATGTACTCTTCCAATGTTCTCATGTACTATTCCAACGTTTTTTCGTACTATCTCAACGTGTTCCTTACTGTTCTTACATTTTATGTACTATTCCAACGTTTTAGTATACTATTCCAAAGTGTTCATGTACTATTACAATGTTTTTCCGTACTATTCCAACATTTTCCCGCACTATTCCAACATTTTCCCGCACTATTCCAACGTTTTCATGAGAAATCTGATGACGTTTTTGCGAAATATCGTTACGGGATGGGTTTTACCTACCTGCAGGCTACATTCCTAGTTCCAACTTTTACTTTGGCTACATTCCTAGTTCCAACTGTTATTTCGGCTACATTCCTAGTTCCAACTGTTATTTTGGCTACATTCCTAGTTCCAACTGTTATTTTTGGCTACATTTCTAGTTTTAACTGTTATTTTGGCTACATTCCTAGTTTTGTTATTTCGGCTACATTCCTATTTCCATCTGTTATTTTGGCTACATTCCTAGTTCTGTTATTTTTGACTACATTCCTAGATCTGCTATCGTGGCTACATTCTTAGTTCCATCTGTTATTTTGACTTCATTTCTAGTTCCAACTGTTATTTTTGGCTACATTCCTAGTTCCAACTGTTATTTTTGGCTACATTTATAGTTCCAACTGTTATTTTGGCTACATTTATAGTTCTAACTGTTATTTTTTATGGGGGGAATTAAATCCATAACTCCCTATACCATCACCTGCTTCTACGGATGTGCATGATACGCTCCTGTCAGGACGTGACGATTATAGAATGTTGCCTCAGTGGAATTTATGCTTTCATGTACGAAATATTTTTCTATAAACGTCCTAAAACATTCAAGCTTTAGAGAAAAAATATTTCAGTTACTCTACCTAGGAGAACCTCTACTTTTCTCCGAAATGTTATGGGGCGTCAACAGCTACCTATTCACAGCTAAAAAAATAGTTTACCACCATCATCATCATCATCATCATTAGGGTTATCACCATTACAATCTGTTTCTCTAATTACATGGTGAGTACTTCTTCTCTTGTATCTGGCAGATGTTGTTATACTAGTACTCATGTAATGTGTGCAGTCAATGTTGTAAAATATATTATAACGTGCAGACATTTCTATTTCTTAGGTCTGTCTAGGATTAAGTCCTTCTCTGTCGTACAACTCAATAAAACATCCAAAGTACTTGAAGTGGGCCATGACGTGAAGTTACTATGTGAAACATATGGCAGTGTTTCCACTATCCAAATAAAAAGATTGGGTAATGATACGCCCCTGATCACATCTCGTGAAGGACAACAGTCATTGGAGTTTATAATACGTTATCTGTCATGTGACCATATGGCAGGGTACCAGTGTGTTGTCGACAAGTCAGATAATCAAACTGTAACTATCAACGTTTACAACTGTAAGCTCACCCTGTTTACTTACTTTTTATTGTAATGAATAGATTATTATCCAATAGATATAATATTTGTCAAAAAATGTGCAGTTTTTAGATGTTACCAGAGAATTTAATATATATGTAGTTATTAACTAGCCAATCAGTTTAGTTAGTTAGTTTGTTAAACGTTAGAGCAGCATCATTGTTCTCCGAACATATCTATATGTGCTTCTCTCTCCATCTGGGTATCCATCACTACATGAGGACAGGCAGTTTCAGTTCGTTAGTTGATAAACAAATCTTAAGCACACACTAACGATCATTTCTGTCTACGCTGCATTATACGTTCAGATTTTGTATTCTGGACAAAGAAATGAAATCACCAACCACAATAGTTTGCATTAGTTTGTTTTCTGTTCTGTTTCTTGTAAAGAGTCAAAACGGCCGCAAGACACATTATCTATCCGCTGGGCACAGCAAGCCAGCCGATCGGCTCTCTCTTCGCTTTGAACACCCAAATAACAAGAAACAAAAATTAAAATGACACATTTCTGTAATATCAACATGAATGGTAGTAAATGGTAATGTGCATTTATTATGTTACTGGTATATGTTACTATTATATGTTACTAGTATATGTTACTATTATAATATTATTCAATAGATATATTTTTCTTTATGAATATTTTAAACAAAATATAAATAGAGTGTTAAGAAATGATTACTCAATTTGAACACTTCATATGAATGCTTCATGTGAACACTTCATGTAAGTGTTCGGGAACGAATAATACACATTTTCGTGGCGTAGTTACTAAGACATTATGCCGAAATACGTACATCTCAGAGATTCTACTACAAACTGTATTAAGCATCTTGCACTTGCTTTGTGAAAGAAACTGTTGATTACAATGTCGCTCAATCTCTAGTTCAGTTATATTTATTCCAACGAGTAACTGTTTTATTTTACAAATTCAATAATCTATGTTTTTTAAATGTATTCGGTAAGACCACTAATCGTATAGTAATTTTTCTTGGTAAGACCTCTATTTTAGAATCCTCTGGTTGTTCTGTGGTTTGAAATAAACATTACTCCCGTAGTTCACCTTGCCACTAAGAAATAATGTACCAAGGATCATGTATGGCAAGGTCGAAGAATGGCGCAACCTGTACTGAACAAAGCAACTGTCGTAGTGGAAACGGGTTTTGGTCAACCACTGAACCACTAGCACGTAATAGTATTGTCCATGCCGCTTGACGTTTATTATCGTATCTGGCTACAACTTCTTCTCTCGTGTGATGTCAGTTTGTTTTTTTTCGACGCCATTCACCTTCCACATATCACAATGTAAAGTGTCCAGAATATTCTCTGTTGGTTTTCCCCTAACTTTCTTGCACATAACTCTTCTGTTATCCCGATATGTTCCCTTTTTTCATCTAGTTGTGATGGCTTTAAACAATGTTCTTAATCTACGTCTGATGGGAATGATGCACCATATCATATCTACTACTACATTTCCTGCATTAAAAAATACCTCACACTCTAGAGAATTGACTTAATTGTACTTGTGTTACTCATATGCACTTCGTCCCTCTCAATGAAGTGGAACGGAAGCCGAGTACCACTCATATCACGTAACTCCGTAGCTTCAATGGTGCATCCCCAACATCTCAGAAAAATGTATATTTCTTCGCAAGACGCCGTGTGCGTAATTCGAACACTCGTCCTTTTGAAAATGCGAAATACTTAACCACTACGCCAAGGTGATCCCCTTTCAGTATTAAAACTTCACATAATTAATTTTTTTTGACAAGTTGCGATATTGTTGTTTTGGTTCATGTACATTGTCTTATATAATTTTTGTTTTTGCAGGTAACCCTGTACCATGTCCAAGAGATGACCTTAACAGAACCATATTTAAAGATATAAATCAGTGTATCCAACTTGACCTCTGTGTCATATCTCTTGGTCTACTTGAATATGCCGAATTCAACAACGTAACTATTAGAAAAAAAGAGAAATCAACTTGGACCTGGAACTACCAAAATGGATCTATTCCATACCCCAATATAACATTTAACATTAGCATCCATCGTGATAAGATCTCCACAGAAGATTATGGACTGTTGAAACTGAAATTTTTCACTGTCCAAGGACAAGGTTATTCTCTAGAGTACAACATCTGGATACAATCACCAGGTATGATTTACTTGGCGTGAACTATACATCACATTTGAATATGGTTAACAAATACATGGTTGGGCTCCAGTATAGACCTCTCAACATAACGTATACACGACATTACTCGTGACCTTTTCGATTACTGTCGTGATTTTCGTTGGCCATTACTTATATACTTGGAGTCACCTGTCCCAAAAATTTAAGGCCGACCAAGAAAACGAACGGAAATAATTTTAAAAGTGAGCCTTCTAGGTCATGTTTACTTTCTGTTAAGAGGTTTTATAAGTCTGTAGAATGTTACAATACAATGATAATGTGTTGAATTAGTTAGTTAGTCAGTTAGTTAGTTAGTCAGTTTGTTAGTCAGTCAGTTAGTTAGTTAGTTAGTTAGTTAGTTAGTTAGTTAATTACTCTTTGGATCATCATCACTACACACTGGACACGTCCATAACTGCTCCGAACTCTCCTTGAGTGTATCGGCCATTACACTTCTGCTGACAGTACAGGTCCTCTGCTAGTTGGCCATCATTCTTCTGCGCCCTCCAAAGAATTCACTTCTAGCAACCCCCGCATTTCAAACCCTGTTCTTTAATCCTGGCCAACGAAATGTAATCATCATCTACACTAGTCTCATTTTCGTGTACTATATCTCTTATGGAGTTCAGAACGTCAGCTCGATCCATTGCTCCATCGCCCTGTGCCACAATCGCGCATGACGCCAGTTGATCTGCTCTTTTATTACCTTGAACATCCACATGTCCCGGCACGAAAATAAGTGTAACTATTTTCAACCTCGCCTTTTTCAAGACCTCAACTCACTGTTCGCGAACGAGGCCCACTTGCACCTTTCTAATCATACTCATAGATTCACTCAAGATACAGACCTGTGTTGCCTTCTGTGTGCCTACCCACTCAAATGACCTGGTGACAGACATAATCGTCATGCTCATGCTACATGTAGCACAGTAAAGACCCCACTCTCCTCCCTGATCATTTTACCTGCGCACTGATCTGTGAAGGCCAAAGCACTGCGAACATGTCTAATCACAGATCCATCAGTGTATATAGTCGCATCCACACCACACCGCGAATAGTATGTGAATTGGAAGAAATAGGAAAGGGCAGTGAATTGGTGGAGGTAGACACTGAGAAGAAATCATTGACTAAAGTAATAATACAACTAGATAAAGCGTGTCGAAAATGGACGGCAATCAGGGCCCAGGATACAGTGCACGAACTCGCCCAACTACACTTGAAACCACAAGACATACTTATATACACAGATGGCTCCGTTAACAGAAACACAAATAAAAGCGGTTGGGGTTTTGTTGCCTACAGAAACGGTGTGAAGTTGGTTGAGAAATCTTTAGCATATTCTACTGTCACATCGAGCATGAGGATGGAGATAGACGGAGTTACAGCAGCACTTAATTGGTTGATAACTGATACATCAACACACTCAGTAATACTCACAGACTCTCAAAGCATGTTGCGCTAGATAGAAAAGTTCATACTAAGAAAAGAATGGTGGGTCTTATTGAACAACTCAGTTGTCCAGAGCATTACATGGATATACTGCCCTGGTCATGCTAGGGGTCAGAGGAAACGAGAGAGCCAACTTATTGGCAGACAATGCGGCGATAGATGGCGCATTTTCTGAGAAGAGATAAAGCAGACATAATGAAGGCAGTAATAAATTCATTTCACGATGCAGATGATGTCAATGAGGTTGAGAACGTACACATACAGAGAATGTTAGAAATGGGAGCATCTAGAGGTGAGGGGAGGAAAAGTACATTTTCTGGAAAGTCCTGAAGACCACACAATCAACACCTGACCGGAACTATGAGTCTACATACACTGGGATGGCTGCTGGAGCTGAGGGCGGAGCACTTATGGGAATGTCCCGCATGCCGTGAAACCAGTTTCTAATCAAGAATCAAGAATCTTGCTCCACAGACGTGGGACATCATTCTTTGCATTGAATTCTTTGTGTTGGATTGTTCTTTTTTAGGGATCTACTAGTTATTCGTATTTCTACTGTTAGTTAAATTTTCTGTGACTGCACTGTCTGTACATTACGTCAACAAATTACTGGGAGATGGAGTCTGAACAAGTATGTTTGCAAGGTGAAAGGTGAAGTTCATTAAATGTTAACGTCAATAATACAATATTTTATATGACAATTAAATTAACATTTTAAAAATACATGATATAAATTTATACACATGACAATATCGCACATTTTCATTTTACAATGTTCTGTCATACTACTTGACAATAAATACTACGTGACAGTAGACACTACTTGACAATAGATATCACTTGGCAGTAGACACTACTTGGCAGTAGACACTACTTGGCAGTAGACACTACTTGACAGTAGATATCACTTGGAAGTAGACACTACTTGGCAGTAGACACTACTTGGCAGTAGACACTACTTGGCAGTAGACACTACTTGACAGTAGACACTACTTGACAATAGATATCACTTGACAGTAGACACTACTTGGCAGTAGACACTACTTGACAGTAGACACTACTTGACAATAGATATCACTTGACAGTAGACACTACTTGACAGTAGATATCACTTGACAGTAGATATCACTTGACAGTAGACACTACTTGACAGTAGATATCACTTGGCAGTAGACACTACTTGACAGTAGACTATGGATTCCAATGTTAGAAATTGTATATTTTATTTCAGTTTTCTCAACAAAAAGAAAAATGTATTTTCGAAACACGCTTGTTTTAGTTTATTTAATTAGGAAACTATTTCTTGCAAGAAAATAAGATAAGGAAGTTAATATTCACAAACCACATACTGACATCAGCAACAGAAGATAAGGAAGTTAATACAAAAAACATCCTGACATCAGCAACAGAAGATAAGGAAGTTAATACAAAAAACATCCTGACATCAGCAACAGAAGATAAGGAAGTTAATACAAAACACATCCTGACATCAGCAACAGAAGATAAGGAAGTTAATACAAAAATCATCCTGACATCAGCAACAGAAGATAAGGAAGTTAATACAAAACACATCCTGACATCAGCAACAGAAGATAAGGAAGTTAATACAAAACACATCCTGACATCAGCAACAGAAGATAAGGAAGTTAATACAAAAAACATCCTGACATCAGCAACAGAAGATAATGAAGTTAATACAAAAAACATCCTGACATCAGCAACAGAAGATAAGGAAGTTAATACAAAAAAAATCCTGACATCAGCAACAGAAGATAAGGAAGTTAATACAAAAAACATCCTGACATCAGCAACAGAAGATAAGGAAGTTAATACAAAAAACATCCTGACATCAGCAACAGAAGATAAGGAAGTTAATACAAAACACATCCTGACATCAGCAACAGAAGATAAGGAAGTTAATACAAAAATCATCCTGACATCAGCAACATAAGATAAGGAAGTTAATACAAAACACATCCTGACATCAGCAACAGAAGATAATGAAGTTAATACAAAAAACATCCTGACATCAGCAACAGAAGATAAGGAAGTTAATACAAAAAATATCCTGACATCAGCAACAGAAGATAAGGAAGTTAATACAAAAAACATCCTGACATCAGCAACAGAAGATAAGGAAGTTAATACAAAAAACATCCTGACATCAGCAACAGAAGATAAGGAAGTTAATACAAAACACATCCTGACATCAGCAACAGAAGATAAGGAAGTTAATACAAAACACATCCTGACATCAGCAACAGAAGATAAGGAAGTTAATATAAAAAACATCCTGACATCAGCAACAGAAGATAAGGAAGTTAATACAAAAAAACATCCTGACATCAGCAACAGAAGATAAGGAAGTTAATACAAAAAACATCCTGACATCAGCAACAGAAGATAAGGAAGTTAATACAAAAAACATCCTGACATCAGCAACAGAAGATAAGGAAGTTAATACAAAAAACATCCTGACATCAGCAACAGACTAAAGATCATTATTAAATTGTAATATCTGTTTCTGCTGCTCAAAAGAGAACACATTAATCATGCAGTTGTCGAGTGGACAGATTAACACAGAACAACCGAAACATTGCTTCAAATATGTATACGTTGTTAAATAATTATTCAACTAATGTGAAAGAGAACTTCAACATTTGAAGAGAAATAATTTACAATTGTACAAGTAAAGTTAAAATGAATAACATATGGACAGTCCATTTTTTTATACCGATACCATGAATCAATAGATCACAATTATTTATCTGCTGGGGATAAGACACGTATGCAACTTGATGCCAAGATGACACTACTGAATACCTCATCATTGTGCTCTGACATTGCTGGATAGTGATACTGGAAGTCGTGCTGCTATTGTAGTTTTGTGCACAATCGCATAGCTATCCAGTAAGTGGTTCCCCAGAGACTAGTATAACCTACAAACGTTTAGCTATTCAATCAGGGGTTGACCAGAGGCTAGTGTAGCCTACAAACTCACATCTATCCATTCAGGAGTTGACCAGAGACTAGTGTAGCCTACAAACTCCTATCTATCCATTCAGGAGTTGACCAGAGACTAGTGTAGCCTACAAACTCCTATCTATCCATTCAGGGGTTGACCAGAGACTAGTGTAGGTTTAAGTGTGGCATATCTTAATTCTTTACAGTTTTTAATATCATTAATTAATGCATATTTTCTTCTTCTTCCTCTTCTTCTTCCTCTCTCAACTGTCCCTGCTTGATATATTTGGAAAGACAACCATGCCTCATATTAAGACCAAACACATATATGTTCGGCGCATAAAAACTGCCAGGAGATTTCCTTGATAACCTGCAAGATTATTATTTAGGACTTTCTGACATTTATGTTGGTTTCATGATCGGTATACTCGTTCTATATATGTTGCTTCAGCGGAGAATACCGTGCATAGGGCAGAGACCAATGCTCTCCAGTCTATACATGTTGCTTCAGCGGAGAATACCGTGCATAGGGCAGGGACCAATGCTCTCCAGTCTATATATGTTGCTTCAGCGCCGAATACGGTGCATAGAGCAGAGACCAGTGTTCTCCAGTGCGAGCGATGTGATGCTGCTGTGTGTTGAAATGGATGCGCAATAAAATGAATGCATAATATGTATAATGGATGCCCGATATTCGCTTGTTGTTGGTGCCCGTCTCCTCTTCAAGTCTTCTACTATCACTCAGCACACACTTCTACTATCACTCAGCACACACTTCTACTATCACTCAGCACACACTTCTACTATCACTCAGCACACACTTCTATTATCACTCAGCACAACTTCTACTATCACTCAGCACACACTTCGAAAGATTGGAGTAGATTGAGCATCTGCAATGTGCGTGTGTTTAAAAAAAAAATAATGAAAATGTTTTCAAAATAATTGTCATTAATACGTTATATCGTTAATCAGCTGAAGTATTACGACGTCGGTTGCTACGTAACCAGGGTGGGCTAACTGTCAATTTATGTCTTTTGTATAATGTTCCAATAGACGTGTAATTGTATCCCAGCCCATTATTCATCTTCAGGTGCTCCAGAATGCCCAACAGACGTCACTGCTGTAGACTACAGCCAAGATTACATTTCATTGTCATGGAAACCTGGAGCAGATCGAGGCTCTGAACAAACATTTCACATCTATTTATCCAAAGACAACAAGACCTGGACTCGATATAACTACACACAGAAGGAGTTGACGTTTGTGATACGTGGATTGGATGAGAATAATATCTACTCTGCGAGAGTGGTATCTTCAAATAAGTACAGCGATGTCTTGAATGAAACTGTTTGTGGCAACACCGTTGTCGTTCAGACTCTCAGGGGTATCACAAGTTCTATCTCTCACACGTTAGGTTAGTCAATCAGTCAGTTTAGCTAGCTAGTTAGTCAGTCAGCCAATAAGTCAGTCAATCCATTAATCAGTCAGAATGCCAGTCAGTCAGTCACAGTTTGTCAGTCAGTCAATCTGGCAATCAGTCTTTCTGTCAATTAGTCAGTAATTCAGTCTGCCAGTCAGTCATTGACTTCTTCAGTCACTTAGTCATTCAGCCAAGCTGTTCGTATGTCTCTTAGTCCGTCAGTCAGTCAGTCAATCAATCAGTATATTTTGTCAGTCATTCAGTTACTTTAATTAGTTAGTCAGACAGCTGGTCAATCAGTCAGTCAGTCTGACAGATAATTAACTATTTAGTTACTTAGTTGGTTTTAGTTTATTTTAGTAGATTGTTTCGCTGATTAGCTGGTTAGTCTGTCAATTTTGTTAGTTAATTAGTCAGTTATTCACTCAGTCATTATGTCTCTCTCTCTCTCTGAAAGTAGTACAAATAGAAAGAGGAAATTAGTGAAGGTAATTGTTTGTAGCAACACCATCGTCATTCAGTCACTCAAGGGAATCACTAGTTTTGTCTCTCACATTCTGGTTAAATTAGTTATTTAGTTTAGTTAGTTTAGTTAGTTAATTAACTTAGTTAGTCAGTCAGTCAGTCAGTCAGATAGTCAATTAGTTAGATAGTTTGTTAGTTGGTTGGTTGGTCTGTTGGTTGGTTGGTTAATCAGCCTGTCACTCAGGATTTCAGTCATTCAACTATTCAATTAGTCAATTAGTCAGATACTCAATATGACAATCAGATAATCAGTCAGTCAGTCTGTCAGGTACTCAATCAGTCAGTTAGTTAGTGAGATAAGTATTTATTCAGTTGGTTATGTACTTACTTAGTTGGTTAGTTAAGTTTTAGGTTAGTCAGTTAATTGGTTAGTTAATTAACTAGTCAGACAGCTAATTGGTTGGTTCGTTAGTCAGTTAGTTGGTTAGTTAGTTCATTAGCGACTTATTTAGTTGGTTGGTTAGTTAGTTCGTTAGCCGAAACATCCGACTTCAACATGTAATCTCACTTCAACCTCAGAAATCATTCTTTTTTAGATATCTGTTACGAAATGCATGACGTTTATCAGTGTTAACTATTCTTTGATATCATCTTGGGCATCATCATCATGTTGCAGTGTTTACTCTTCATCTTCATCTTGTAGATATTTACTATCATACGCATTGGTAACGTAATACCATTTACATTTTTTGTTCATGTAACTGTTGCTATTTTCTTTTTTTTTGTTATTCAGAGAGTACTAGCCAGACCAACAAGAAGCAGATTGTCCATTATCTGCATATTCTGTCTGTTATCAGCGCCTCCGCTCTTGTCTTGTTGGGATTAATGGCCCTCTGTATATACTTGCTGAAAGGTAAATCACCAAATAATGTGTCCACTATCATCAGCCGCATGATATATTCTCCATATAGTTTACAGTTTAATATTTATTGTTTCCTCTTATTCAGCATTCATTCTCAAACTCCCGCTGGTTCTCTCTTGTAGCAACACAATGATCCTACTAGAATGCCAGCAGGATGTAGTCCAGAGAGTGGAGATGTGTCGCAGTTTTATGGTCGCCTAGGACCCGACACATTCGTTTTGTGTAGTATTTATTGCTTAAATAAAAGCTTAATATATTTGTGTGACAGGGAGGTATGGAGATCATAATTACAACGGGCAAGATAAAAGGCAAAAGAGATCAAGGACGATGGCGTGAGCAAAAAATCAGCTACTTTGGCATCGTGGCGTGTCAAATGATTAAAAACTGTCTAATAAAGAATTATGGAAATAAACAGTTGTCCACCTTTAATATTTGTATGCTGCCCTGGACAGAAAGCGGAGCAAATAATAGCACCACTTTTTACCATCCATGCATGTTGTCAGAAAATACTACGGAGATAATTGTACGGAGTTGGCTGACTCATCCTATATAAGGCTAAAGAAGCCATACTAAAGTCATATGTATCAGACTGAAAGGCGCAGATATTGCAACACAGCTGTAAGCCCTGACACATCACATTATGTTCACTGGACTATATCCTGCTAATCTGCAGGAGTTTGAGAATTAACACAGAATACAATAGAAAAACGTCGTGGAGATCCATGTAGGCTAACACCAGTCGGCACTTCACCTGATGATGATGTATATGTTTCCTTTGAGTTCTGACTTCTTAGAAAAATAGGGAGAACTCAATGGAGACACCGCAAAAACAAAGCGCATATAGCAACATTTAACGTGGTGGAAAGAAAAATATTGTTAAGAGAAATACAAATCAAACACATGAAATGTTTTTAACATATTATAGACAGACAGATTGTGACTTTTCTTGAAGGGAAAGTTTAACATATTATAGACAGACAGATTGTGACTTTACTTGAAGGGAAAGTTTAACATATTATAGACAGACAGATTGTGACTTTTCTTGAAGGGAAAGTTTAACATATTATAGACAGACAGATTGTGACTTTTCTTGAAGGGAAAGTTTAACATATTATAGACAGACAGATTGTGACTTTACTTGAAGGGAAAGTTTAACATATTATAGACAGACAGTTTGTGACTTTTCTTGAAGGGAAAGTTTAACATATTATAGACAGACAGATTGTGACTTTACTTGAAGGGAAAGTTTAACATATTATAGACAGATTGTGACTTTACTTGAAGGGAAAGTTTAACATATTATAGACAGACAGATTGTGACTTTACTTGAAGGGAAAGTTTAACATATTATAGACAGATTGTGACTTTACTTGAAGGGAAAGTTTAACATATTATAGACAGACAGATTGTGACTTTTCTTGAAGGGAAAGTTTAACATATTATAGACAGACAGATTGTGACTTTACTTGAAGGGAAAGTTTAACATATTATAGACAGACAGATTGTGACTTTTCTTGAAGGGAAAGTTTAACATATTATAGACAGACAGATTGTGACTTTACTTGAAGGGAAAGTTTAACATATTATAGACAGATTGTGACTTTACTTGAAGGGAAAGTTTAACATATTATAGACAGACAGATTGTGACTTTTCTTGAAGGGAAAGTTTAACATATTATAGACAGACAGATTGTGACTTTACTTGAAGGGAAAGTTTAACATATTATAGACAGATTGTGACTTTTCTTGAAGGGAAAGTTTAACATATTATAGACAGACAGATTGTGACTTTACTTGAAGGGAAAGTTTAACATATTATAGACAGACAGATTGTGACTTTTCTTGAAGGGAAAGTTTAACATATTATAGACAGACAGATTGTGACTTTACTTGAAGGGAAAGTTTAACATATTATAGACAGACATATTGTGACTTTACTTGAAGGGAAAGTTTAACGAGTAAGAGATAGAGAAGTGAGTGTTGAATCATGGTATGGTCTTCAAAATAGTAAATACAATCTTAGAGTGCATCACAACAGCAAGAGACATAACATGTTGCATATCCCTTCCAATTATCCGTTGCTACAGAGACGGCTCTTGATGATAATACGTGTTATGTTTTGGAGATATGCTTGTATTCACTGATTATAGATGTGTGTACTTGTATTCAGTGATTATAGATGTGTGTACTTGTATTCGGTGATTATAGATGTGTGTACTTGTATTCACTGATTATAGATGTGTGTACTTGTATTCAGTGATTATAGATGTGTGTACTTGTATTCAGTGATTATAGATGTGTGTACATGTATTCAGTGATTATAGATGTGTGTACTTGTATTCACTGATTATAGATGTGTGTACTTGTATTCACTGATTATAGATGTGTGTACTTGTATTCACTGATTATAGATGTGTGTACTTGTATTCGGTGATTATAGATGTGTGTACTTGTATTCACTGATTATAGATGTGTGTACTTGTATTCAGTGATTATAGATGTGTGTACTTGTATTCAGTGATTATAGATGTGTGTACATGTATTCAGTGATTATAGATGTGTGTACTTGTATTCACTGATTATAGATGTGTGTACTTGTATTCACTGATTATAGATGTGTGTACTTGTATTCAGTGATTATAGATGTGTGTACTTGTATTCAGTGATTATAGATGTGTGTACTTGTATTCAGTGATTATAGATGTGTGTACTTGTATTCAGTGATTATAGATGTGTGTACTTGTATTCAGTGATTATAGATGTGTGTACTTGTATTCAGTGATTATAGATGTGCGTACTTGTATTCACTGATTATAGATGTGTACATGTACTGACTGCGTATAGATGTCTATTGGTATTGTAAACTTTAGATAAAATATTAAAAGAAAGGAATGTGTTATAATATTTGGTTAAAATATTAGCAGTGGTCGCTGTATTGACAGAACTACATGAATCTCGAATTTCGCTTTGTTGGTTATGTATATTCTAAGTGTAGTTCTCATATGGTAACATACATGCCTACATATATACTCAAATATAACCACTATATATATGCTCTAATATAACCATTATATATATGCTCTAATATAACCATTATATATATGCTCTAATATAACCATTATATATATGCTCTAATATAACCATTATATATATGCTCTAATATAACCATTATAATCTTCTTCTCATTGTGGGAATTGCTCCCGACTACTAGAGTAAACATAGGTTGGGACCAATAACAGCTATCTACTATTAGAGTAAACATACGTTGGGTCCAGTAATAGCTTCCTACTACTAGAGTAAACATACGTTGGGTCCAGTAACAATTTTTATAATTATAATTATTGACTTATCCCAATTTTCTCAGTGAGGAAAATCACGAAGCGAGGTCACAGGAGAGCAGATAAATCGAGAAAAGACAATATGCATCTAGAAAAGATGGTCACTAGCTCTATTCAGGTATGTTCTTGCAGCAAATGATAGTGATTAATATCTTTGATCTATGTTGAGAACGTTAAGTCCTTATCCCCAACAAGCTGCTAAAACTGTCAAAGAAGCAAGTCCCTTTTGCTTGTAAGCTGCTAAAAGATTGATTTTTATGGATAGAATATTCTATTCAGGAAGTCGCCACAAACCCAGAATTTTATGGCAGTGTTTACAAACAGTAGTTTACCATTCATTGCTTTCTGAGCGGTAAGGGTGCTCAACTGCCTGCGGCAGGATTCGAACCATGTACCCTAGCTGTCACAGACACGTTCTGTATCACGCCGCCACAGAACCGGACCAAATGTTTTTATGTTGGTAACGGTTCCTATTCATGACGTAGCCATCAACCTATAATTATTTGACTTTAGTGATTTTCTAGGCAATATAAATACGTTAAATAGTGTACCGTTGTTTTCTAAACTGTCAAGGTGTACAATCGCCTGTGCAGGGAATCGAACTCGGTCACATACGCGCTCTGTACCATTACTCCACAGAGCCGGACATGTTACATATGTGTGTTTAAATAAAGTTACTTCTAAATATAAATAACGGGAAACCCCAGCTGAGATAATGAATTAGATAATGAAGATAATCTTTTCAAAATAAGTAATCACCGAACGATACCCCTGGAATCGATTGTTAGGAAAATGTTATGTTTGAATAAAAATGTGCTAAAATGTACTAAACATGATCAAACAAACACAAATTGAAACTGTGTGAAGTATATATGGTAAAACGTTGCCAGTGAGTTTAAGCAGGGATACAACTATTCCAGACTATACACAACGTTTAACACAATAGAACTTTCTGGAATTCAATAATTCCTAGTATTAATTAAACATAAATCTTCAATCTTCAATTGCTTAACCACTTAATGAGACAGGGAGGTTTGGAGATCAAAGTCACAATAGGCAAGATTGAAGGCACCAGAGACAGAGGGCAACAACGTGAGAATATATTAGACAGTTTGACAACCTGGCACGTCAGGAAAACAACTACGATTTTGATACATAATGCTGGAGGTAGAGAGCTGTGGAGAGCTGTGATCCCCTACGTCAGCCGGCATGGCACCTGGTGATGATAATGATGAATGATATATACCTTGATAATTATTTTTCATATAGTTACCTTCTGTACCAATTAATTAATTTTTCTTTCCCCGTGGTAACTTTTATATTCCCTGTGTTGTAATATTACTAACCAGTAATAGAGTGTACAACTAACAATCCAAACACAGCAAAATAGATTTGACACAGGTCTGCTTATATGGCACAGACTAGGCTCACAGGCACACAGGGTTGATCGAAGATGGAAAACGTGGTGGCTCAAGTTGCGATTTGTGAAAGACTCCTTGTGGCTCATGTTTGTATTGCTAGTCACACCCGTCAAAGCCATCAATTGTAGATTAGATTATATTTGTTTATAGAACAATGACAATACTATCGTCTGGACAGACGGAAGGCTGCCTACTACTAACATCAGCAGAAACAATAATATGATGTTCGTCCGTCGTGATCGACGATGACCAGAAACTCAACCATAATAATAATAATAACAATAAATAATAAAATAATAAAGTTAATAGTGCGTTTTTAAATGACTAGCAAGTCCAATGCGCGCACAAAATGTTCTTTTACAGAATTGACAACAATAGAAGGTATCTGTGTAAGGTTGAGATGTTTTTTCTTTTCTACGTGTCCGCTTCTGTCTTGCAGTTTCTTGTCTGAATTCTTCTGCCGCTAGTGCTCCCGTTCTAATGCTGTAACGCCATGCTGTTCTATCCTGAGCGAGGCTCTCCCAAGCGCCTACGTCAATGTTAAGATGTTTCAAGGATGACTTGAGCGTGTCTTTGAAACGCTTTTTCTGTCCACCAGCTTTTCGAAATCCTGCCTTGAGTTCTCGATAATATATTTGTTTTGGCAAACGCGAGTTCTCCATACGCACAAGATGGCCTGCCCAGCGTGCCTGCGCCTTCATAAGTATTGTGTGGATGCTTATTGAGGTTGATTTTTCCAAGACCTCGTAGTCTGGTACTTTGTCCCACCAATGGATGTTTAGTAATTTACGTAGGCAGGTAAGATGGAAATGATTTAACTTTCTTGCATGTCTAGCATACACTGTCCACGTTTCGCAGGCGTAAAGTAAGGTTGGTATAACAGCAGCATGATATACTTGTAGTTTGGTGGTTGTTGTTATACCTCTTCTGTCCCATACATTTTTGCGTGTCTGCCAAATACAGCACTAGCTTTTGCCAGTCTATTGTTAATTTCCACATCAATGTTGACATCGCGAGAGAGAGTGCTTCCAAGGTAAGTAAAATTGTCGACTACCTGCAGTTTTTCCTGATTGACGATGATGGAAGTAGCAGTATGTTGGCTATTTGATGTTCCTTGGTGCATGACTTCTGTTTTTTTGGTGTTAATAGTGAGACCAAAGTTGTTGCAGGCCTTTGAGAAGCGGTCTATGGTGCTCTGCATGTTTACGACAGAGTCAGCATACAATGCACAGTCGTCAGCATAAAGTAATTCTCTAACAGTACTAGATTTAGTTTTCGTGTTTGCTTTTAGACGACGTAAATTGAAAAGACCACCATCCGTTCTGTAATTGATCATTATGCCTGCTGTTTCATTACTATGGTGTGTTTCCGTTAACATGGCTGTAAATAACAGGCTGAAAAGAGTAGGGGCCAGCACACATCCCTGCTTTACACCATTTGTGACAGGGAATGCAGGAGATACTCCTCCGTCGCAGATAACACTAGCCATCATACCGTCATGAAATTGTCGTATCACAGTGACAAGTTTTGGGGGGCATCCGAACTTTGTAAGCACCTTCCACAGTCCTTCTCTGTTAACGGTATCGAATGCTTTAGTTAAGTCCACAAATGTTGCTAAGAGTTCACTATGTTGCTCTTGTGACTTTTCCTGAATTTGTCGTGCAGCGAATATCATATCAACTGTACCACGACCTGCACGAAAACTGCACTGACTCTCTGGGAGTAGCTCGTTTAGTAGAGAATTATTTAATCTGTTGAGTATGACACGAGCGAGAATTTTACCAGCTATAGACAAAAGTGATATGCCCCTATGATTATCGCAAGACTGTTTGGTACCTTTGCCTTTATATAGGTGCACTATAGAAGCATCTTTTAGATCTTGAGGCAATGTACCTGAGTTCCAGAAAATACCAAAAATGTCAGTTAGTTTTTTAATCAGCAGTGGTCCGCCATTTTTATAAATTTCAGCAGGTAAGGCATCCAAACCTGGAGCTTTATCATTTGACATTTGTTTAATCTCTATCATAACCTCTTGACTGCTTGGGGGTATATCGAGTTCTTCTCTTATCCTAAGTTGTGGTATTCTGTTTATGACTTCTTCATTTATTACTGATGGTTTGTTTAGGATTTCTTCAAAATGTTCAGCCCAACGATTTAAGATGTCATTTTTATCCGTGAGAAGCTTCGACGAATCGGCATTTAATAGAGGTGGTGATCCCGATGAGTGTAGGCCATAGTTCTTAAAGCCTCATAGAATCGCTTATAGTCCTTTCTGTCTGCAAACATTTGAATTTCTTCAGCTTTTCGACTTAGCCATTTATCCTTTATCTCTCTAAGCTTCTTTTGACAAGTGTTACGGATCTTGTTATAGACTACTTTCTTGGACGGTGAAGATGCTGCCCCTTGTAGTTTCTTGAAAGCTTTGTGTTTCTCTTCTAACAAGGATGTTATCTCAAAATTATTATCATCAAACCAGTCTTGGTTTCTATGTACCTTCACTCCCAAATGTTCCTTCGCTTTGGCGTAAATAATTCCTTTAAACGAAGCCCAGCTATCTTCAGATGTGGTATTAAGAAGATCTAAGTCTCCCAAGGCTACGTCGAGATCCCTGGAGAGATTATTTTTTATATCGTGGTTACTCAACCGATCAGTGTTTAGGCGTTTTTCTATCTTTTGTCCCTGTGGACGTCTTTTTCTTGCAATGGTGAAATTTAGTTTGGATACTATAAGCCGGTGATCAGTCCAGCATTCAGCTCCATACATTGCTTTTGTGACACGAACATCTTTGATGTCCCTTTTTCTGGTTATGATATAGTCTATAAGATGCCACTGCTTGGAGCGTGGATGCATCCAAGAGGTCTTTTTGCGCGTTGGCAAACGAAACATAGTGTTGGTGATAGTGAATTCGTGCACAGAACATAGCTTTAAAAGAAGGGAACCATTGCTGTTACATTTACCGATCCCATGACGTCCAAGAACACCTTGCCATGTCTGGGAGTCTTTGCCAACTCGGGCATTGAAATCACCCAGGATAATGAGTTTATCAGTTCTCGGTGTACCAGATATAGCGGCATCTAACTCTTCATAGAATTTATCCTTTTCCTCATCAGGATTTGTCATTGTCGGCGCATATGCAGAAAGTAATGTGGCAAAGTTATTTTTGCTCACTTTCAATCGCAACGACATCAAGCGATCGCTAATTCCTCGAGGCAGACCTGGAAGTTTCTGCACCAGAGATGATTTTATAGCAAAACCAACACCTGATTCACGCCTCTCTGTGTTTTTACGTCCTATCCAGAAGAATGTATACCCTCCACCTCTCTCTGTCAACTGACCCTCATCTGCAAACCGCGTTTCACTAAGTGCAACAATATCCAGATTATAACGGGCCAATTCTTTAGCAATTAGTGCTGTTCTTCTTTCTGGTCTGTTTACATCTGAGATATCCGTAAGTGTCCGAACATTCCATGAACCAACTAAGATTGATTCACACTTTGTTCTCTTCATATTTAATTAGTAAAGATAAGTAAATAAATGGGTTGAGAAATGACTAGCGCTGAAGTTGGTTTATAGTGTGGAAGAGTTGCGCTAATCGTCAACCACACTCTCTCTCCTGAGTTTTATCTTGGTCCAGTGGCAAGACAAAGTCGAGACAACTGGGAGAAAATCAGGTGCAGTGGATGGCCAGAGCGTACTATGTGTCTAACTGTGCCCTATGCTGTCCACACAGCTCTGCTGTTAGCGCCTATGTACTCGTTGAGTTACCTGCCAACTTCTTCCGAGTATTTCGCCGCAAACAGACTTTTTAAGCCTAGGTAGACAAAGCCTTTGTTAACAATGCTAGGTTGACTTATTTCTTAGCACTGTGAGTGTCCATAGTAGCTACAGTGTGTCGCCCAATATCACATCGACTGTAACAGGTTGACACCGTGTAAAATAGGGCAGACCATTTTGACACGGTCAGTGAACCCGCCCCAGCGGCGAGAATAGGTCACCAAATGAGATGCTTGTATCCGATTGACAATAACGGAAAAATCAAGTTTCTCCTTTGTCAGCGCTCGAATCTTGCAAATAGCAACATTAAAGTACGGAAACATATCCATTTATCACTTGAGTACACAATTAAACAACACAACTAGCACAATCTACGAAATTCGAATCACATAAACAGTGAGACAAAAACATCGCGACTAGCATGGTCGCCATCTTGGACTATTCCCATATGCCCATATTAGACCATCTTGTAATAAAATAGCATATATGTGAAGCGTATGTTATGTAGAACACAACTGTCCATTATGTGACTTGCTGACTTCATGTGATCCTAGATAGTATATTATGCAGCATGTAGGCCTATACTTATATTAAATTGCAGTAAATTGTTTCAGAATGTACTCTTATAGTATTATGTGGAAGTGATTTTTATAAATACATTTTCCGGTAATTTGCGATCCTGCGCTGAAAATTAAATTTCGTGAAAAAAAAAGAAGCAACACATTTTTTACCATCCCATACTGATGGTACTTTATATGCATCATTTTTACATTTGTTGCAACAATGATTACATTTCTTGCAACGTCAATACGTTTTGTTGCACGCCGATTACGTAGGGCTATCAAATTCGGTCAATGGCTAATTTTAAGTTGAAATATGAAATTAAAATGAAGACTGCAGCAACACTGGTGCAATCAGTTTATTTTTTAAACGAACAATGAATGCTCGTTGCATCATCACCACAGTAGGAGATTACGTAGAAATTATGTGGAAATGACGTGGAAATGGCTGGAAGGAGAACATATTAACCAGGAAGTGTTTACCTTGATTTTCATTTGGAAATAGTATTTCCAATGCACGTGTTTCCACATTTACAACCTTTCTACTAATCCAGGGGTCGGCTACCTTTTGTTAACTGTGAGTCAACTTAAGGTTTCAAATTATTCAGAGTGCCAACATCACATATCATTTTATACAAGTCGAGGCCAATATTCTTATTTACCATATATTTTATTTTTATATCTTAATTAATTAATATATAGTGATATTCAATAATATGTAAAGTTGTAAACAACATTAAAAGAAATAGTTTCTTGAAAGATTTTTTAAAAACTGTTTTATTAATTATTAATGGGAGCCTTGCCCTTGCATGGTCTAGGCCAGTTGCTCAATAGCGACAACATACTTTGTCACTGAGTGTGGCACAATTTTCTGAATGTTCAGGGGTTAGGCGACTACGCTGTGGATTTAGCACTGCTTTCATTTGAGAACAAATTTGCTCACAGGAATAGGTTGATCCAAAAGCTGAAAGTAGATCAAAAGCAATTTTCTTCAAAAAAGATGTAATAATTTGGAAACGTGAAGAGTCTGCGTGCCATTTGAAATTGCTTGGCGTGCCAAGTGTGGCACGCGTGCCATAGGTTGCCGACCCCTGTACTAATCTATATCAAGATGTAGTTTTTTATATTTATATTGTATTATAATTTACTTTAGTTTGATTTCGCTATGTTAACATATGGAATTCTTTAGCTGCAGTTTTAATCATTTCTTTGTCCAGTATGAAATGTTTTTATCTTGATAAAGACCTTATAGATAAAACATTGATTCCAAGTTTCTGTGTTACTTATAAAACAGACAAAGCCTGGGACTGAGTAATGAAGATTTACTAAACAGCATTGTCCACGTTCATATATTAATAGCTAGACGGAATTAATCTGTTGAATTACAGTTGTATGCAGTCATTAACTACTTCTAGAACAGATTTGTAACAATTTTTCCATTCACTTTTTTAATGTTCATTTACCTAAGTTGAAGTTGGACTTTAAAATATAGAGCATATTATTTTTATTATCAATTCTTTACAACTAATCTGAACTTTATGTGCATGTCTTCATCGATGTCTGGTTGTGTACTCTGCAGATGCCTGGAGAATATATTTCTCATGAAGGTCTCAAATACATCACAGTCGTCCACGCTATGAAAAGAAAAAAGAAAAGAAAAGTTCATAACAAGAGACACGAAAATGCAGACAAGATTCAGTATCTAGATATCGATTTTTCAAAGACAGGTCAAAAACAGTTTCAAGAAGTGCAGCGTCCATCGACAAAAGAGTGTTCAAGTAGCAGAAATTGAAGGGAATAAATGAATGAAATTAACATTAACTTTATTAAACCAAGTCTTAATGTTACTAATGTTTGAACTTTGCTTTGCCATTTGTTGCACTGAAAAAGCTGGCATCTGTGTATGTGACGACAAAGACTGAAGCAATGACAAACGGTCAAACATCAGAGAACGTGGTCAACTTTGGGCGTGTTGACCAGCGAAGGGGTATAGGAACGAGTTCTTGTGTATGGTTGACCATCTGTACTGTTGATATGGTTACAGACATCTGCCGTTCAGTTGAATTGATAAAATTACTGAATGTTCTAGTTACCAATGCTATAATCTGATGTGTTGGTCCATTGGCTCAAATTAAAACGGTGACAACGCATTTGCGATCTCTGGACTACATCCTGCTGGAAATCTTGTAGGACTATTTGTCCTGCTTTAAGAGAGATTAGGCGGGAGTTTGAGAGTGAACAAAAAAGAAATTTGAAGAATTGGAATTTTTGAAGAGCGTTGTCTATTAAAGTGTGTTTGTGTTACAATAGTAGTAGAAGAATATTGTTTCATAAGACATAGCTTTCATCTGTTGCTGAAATTTGAACTACCACTTATGCAACAAGTCTAATTGTCAATGAGTTGAGTGTCAGATTTCTGCATGTCGATACTCGTGCTAGTTGACGACAGAAGATTTGTGATACTGTCTCACTATCCTCTCTGTCACGAAATCTAGTTTGTAAGTTTCGATTGTCCTAATTAATTATTGGTGTGGAAAGAGGAACCACACAGTTTTATAGCTCAGCTACATTGTCGTGTCAGTTAACTCATTGCTCCTAAACGACTCTTCCATCTGTCTTACAAAGTGACCGCTCCGGACGGAGGAACAGTATAGGAGTTTTTTATTTTATCATTTGTATTTACTTGGTGGATCTCGGTAATACAGACCTCCTAGCTGTATTACTATGAACCCCGTTCGTTACTTCTAAGATTATTTTTTGACTTTTAATTGGTCACCATTTACATACTTGGAGTCGCATGCCAACAATAGCCAAGGCCAACAAATCGATTTCGTGCAAATCGTAGACTAGTTTATATTTACGTTTTACTTTCCTATACTTCTGACGGTCGCGGGGAAGTAATGCAAAAACCTCAGAAATGACTAGAGTAACTGGCTCTTAATTATTTACCACAAGTTCTTATATTTACGGAAAACTTCATTAATAATCACGCACCTTGAGTATTTTTTTTTCTAATTCTAATAATGACATGACAGTGCGATGCAACTGATAATTCTAATAATGACATGACAGTGCGATGCAACTGGTAATTCTATTAATGACATAACAGTGCGATGCAACTAGTAATTCCTTATAATGACATGACAGTGCGATGCAATTGGTAATTCTAATAATGACATGACAGTGCGATGCATCTGGTAATTATAATAATGACATGACAGTGCGATGCAATTGGTAATTCTAATAATGACATGACAGTGCGATGCAATTGGTAATTCTAATAATGACATGACAATGCGATGCAATTGGTAATTCTAATAATGACATGACAGTGCGATGCATCTGGTAATTATAATAATGACATGACAGTGCGATGCAATTGGTAATTCTAATAATGACATGACAGTGCGATGCAACTGGTAATTTTAATAATGACAGTGCGATACAACTGGTAATATGACACTTACAAGATTGTTTGACAAGAAATACGTTTCCGAAACATTTGATTTGTGGAATCAAACACTGATTGTAATTTGCATTTTAAAACAAATATATGGATATATATTTTGATTAATGTGTGAAATATGTATACATAATTGGGATAAAGAATATTTTTCTGCATTGTTTTTCAAAGTTAAATCTTTGTAAATGTATCTTCACTGTGCACTCTTTGTGAATCTATCTTCACTGTGCACTCTTTGTGAATCTATCTTCAATGTGCACTCTTTGTGAATCTATCTTCACTGTGCACTCTTTGTGAATCTATCTTCACTGTGCACTCTTTGTGAATCTATCTTCACTGTGCACTCTTTGTGAATCTATCTTCAATGTTCAATATTTGTCAGTTTAACTTCAATGTGCAATTTTTGTCAATTTGTATGGATTTTTGCTATTATTTTAGAACACCTACATGGCATTACCTTCTAGAGACAGTAGAACACATGTATCGCATTACCTTCTAGAGACAGTAGAACACCTGCATGGCATTACATTCCCGAGACAGTAGAACACCTTCATGGTATTACCTTCTAGAGACAGTAAAACACATGCTTGGCATTACCTTCTAGAGACTGTAGAACACATACATGGTATTACCTTCTAGAGACAGTAGAACACCTTCATGGTATTACCTTCTAGAGACAGTAAAACACATGCTTGGCATTACCTTCTAGAGACAGTAGAACACCTGCTGCATGGCATTACCTTCTAGAGACAGTAGAACACCTGCATGGCATTAGCTTCTAGAGACTGTAGAACACCTACATGGTATTACCTTCCAGGTAGTACGTTATCACAAGATGCCAACGTTAATGATGAAGTGTATACAAGGATCGCAAAGGCACGTAGCACTTTCAGCCGATTGTACACAAACGTGTGGCGTAGAAATGGCATTAACCTACAGACTAAGCTAAAAGTCTACAGAGCAGTGGTTCTTCCAGTGCTGTTATACGCCAGCGAAACATGGGCTGTGTATAAACGTCATGTGAGGAAACTCAGTCACTTTCACACAACTTGTCTCAGAAAAATTATGAACATCAGATGGCAAGACAAGATTCCAGATACCACTGTCGTTGACAGATCTGGTATCCAAAGCATTGACACTATCCTGATGCAGACACAGATTCGCCGGGAAGGTCATTTGGTACGTATGCCAGACCATCGTCTGCCAAAGATACTTCTCTATGATGAGCTAGAGAAGGGTATACGATCTCAAGGTGGACAAAGGAAGCGCTACAAGGACTAGTTAAAGAACTCACTGAAAGCCTTTGAAATAGACCACGATACATAGGAAGAACTTGCACAAAATAGATCTACATGGCGTTCTACAATCAAAAAGAGCGTATCATTTTGTGACAATAGGAGAAATGCTACAGCCCAAAAGCGAAGAATAGCTAGAAAGTCACGGGTAGAACACAATCTGCCTACAGTTATCATTCCATGTCCGAACTGTGAACTGACATTTACAGCTCGAGTAGGGCTCATCATCCATCTACCAACTATTATGCAAGGTCATAATTGAAATTGAATTTTCAAAAGTCGATGTACAAAATGGAAATCATCACTTGTGATGGACGAACACACATTACCCTCTAGTGACAGTAGAACACCTGCACGGTATTACCCTCTAGTGACAGTAGAACACCTGCACGGTATTACCCTCTAGTGACAGTAGAACACCTGCTTGGTATTACATTCCAGAGACAGTAGAACACCAGCATGGTATTACCTTCCAGACACAGTAGAACACCTGCATGGTATTAACTTCCAGACACAGTAGAACACCTGCTCAGTATTACCTTCCAGAGACAGTAGAACACCTGCTCGGTAATACCATCCAGAAACAGTAGAACACCTGCTCGTTATTACCTTCCAGAGACAGTAGAACACCTGCTCGGTATTACCTTCCAGAGACAGTAGAACACCTGCATGGTATTACCTTCCAGACACAGTAGAACACCTGCTCGGTATTACCTTCCAGAGACAGTAGAACACCTGCATGGTATTACCTTCCAGACACAGTAGAACACCTGCTCGGTATTATCTTCCAGAGACAGTAGAACACCTGCTCGGTATTACCTTCCAGAGACAGCAGAAGACCTGCTCGGTATTACCTTTCAGAGACAGTAGAACACCTGCTAGGTAATTGCATCGCAGAGACAGTAGAATACCTGCACGGTGTTACCTTCTAGAGACAGTAGAACACCTGCATCGTTATTACCTTCCAGAGACAGTAGAACACATGCATGGTTATTACCTTCCAGACACAATAGAACACCTGCTCGGTAATTACCTCACAGAGACAGTAGAACACCTGCTCGGTAATTACCTCACAGAGACAGTAGAACACCTGCATGGTTATTACCTTCCAGAGACAGTAGAACACCTGCTCGGTAATTACCTCACAGAGACAGTAGAACACCTGCACGTTAATTACCTCACAGAGACAGTAGAACACCTGCATGGTTATTACCTTCCAGAGACAGTTGAACACCTGCTCGGTAATTACCTCACAGAGACTGTAGAACACCTGTATGGTTATTACCTTCCAGAAACAGTAGAACACCTGCTCGGTAATTACCTCACAGAGACAGTAGAACACCTGCTCGGTAATTACCTCACAGAGACAGTAGAACACCTGCTCGTTAATTACCTCACATAGATAGAAGAACACCTGCTCGGTAATTACCTCACAGAGACAGTAGAACACCTGCTCGGTAATTACCTCACAGAGACAGTAGAACACCTGCTCGGTAATTACCTCACAGAGACAGTAGAACACATGCATTGTTATTACCTTCCAGAGACAGTAGAACACCTGCATGGTTTTACCTCACAGAGACAGTAGAACACCTGCATGGTTTTACCTCACAGAGACAGTAGAACACCTGCATGGTTTTACCTCACAGAGACAGTAGAACACCTGCATGGTTTTACCTCACAGAGACAGTAGAACACCTGCATGGTTTTACATTGCAGAGACAGTAGAACACCTGCATGGTATTACTTTGCCGAGACAGTAGAACACCTGCATGGTATTACCTTGCAAAGACAGTAGAACACCTGAATTGTGTTACCTTCTAGAGATAGTAGAGCACCTGCTCCGTATTACCTTGAAGAGAAAGTAGATATCCATTGGCATTGTCATGTGACGCAATCTTTCCAGAACATTGTCTCCCCAATGAATTCCCTGAGGCCGTCTCTGTCGTATGACATGCCGCTTACATTTTCCAACGATGTATTCATATTATCTTTCATGTCTTCGGTCTATCGTCCTCGTGGTCTGCCATTTCTTCTCCCTCCATGTGCTCTGCCCTTCATTATATAGCCATAGATAGCCATAGTTAGCCATATATAATATATTAATTACAATCAGAGACGATCTTGTATCACTGGCTATCATAATTTGACCATGAATACATTTGTTTGTGAATAATTCGGTCATTATTTTGTTGGCTGTTTTACTCACACTTTGTCCTAGTCATGACTAAACATATAATATGTCCTCCTAGCAATTCACATTCATATTCATTGGTCGTATCGATATGCTCTATTCCAATTCACATTCACTGACCATATCGCCATTCATTCATTCATTCATTTTCCGTTTGCGCTGAAGTTAGCGCATAGGGCAGAGGTCAGATCTCTCCAATTCTGTCTGTTCAAAGTTATTCTGTGCAGTTCTTGAATAGTATGAATATTTTTTGTTTTACTTTCTCTAAGTATTGTTCTTCTGAGTGTTTCTTTTGTTTTACCCCTTGCTCTTTTGACTGTAGGTCAAGAGATTGGTAGCGTATTCTGTTGGTGTCTGCGCGTAGGACATGCCAGATGTAGGACAAACTGTGTTTTCTGATAACATCTGTGATGAAATTTTGATGTGTCTCTTCTCTGATTTTATCATTCGATTTGACTTCCATCTAATGGGTGTTAGTTATCCTACGAAGACATTTGTTCTCGAAACTCGGTAGTTTCTTTTGCTGACGATAAAGAACTTTTCCAGCTCTCACATCCATATGATAGCACCGGAATAACGCAGGAATTAAATAAGCGCATTTTCGTGCGTGTGCTTATTGACTTTGACTTCCAGTTATTAGACAGTTAAATGCACTTCCAGATGCTAGGGCAATGCGAGTTGTAATTTCTGGCATGGCATCACCGTCGAGTGTTAATTTGCTTCCTAGATAGGAGAATTTGTGTACTTTTTTCAAGTTGTTGTCCATTTAAAGTAATTTCGTTAGGTGAATTGGTGAAGTCCATAATTTTTGTTTTTGATGAATTGAATGAACAAGAATTGTAACTAGATCACTGCAGGACAATCTCGCAATGATGACGAGGAGAAATCACATGTGCTATCTTACATGTCGGATGTTGTAATACACAGTTTGTCACAAAATAATTCGTTTGAATGAAAAAAGAATTGGAATGAATTAATCATGATATCTGCACCTTTAGACAAGTTTTTTACGGATGAAATTCGCCGTTGTCTGGAGCTCTTTGTTTGCTTGCATGGTTAACTGGGGACAGTTCTGTAGAATTTGCTCAGAGATCTGTTCAACAGGTGCACAGTGGTGTATCACATATTTGTATCCGGAACATGTGTTCGTCCAGTCTTTTGTGCTCTGTTCTTTCGCGGAGAATGATGATTTAGGATTTAGGATTTAGGAAATGGTTGTGTTTTTTAATGGGAGACATAAATAAATAATATGGTGACATATCATAATTATCAGCACATAATGTTTTGGCTGAAGGCATTTTTGGGCAATATAAATACCTTTAATATTTTGGCTTTGCTTTCTAAACAATCCGGATGCATAATTGCCTGCTGCAGAGTTTGAACCCAGTATCTTGGTCGTCTAGACGTGCTATGCTTCACTGCCACAAATCCGCACAATGGGAGACAACTAATATATTACTACATTTACGAATATATGTATATATATATATATATATATATATATATATATATATATATATATATATATATATATATATATGTGTGTGTGTTATTTCTCTTTGACAAGATTTTTCTGAAATTCCAAAATTTGTATTAAATAAAAATATGCTAACTGCACAACCGGTACATCGACCTTGACTATTTTTGATAGTTCTAAAGCTCTGATGTTTAAAAAATTCTACTCACCTCCGCGATTTAATGGAGCGTACCTCACCATAACAGGTAAATTTTACTTAAGCTACCTATGTTAGGTTTTGAGGATGAATATATCGGCAGTCACAAACATTTCACAATTTGTGTCACACAAAACATCAAATTTTCATCGAAATGTCCCAAAATATATTTATTTTATCCCAAAATGTTAGTATTCCTGAATCTATAACCCATTATGTACCCACTAAAATCAATTCTTCCAGCAGATACAATATATTTATATTGGTTGAGGGGGGGGGGGTTTAATCTGACCTTAAGAAAAGATTACATAACATTGTACATATTAAATTCTTTTCTTCAAATGTTGTGGTGACTGGATTACCGGAATCGCAATCTCCACTATTTTTTAATAGTTATAATGCTCAAATATAACCAAAATTGTCTATGGTTCAAAAGAGCATATCTCATCATAAATGGTACATTCTGCTTAACCATAAAGAAATTGCACAACCAGAACAGAGAATCACTACTCCTGTTTCAGTAACAACCAGTGTATATAGAAAGCCAACATGGCCTGAAACCCTGATTATTTCCGTACATTTCGTATTCGGCCTTGGTTTTTTTAGCATGCGACCCAATATATAATTAGTGACAAATGAAGGTCACGACAATAATCACAAACGTATCGAATGAAGGCTTGTTTACTTTCTGTACACAAACTTTACTGCTGATGATCTCGTCTGATTGCATGAGTTACGGAAGGTAAACACAACAAGACAAAGAACAATTTCACAAAATAATTGCTGCGGTATAGTACATGAAGAGTTCTCTTCTATGGCAAACAGGTTGCTGCCATGGAACCTACAGTTTTCCCCTTCACAACCACATTGGACTAACGACTGCTGTTGAAAAAGTCATGGGGAGCAATGAGATAAACATCTTACTTACCCTACTAGGCATTTTTGAAATAATTTATGTTTCACATTCTTTTCTTGTTTCGTGTTGCTACACCTCCAAGGCCCCTGATGACTGAATTATACGAACCGTTACATTCACTATTTTTAATGGTTAATACCTAGAATATCATCTAATTTGACTGAAGTCTGCGGTTGAAATGAGCGTCAATCCATCTATCTATTTTTTTCTCTGATTTTTTTTAATCTGATTTTCTGATTTTTCTCTGATGTCGCAGCATTGATGACGATCGGTTTTCGGATTATAACACGTTTGGTCGCTTGATATGCAGTAATACTGTGTCGTGTCAGAATGTTCATAACTCATTCAATCCACCTTCTTCATGGTCTTCCTCTGCATCTTGCTGTTTCCATTATCATGTTAAATATGCTCTTGCCGCTAGCCACAAAGGTTAAATTCTCATTAGTTGGCCGATCCATTTCAGTCCTTGTTGTTCAATATATTTGAGCACTGATGTTGTTCCAACAGTTCTTGTAATCTCATTTCTCACATGATATCTCTTCTTGTTTCTGATTGATTCTTTTCTTAGACATCTAATGTCACAAGTAGTAAGTTTTTTCTCTTGTTCTTTGGTTAGTGTCCATGTCTGACATTGATAACATATTGTTGGGATGAACATAAAATGTATGATTTCCTTTTGGTTTCCATCGGGATAGATTTGTGCTTCAAAATTGGGGTAAGTTCGAAAGTATCTCTTCATAAATTTTACTTTCTATATATCCATATCCAGTACAATTTCTACATGTTATACTTCTGACCGACAGGTTAGGATTGCCAGTGTTGCTATGCAGCCACCACAAGTGTAACCTCATCGGTGCTGGTAGCAGAGAAGAACGCCATGTAGATCTACATGGCGTTCTAAAATAAAAAAGAGCGCATCATCTTGTCAAAAGAAGAGAAATGCAGCAGCTCAACAGCGGAGAGCAGCTAGAAAGTCACGGATAGACCAAGATCCGTCTACATTCGTTATTCCATGTCCAAACTGTCCAAGGACATTTACAGCTCGAATAGGGCTCATTAGCCATCTACGAACTCATAATCAAGGACATAACTAAAATTGAATTTTCAAAAGTGGATGTAACAAATGGTCATCATCACTTGTGATGGACGAACAACAACAGCAGAGAAGAGTCGAGAACTGAGAAGGTTCTGCTGGCAGCAGTTAATAGTCTAGCTGTTAACAGACAAGATGAGATTGAACACTAAGAAGAGACGGGCAGGAAGCTTGGCGCAGAAATTTGTCTAGCCTCCGTAAGTTCTTCATAAGTAACGGGCGACTAGTTGCAGCGGGACTGTTGAAGCTGATGGATTATGTTAAGGAATGTCAAAGTAAAGGATTTGGCAACGAAAAACACCGACAAGTCTAGAGAAACAATGGTCGTCGGGTAACCTATATTCCTCTTGAGAGGAAAATATGTGTGTTTTCCTTTTGTGGTCACGTCTAGTCTGCTGTTTAATAAAAGAGAGACATCGTGTTCTACAGAGGGAAATAAGAAGTAGATCTTGTGATGAGGAGGGTTGATCCACATGGGGGCTAACCATTGGAACATTTTCTTCAAGTAGGCTATAACACACATGAGGGTTGGCCATCGGTATTTTTTCTTCAAGTAAGCTAGAAGCCACATGAGGGTTGGCCATCAGAATTTGTTCTTCACGTAAGCTAGAACCCACATGAGGGCTGGTCATCGGTAACTAGTCAATTAGAAATATATGATTTATGGCATACTCTCGGAGTATCATTGTCATACAGCCACCGGAAATGTATGGTCAGAGTCGTTGAGTATCTCCTGCAGGAGCTAATGTTAGAGTTACAACGAATAAAAAAATTCTTTGTTGGGTTTACTAGTAGCAAAGGACCACTAGGCCAGGGATTGTTGTTATCTGTGACCGCTGATTATTGTGTTAACCAGAGGCCTGGAAATTACTGTTCGACCTTACCTATTTAGTTACTGAGAATCAATTAAGTTCAGAATGTCTGTCTGATATGAGATTATGGACTAACTCGTCACATTCAATGACCAATATCTTCAGGAGGTGTCTGTCAGAGTTGTATATGATGAAGCTCCGTTACTGTTTTAAAATTATTGAATTATTGATATATGTATATTGGATACAAATCAGGAATTATATATATATATATATATATATATATATATATATATATATATATATATATATATATATATATATATATATCAAGTGACATTCTTTCCAGAACGTTGTCTTCGTCGTGGATACTCTGAATGCCTCTCTGTCCCGGGCAAGCAGGCCTGCATTGGCCAAAGACATGTGCATACATTCTTTGATGTCACTGGTCCATCGTCGTCTTGGTCTTTCTCTTCTCTCGCCTGTCGCTCTTCCCTCTAGAATCAGCCTTTCGATTAATGTTGCTTCAGGTGTACCAAAAAATGTAGCTTCCTTCTTATGATGGTATTTAGAAGCCAATCTTCATTTAGTTTCAGTAATTTCAAAACTTCAATGTTCTTCTTTTATGTTCGTCCATGATATTCGTAGGATCTTTCGGTGGCACTTCATTTCAAATGAGTTTATTCTCTTGAATATTATCTTATTTAAAGACCAAGTCTCAAATCCATATGTTGCCACTGGGAAAACACATGATCTTAAAAGATTTAATTTAGTTTCGTTATTACTACTTTGCCATAGTTTTCTCATTTGTATTAATTTGAGTGTTGTAATTGTGGGTCTTCGTCTAACTTTGACTGAAAAATCTCCGAAACTGTTTATATTTGCTCCCAGATATTCGAATGTGTATACACATTCTACTTCTATATTGTCTATGATGATTATTGGTTTGATCTTTTGTCTGTTGTCATATTTTTTTGCTTTCTGTGCGTTTAAATATAGATTTTGGATCTCGCTGTATGTCTTTGTTGTTGTGGCTGTTTCAGTTCCTCAGGATGTGTAGTAAGGAGGACTATGTCATCTGCATATCTTATTTCTGGAATTATATATATATATATTGGGATGCGATTGAACACTGTGGGACGCGGTGATGATATCCATAGGGTTTAATCGGTCCCTAAATTGACCACAGATTTCATCATATATGGGACACAATAATATTATAAAATTTAATTTTGGTTGTTGCCCTTAGATCACCCTTGTTATCAATATTCTATGACGTAATTGTTTATAATTATTCCATAGCAACGCCCTTCCGGTTGGCTAAAAATCGTACCATTGACAGACCAGGAAGATCTATATTTGGATTTCCTGGTATTTCCCCTTATCTGATTCGACTGATAACATCTGTTGTTGAGATGACATTCAAGGATCAGTTATTTATAGCTCAACTAATCAATTATAAACATGAATAGTTCATGACATGGCAAGGGTTAAAAAATTGTATACGTGTACTGAAAGGAATCGAATGTTGTCAAGCAGGAACTGGGACAAAAGTGTGGAGACGGGAGAAAATTATGTTATGTAATAACTCAGTGGGGTAACACGTAATATAGCAGAAAGAAATATTTGAAAACTTGGATATGCCCCTATTTAAAAAAAAAAAAAACTAATAAAAGAAGAAAGTGAACTAAAGAATTCGAATATATTATGGTAGAATTGTGTGAACTTTGATCTATAACATTCTTTTTTGTTCATAGCATGGATATAACCAACATTACGTCTACAAATGGAGATCTCTGCCTTACAACAAAGGGGATTACATCCCTTACAGATCAACCAACCATTCCAAAAGTAACAAAGACAAAGTGGGAGAGTTATTCCTTGATTCGGTCGTTACCTTCGTCCTGGTTTGATAACATTAACAAATGGTCTGCGCATAGTATGTTTTTGTACACTTCTCCTAATGGCTGAGGATAGAGATGTTTGGAGAGATTTTGGTGCTGATGTTCCAGTGTGACACTAGTGGCTCACCTACAACTCTCACGTGTTATGGGTCTTATTATTACTATTATTATTATTATTATTATTATTATTATTATTATTATTATTATTATTATTATTATACTAGTTAACGATTCAGTACAAAACAAAACACAGCAAGAATAAATACAAATATGCACCTGGTTTTGTCCAACCCCCACCCAAACTCATGACGTAGGCCTATAAGAAATGTCAACAATGATATCTATGTTGAAACCGAACTTCGAACGATATCCTCGTACGGTAGTTAAAGGAGAAAGTGTGAGAGAGAAAATGAAAGAGAGAAATATAACACAACGAACTGATTTATAACCATGTTGCTAAAGGTTACAGAGTATTCATGGATATATAGTGGCACGGTTACTGGACAATACTTTGTGAATGCCAAGGACAGAATAACCATATCCTTTTGCTTAGCAACTCACTGATTGTAAACAATAACAAACACGCCTTGCCAACTGTTATGTGTCCTGTTGTTATGCCCGTTGTTATGTTCATGTCTATCGTACACGGATGTGTTCATATGTTTGCTGTCTCCTGTTTGTTGTGTTTTGTATGTTGTAATCTTGACAACTGCATTTTGGACAAAAGATATTTTTTTTTTAAATATTTGTTGCTTCTTCTATATGTTATTCATTTACCCATGTTTTTCTGTGTGCTTCCAGTGCTTCGTTATCCTCTCTTTGCCCAATTTTTTCTTGTAAACAATTAACATTACTACAGACACCGAGACGGCAAGATATCACCATTGATACACTCTGCTATAGAATTTGAAGTGAAGAGTCTGTGAACGGATTTAAAGACAAGTGTCCTGCCAGTAACTTGTAATTAAATATTGCGATGATTAATTTGAGCCTTGAATTGTCTGTTTTACTAATTAGGCTATGTTTCATTGTATACAAATAACTTTTCTGTGTTTCGTTTTTGGCTTAATTCGTCGTCATTATCCTTATTGTTGCAGAAGTTTTCAAATAAAACATGAATTACTGGATAAATCTCCGTGGCATAGGTCTAGTTGTTAAACCATTTCTTGTCTGTTCATTTGCCTTGAGATCACGAGGGTGGGGTACGACGCTGGTCCCTGTTGTAGGAATATTGTTTAACAGTGCAAATTACTATAGCTTGAACTACGTGGTTCCTTATTGTTAGTAATATTTTTGACAGGCAATGTGATGTTCGGTTGATAGGATAGGGATGGATTACACGTACGAGAACTTAAACTAAAGGAAATAAAACAACCACGCCTTTTGAGCGTGAACTAGGCCTATATGGTTTACATTCCACTTTCATTGACTTCCGTTGCATTCCTTAATATCACACACGGCTCTCAAGAATGTATGGTCATGTCAATGCGAATGCCAAACATTTTTTTATAATTAATAAATAGAACATTTGATACAGGGTTGCCATACTTGCTTTTTAAGGTATCTGAGACATTGTTTGATTTTTTCTTGGCTTTAAAAATTAGTAGCAAAAATAAAAACTTGTTTGCACTTTTTAAAACTTTTTAAAGCACTCCTATATATATAACAACCTAGCACTCCACATATAACAACCTAGCACTCCACATATAACAACCTAGCACTCCACATATAACAACCTAGCACTCCTTATAAAACAACATAGCACTCCATATATATAACAACCTAGCACTCCATATATATAACAACCTAGCACTCCATATATATAACAACCTAGCACTCCACATATAACAACCTAGCACTCCACATATAACAACCTAGCACTCCATATATATAACAACCTAGCACTCCACATATAACAACCTAGCACTTCACATATAACAACCTAGCACTCCACATATAACAACCTAGCACTCCTTATAAAACAACATAGCACTCCATATATAACAACCTAGCACTCCACATATAACAACCTAGCACTCCTTATAAAACAACATAGCACTCCATATATATAACAACCTAGCACTCCATATATATAACAACCTAGCACTCCATATATAACAACCTAGCACTCCATATATATAACAACCTGGCATTCCATAAGTAACAACCTAGCACTTCCTATATAACAACCTAGCACTCCATATATATAACAACCTGGCATTCCATATATAACAACCTAGCACTTCATATATAACAACCTAGCACTCCATATATGCATTGATAGGATAGTGTTTGAGTACACTACTATAATTAGCAACATATATTTAGTAACATTAAAAAAAGGATGAGAACCCCCACAAAATATGAAGAGAATTTAATCTTGCAATGTGTCCTGTACAAAATAATGATCACGTAAAACAAGCTAAGCTAGTTAACCTTGTTCATGCTTATTTACTATCACCGGGTTATGTCCGGACATGTACGGATCTTGATTTCTCGCCTGACACTACTGCTACTCCAGTCGACTCATCTGTAAATGTGTAGATGACACATGAAATAGTGTAGGTAAACATAGCAAGGGTGAGAAATGACCACCCACCCCCCACTTAATAGTTGCTGTGGCTTAGTACATGAAGAGTTATCTTCTTCCCCGACGGAAGGTTGCTGCCAAGGGACTTACCTTTCAAACCAGTAAAACTGAAAAATTATTGTATGTCATTCGAGCAAGAAAAATATAACTCAAATTTCTTTGACTTTTTCCTGAGTTTTCTTTCTTCAACACAGTTAAGATTTTTTGCGAATTTAAACATGGCAACCCTGGGGAGTTAAAAACCGAAGGTGTGATACCGGGGCCCGAAAGGGGAGCAAAGAATAGTAACACTCTTTACCTTCCATGCATGTCGTAAGAGGCGACTAAGAAGGTTATGAGATGGAGCTGACTTTCCCATCCCATATAGGGTCAGTGACCCAAAGCCATGCTGAAGTCGGATGTGTCAGGCCGAAAGGCGCAGATATCGCAGCAATGCTGTAAAGCATGACACAACGCATTCCGTTCTCCGGACTACGTCCTGCTAATCTGCAGGAGTTTGAGAAAGAACGCAGAAGAAGACGAAGAAGAAGAAGGAGTTAAAAACTGTATGTGCCGTCACGATATTATTGCATATCAAGCGACCAAACATGTCATAGCTTGAAACCCGAAAGTCATTGAATCCCCTGCGACGCCTTACAGCATAAGCAGAGGGGAAAAAATAGTAGATAGAGAAGGATAGTTTTTAAAGGAAAGTGAAAACACCAAATACGGAAATTCCTACTGTATGAATGATCTCTGACATGTCTTTGGTTACATATTTGTTACATATTTGTAACTGCTTAGATTTTACCTAACATTCGTGATAATGTCTGATTTGACATGCTTCTCGAAATAATAATAATTGTTGATTTATTGAAGTGAAATTCTATGGACAAACTTTGCCTGAATCACACAGAAAGTGAAAATCTATGGACACACTTTGCCTGAATCACACAGGATATTATCCTTAAGTGGAACATTTACGAGGAAGTTATACTAAGTATATTTTGAGTGAGCTGCCTAGCCGGTAGTAGACCAGAAACAACCTGATTTACATAGCTTACCGCGAATTATCGGTATCAGTTCTCGGCCTTCCAGGAACATGAGCCTTGTACCTACTTTCTAGTAACTTGTTCAAACACGGGCGTAGTCTAAATGTTATTACAACCCACTTCCTCTTTCTTTGGCTTGCAATGTGCGCATATCAGGGGCCTTAGATACCTTCCATTCACAGGTGGGGGGAGTGTTTACCTCAACAGGAAGAAAGAAATACACACACAATTTTTTTTTAAACGGTCATTCATGCGATTTCGCGCGTCAAATCTTCCTATTGATGAACAATTTGTTGACCTTTTTGTGAACAAATCTCCAAGGGAACCTTTTAACTTAGTTCCTAGTACTAACTGTAATAGCAATAGTTGATGACTCGTGTTTCACATGAAGAGACTTGAATCACACAACAAAATCTATTCAGGACATTTGGGCAATTCAGTTATATTAGATTCTTTCGGATCCCGTCGGGACGAAATCTATTGGGTTGCTTACTCTGATGTACCCCAAATTGCCAATGTGTTTGCCAACCCGGCTCACCGATGGGAATAAAAACGAGTATGACATTGGATCCATATTCGAACTAACTATATTGATATGAATAAACTGCTTTGTTGGATTCTCTGGATTCAGTGGGTACATGCGAATGTCGCGGTTAAAAGGTGGTTCTCCATCTTCGTTGAGGAAAACCATTGCAACCTCGTTAGATGTTGGTTCATTATAGCGACTGATCAGATTGACGATCTCGCTTGAAGACCACGTTTACTATTGGGATAGCTCTTCCAGTTTAAGCAACATGCATCTGAATCATTATTGTTTCGATATCAAATATTAACTGGAACGACTATGCTAGTATATTGTTTTGACGAAAAAAATCGATCGATTTTATAAAAGATTTTCTCTTTCGCATGTATAATTTGCTGCGTGTGCTTGTGTCGAACGTCTGTTACTTGAGTGTTGTCCAAAACATACAACTGAGCAAGTTGTGGAACGTTGTTGTATGGCGGTTGTATATGAGAAGTTCGATGATATGTATGCCCTTGAACTTTTAAAACATATGGACCTCAAGCTTGACAATCCGTAAATTATGCTTCATGGATGCGAAAGAAAGAGCGCTATTATAAGAGCAAATATTCTCGCGAAAATGTGTGTATTATCAGATAACATCAAGCGCAGGAACTCGGAATACTCCAGGTTATTATCATGGATATCTTGTCGCTTTGGTAGCATGATCTTTCTCTTTCGGCAACAACTTGTAAGCTTGACATTGTTAGGACGTTCATCAAAAAATGGTTAGCACCACAAAATTGATATAAAATATCGAAATTCCAGTTATACCCACTATCCTCGGCAGAATTTGCTACTTCATTTGAAATTGCTTGACTTTGACGCATTTGTGATAATGAGTGAGCATCGGCATCTGCTACTCGAAGTCTCTGCGTTTGCTCCACAGTTTCATGCTGTCTGTGACGACGTTGGTTTTCTCTATTCATAGCTTGTCCATTTTCTCTTTGCACTAATAATTCTAGCTTAGCTCGACGTTGATGCAAATCAGCATCCTTAGCAAGTCGTGTTTGTTTTTATTGAAGGGTTTCTTGATCATGTCTTTACATCTCTCAATTATATGTCCATTCTCTGCAGCATTTGTGGTACGAATCCAAGCGAGTGACTCTTGACTTTGACTAAACCATCTAGCTTTTCGCTCTTTTATGTTTTGACGCATTTTTGCAATTGGATCATCTGCATACATCATTTAAATCAAATTATATGTATATTTTAAACATAATGTATTTTAGATAACTTTAATCACAAGTCGATACAGAATTTTACCTGCTAGCGCATCCATATAAATTGGATACAAAAATGTCGTCTGCTTTGAATAACGTCATGGCACCAATCGTTTTGATTTGATGCAACACGCAATTCCGTGACGTAAATGCACTATTTATATAGCGTTATGGAGATCTGACAGAACACGGCTATTATATTATAGAAGATGTAGCCTATACATCGACGTTCTGAGTAGTATTTGGTGTGTTGTTATACTGGTGTGTTCTTGTATTGGTGTATTATTGCATTGGTGTGTTATTGTATTGGTGTTTTGTTGTATTTTGTGTGTTGTGTCGGTTTGTTGTTGTATTTGTATGTTGGTGTGATGTTGTATTTCGTATTTTGTATCGGTATACCTGTATTGGTGTGTTATTGCATTGGTGACTTGTTGTATTGGTGTGTATGACGGAAAAATTGTCCACGCCACATGTTTTAATTCGGTGTTTATGATTCAATTGTGATATTGATACGGGATCGATATTAATCATGATGTCAGAAACCCAACACCGTGACTTACCATCTGTCGCCAGTACTCAAACATCTAACAATCTGCATGGCTACAAAACGACAATTTATAAACATAACTTTTATACCGGCCCTTGACAAAGACATTAGCGAAAACGATCACAGCGTGTGAAATGAGATATTTGAGGAAAGTTATAACTGTCACGAGAATAGACAGAACGAGAAATGAAGATATTAAGGAAAAAATCATTAAGACCATTTGAAGTTAAGGTTACATCGATAGATCACAGACAAAGTGGTTTCTCCATGTTATGAGAATGCAACAAACGCAACCAGGCATTCGTGCATACAACAGTGGTAGATCCAGCAACACGGCGCGAGTAAGACGATCTATGAAATCGTAAAGCGAAACCGTAAAAACTCCACGAGGCTTGACGGCACAATTGGAAATAACAATGGATAGATACTTAGATCGAAATTAAAGCGCCAACCGTTGAAACCATACACGACTTTATTTTTGCACAGCTCGTCATGAAAGTTGTAGGTATGTCAACGGAAAGAGTGTGTGGTAGGATAGCGTTATGTACGATATGCAAACCACCTTTGGGGATTTCTGATAATCTTTTCTTGGGGCAACTGGTTGGTTGCTGATCCAGCGGTCCATCGGCTCATGCCCTTTGACCCAATGCCATTAAATGGCATTATTGCTGGGAAGTCTGTGGATTTTCGGCCCACCCCGGGCCAGAGCATAACTATCACACCTCCAGGAAGGTAATTTTCAACCTATGCACTGCTCTGGGCCACTGCAGCCAAGATAGCGTTCACTGTGCTCATCCCCCGCCACCAATTGACTACTGGTTATGTCGAACTTCTCTATTGCTCCAGGCATGCAACCAAATGTTCAAGCCAAAAGGATTGTCATGTCTTGAGTTACTGTGTCTTTATGATGGGTCTCAGCCGTAGGAAAAAACAGTGCTGTCAGTTTCCTCCTCCCCAGTGCTGCACAGTACATCTCTCGCTCCCTCCCAACCACAGAGTATATACGTATATTCAAGTAAACATGAAACACATTTCAACAACAAAATAACAGCATAATAAGCATAATTGTATAGATGATGTGCCATGAAGCTTCTATAAGAAGATAACCTTAATATAACGGCATTTCATCTACTAAGGTTTTCTGTTGCATGGGTGGTTTGTCTAGTGGGCCATTGGTGAGACCCACAGACGCAACCACATGCGTCTTGGGACAGCTAAATTATGGGTAGTTTAACCCTCGTTTGTGCCTGCTTCTTAGTGCACATGTTAGTCGAAAGACGAACCTCGCTGCACATCGAGCCATAAGTGTTGAGATCTCCCCCTCAAAATATCCCTCATCGTACAGCGACTGTCCTCACTTACTCTGTATTGTTTAGTCGGACAAGTAAAATGAATGAATGCCGAGGTACGCACATTTCAATCGTGACGCTTGTCCACATTAGTTATATCAAAACTTTACAACAATAAAAAAAATAGTGGTTTCTGTTCTGGTAATAAAGTCACCACAAACTCCGGTGCCCTGTGTTGGTTTACCAGTATTCTCTGGTTTAACGCTCTTGTTCAGCCACTCATCTTGATACGGTGTTCTTGTACGTGGTTGCAGATTTCAAAAGCATTTAGTACTATGTGTCGCGTATCGATATTATGTTGTTATCTCTACACTATGCAGAAGTTTATCAACATAAACTATGCGGAAGTTTATCGATGTGACTTCAGGCACACTGTGTTGTACATTAAAATGTGTGTTCGTTTCAGATAAGGTTTCAAAATGGCGTATTCATTTAATTGGTTAGGTCATGCACAAATAATAGTAATAGATACTAAATTTTATTTTATAAGTTCACAATTTCGAGCCTTTGTGTTTCAGATACCGTGTGGTTAGAACACCGTTCTCAGACCCTTGAAGTCTCGGTTCAAAAAACAAACAATGTTCTAACAACACTTATTATGAAGAAATAATTATTAAGGGAAATAAACATAAAGCAAATAAAAATATTTTGGACACATTAAAAGACATGTCACCTTGTTGAAGATCTTACTTGAGGGTAAAGTCGAAGGGAAGCAAGCAAGAGGTAGGCAGAGATAAAGTGAGAGAGTAACATCACAAGATGGACAGGTTAGTCTATAAGAGTGAACCACAAAAACAAGAGACAGGGGTTGTTGGAGGTCTCTTGCAGAGAACCTTCGTTGCGGAGACGGTATTTGATGATGATGGTGTATGCCAGATGTAACAGTACTCGCTTTTAGCAGATTAAAATGGGAGTATCGATATGAAGTGCACGATAACTACATTTACAGACTGTTTCCAACCTGATAGGAAATCGTATCGATCTGTTAGATTCAGATCAGATTTTACTAAAGATATGGTACTGAAGAGGTAAAACACCGGTGTCGGGAGAACAACCAGATGCTGGAAATGGGAGGGCTGGTGTAACACAAGAACATGTGAAAAATAAATGGAAATAGGAACAAGTGTTACCAATATTTGTAAACATTCATACAAAGATAGGGATTGGTGGTTCATCAATCAAGCTCCCCATTTTGAGGGATTTTATAATCATGTTTTCTTTAGAAAATCATTATGGGGGAAACAGATTGCCATACATTTTACTAGATTTCTAGTGGTAAAGGGATATTTTTTTCTATCATAAGGTTACAGGGGGTGTTGAACCCTACAACCCTCCCCGTCAAATATGGGAATTCTCTGGATCCGAAAGTGTTTTCAGAAACAGACAGCATACAAACAAATATCATACAAACAAATATCATACAAACAAATACCATACAAACAAATATCATACAAACACATATCATACAAACAAATATCATACAAACAAATTTCAATCTTTTTTTCCGCGTTCGTTATCAAACTTATAAAAGTTTGGTTTGAAGGATGCAATAAAGAGAACGATATACGTTGTGGAATAGTTTACAGCTTGCATGTAATATACGCCTTTCTACCCAACACAAAGAACTTCAACCTAGCATCTGTGTGTCGTTATCTTCTATGGGGTGAGACATCCAACTCCACTCCCCCCCCCAATTAAATAAACGTCCTTAATCTCACCATATGACGTGCGTGGCGGTAGTAACTGTCTTATTATTCATTGATTCTCTTTAAGGACCCGGAAACACAAAAGCGATGTTATGTTATGTTCTATTTTCCTAATTTGTGAGGCTGGGATTGGCAACACACAGGCGATTTTATGTTCTATTTTCCTAATGGGGTCAGGCAGGCGTTGACAACCTACAGCTCTGTTCTCAAACGCGCAACGTGTCCGGTCACGTGAGAAGCATGACTTAATGGCTGTTCCATGAATATCCTGGGCACCTTGATGGCCCGTGCTATTGAAGTGGTATACATATTATAGATAACAGATATACCGTCTTTCATCGACAGACATAAAAGCCACTACCGTGACTCGTGTCGAGTTTATGTTCAGTATTGCGAAAATTCTGACAACCATTACAAAACAGTACAGAACATATAGAGTCAGGCAACTAAAAAAAAATATTGCTTCTTTAACAACTTATTTCCAGACTTTATTCTACATGTAGGCCTATTTCCTGAGTATATAATTAATCATTGTCTATTTACTTCCTTATTGCTGTTTTTATTTTCAAATTGTCTGTTTTCTAATGTTTCCCATATCACTAAAATGTTCAAGTATCTTTCTTCCTGATTAATCTATTGAATATTTCTTCATTCACAGGCCAAACTATTCTAATTTTATCTGACGACTAAGGAAAAGGAAAGTTGGGGGAGTTTCTTACTTTTGTCTTCTATCACATGATCTCCATGGATGTCAAAGAAAAGCAGGCCAGTGGACATTGTACATTTGTCCTTTTTTCAGCAGACTCCCTAGGCGACAGGGAATGTTAGATGTGTCATCACTGTGGATGGGTTAACTAATCTCACACATGAATGATGAGATAGTTGACCCAGAAGTGTGTGCTATTCTCTTGGCAGGATGTGATTGTTGACCCAGAAGTGTGTGCTATTCTCCTGGCAGGATGTGATTGTTGACTCACAAGTGCATGCTATTCTACTGGCAGGATGTGATAGTTGACCCAGAGGTGTGTGCAATTCTCCTGGCAGGATTTGGTAATCCTTGCACACTGATATGCCTAAGAGGATTAAACATGAATCCATAAACACCACAACTTTGAGACAACATTAGATGTACGAGTGTTGCTTCACTTACACAACTGACAAGTCTGGGTGTCACCTCAGTTACACAATGGAGAAGTCTGGGTGCCACCTCACTTACACAACTGAGAAGTCTGGGTGTCACCTCAGTTACACAACTGAGAAGTTTGAGTGCTGCCTTAGTTACACAACTGAGAAGTATGGGTGTCACCTCAGTTACATAACTGAGAAGTATGGGTGTCACCTCAGTTTATGAATTATTGAATTGTTTGTGAACAGATATAGAGGCAGTATCTTGTCTAGATGAGCACAAGATAGATGGATCTAATGAAGAAGAAATATTATTTAAATAAAAACATTGTCATAGAATGGGTCTTTTTCTGAATTGATTTTGCATTCTTAATTGTTCTTTTTTCTCCATTGGTTACTTTATATTTCGTTTCACATTACAATTTGTTATGTTAATGTGTGCTCAAAAGGAAAGCACCAAATTTAAAAAAAAAAAACATTTTTCGTAAGATAACACAAATAACAAAATTCAACTGAAAGTTTTTCAATATTATTTACACATTAAGATCTTCATATTTGTGTATGTGTATTTTCAAACTACTTCTGGAACTCTGAAGGTAGACAGGAGAATATAATTTGTTGCAATAGGACTCATATCATTGCTGTGATATCTATTTCATTTGCTGTCAATCACTTCTGATATTAAAGTTCTCCCATGCCACAATACTTAACGAGCTTGTCAATCAACTTCTCTCTTGGTCTTCCCTGACCTCTCTTGCTCTTCAACTTGCGTATCGTTACAATGTGCTCCATCTCTTCCTCTCTCTGATGTGAGTGAACAGCTTTCTTTTTGAATTAACTTCTTTTAAGATATCTTCATTACACTTTTTTTTCACTTTTCATTATGCTGTCCATGTTGCTCTTAAGATTTTTGTAAACACATCTCTATTGCCTCTAAAAATAGTTAAAACATTCTATGCACTGAAGCAAATACATAAATTATAGCAAGTGAGTTTTTCTCTAGTAAACTGGTAGGGAAAATACACTGTTCAAGAGCAAACAAATAGTATCACAATGGTTGCAATGTATACAACTTTTAAGTGTAAAATGTAATTGGTTGCTGATCTAGTGGTCCATGGGTTCATGCACTTTGACCCAAGGGTAAAATTTAATTGGTTGCTGATCTAGCGGTCCATGGGTTCATGCACTTTGACCCGAGGGTAAAATTTAATTGGTTGCTGATCTAGTGGTCCATGGGTTCATGCACTTTGACCCGAGGGTAAAATTTAATTGGTTGCTGATCTAGTGGTCCATGGGTTCATGCACTTTGACCCGAAGGTAAAATTTAATTGGTTGCTGATCTAGCGGTCCATGGGTTCATGCACTTTGACCCGAGGGTAAAATTTAATTGGTTGCTGATCTAGTGGTCCATGGGTTCATGCACTTTGACCCGAGGGTAAAATTTAATTGGTTGCTGATCTAGCGGTCCATGGGTTCATGCACTTTGACCCGAGGGTAAAATTGACTTAGACAAGTGGCCAATTAAATAGTCAACATGTGTAACTTGTGCAAATATGGCTGTGGTTCAGAGATCATCTTAGATCATGCCATGCAGTTCTGGCCCAGTTACTTAAACTAATAAGTGGTGTCTAAAACTTCAGCAACAGGTGACAACAGCAATGTCACATATGGGATATGCTTCAATTATTATTATGTGAACAGGACACATTGGATTCTACAGCCACATGTATACAAAGTTCAAGATTGACAACACAGTCATGTGTACACAGTTGCTAGGCGATTTGATGCAGTTTAACAGACTGGTTCAATTCCCGTTAGTCTCAAGAATTTTTCCTTTATCCTCTAGCTTCCAACTTGAATTTCAATGTGTACATGTGGACAGATACTTCATGCAGCAGAGCATATTCTTCAAGAATACCTAGAATATGAAATGCTGAGGCAAATACACTGGCCCAGAGAAACAACAGTGGAAGAAAAGCTCTACAGACCTCTGCTCAAGTGACAAAAGACAGTCAAGTATATAGAAGAGACAAAACTTCAGATATAGATACATTCCTGGCAAACAAAAGAAGGAATTTTATTATGAAAAATACATTTGGTGAAATGAAAGAAAATGCTCTTTATATCCCAATAATCTGCTTCTATACAGAAACGTTTCTTGGGAAGCAATGCAAATACATTCAAGGAATGTTTGTACAAAATAAAACAATTTAAGTAAATATGTTTCTTATTTTAAGGCATTCATTGGTACATGTTTTGTTTACAAATGCAGTTAACACACAAATTAATCACATAAAAGTTATCTTTTCACATATTGATAATTGTGGCAATGTAAACAAGAAACAAGCAACACTTTTTCCAAAAGAATATAAAGTCCAATGAGAAACACATGTCTGACCAACAGTTTTGTTAAAATCAACGACAGTCATTCAAATCATCATCAATGCAGCCTTAAGTCTCGTTGAATCTACAAAGCAAAGCATCTTGTAATAAATAGATAGTCAATATATTCATAACAAATTTGTTCATCTTACAAATTGTGGAAACATCTGCAAGTGATATACTAACACATCAACCATCTGGTGTAGATGCCCATATCATCACAGATTATGCCACTGTGGTATAACTGCTGGAAGTGACCTATCATTAAAAATAATCTGTGATACACCATTTTGGTATAATTTATGACATTATCGCAGATTATGCTAATGTGGTATAGCTGCCCATAACATCACAGATTATGCCATTGTGTATAACAACAAAATTCAGCGCAGATTGTGCCATTGTGGTATAGCCGCAGATTCAGGCCTACCATCCCAGATTATGCCATTGTGGTATAGCTGCAGATTCAGGCCTATCATCCCAGATTATGCCATTGTGGTATAGCTGCAGATTCAGGCCTATATCCCAGATTATGCCATTGTGGTATAGCTGCAGATTCAGGCCTATCATCCCAGATTATGCCATTGTCGTATAGCTGCAGATTCAGGCCTATCATCCCAGATTATGCCATTGTGGTATAGCTGCAGATTAAGGCCTATATCCCAGATTATGCCATTGTGGTATAGCTGCAGATTCAGGCCTATCATCCCAGATTATGCCATTGTGGTATAGCTGCAGATTCAGGCCTATCATCCCAGATTATGCCATTGTGGTATAGCTGCAGATTCAGGCCTATATCCCAGATTATGCCATTGTGGTATAGCTGCATTCAGGCCTATCATCCCAGATTATGCCATTGTGGTATAGCTGCAGATTCAGGCCTATCATCCCAGATTATGCCATTGTGGCATAGCTGCAGATTCAGTTCTATCATCCCAGATTATGCCATTGTGGCATAGCTGCAGATTCAGTTCTATCATCACAGATTATGCCATAACATCACAGATTATCTCATTGTGGATAACAGCCTATATCATGATGGATTATGCCACTGTGGTATAACTATTTATATCATCACAGAATATGTTGTTTTATTGTTATATTCGATCAATGCGTACATATTTTGAGTGGGTGTACCCAGCTGTTACATACTATGTGATACCATGAGATGGAAATCCAAGAACTTAGAACTAATGTTCAGTGAGAACTATCTGCTGATTAACTTGTCCTCCAAAAGATTAAGTTTTGTATTTACTGTTATTCAGCTATATCTACACTTAGCTATATCTACATTCAGCTATATCTACACTCAGCTATATCTACACTCAGCTATATCTACACTTAGCTATATCTACACTGAGCTATATCTACACTCAGCTATATCTACACTGAGCTATATCTACACTGAGCTATATCTACACTCAGCTATATCTACACTGAGCTATATCTACACTTAGCTATATCTACACTCAGCTATATCTACACTCAGCTATATCTACACTTAGCTATATCTACACTCAGCTATATCTACACTGAGCTATATCTACACTGAGCTATATCTACACTCAGCTATATCTACACTCAGCTATATCTACACTTAGCTATATCTACACTCAGCTATATCTACACTTAGCTATATCTACACTTAGCTATATCTACACTGAGCTATATCTACACTCAGCTATATCTACACAGCAAGTGCAGTTTCTTGATAAATATTTATGTTTGAAATTTCTTCAAGATTATCATACAGTTCTTCTGTGGATGGTCTCTGTAGATGTATCTCTGTGGATGGGTCTCTATAGATGGATCTCTGTGAACTGGCCTCTATGGATGGCTCTTTGTAGATCAGTTCTCAGTGCACAGCTAGTTTTGTGTATTGCAGTTTTTGAGTATTATATTCCACATCTATGTTACTTGTCCACACGAGTGCATAGCTGATAGAATAAGTTTCCATCTATGTAAGTGAATGTTTAGTCTGTTTGATCCTGTCCTGGTACAGAACATGATCAATTGTTCTGCTCTATCGAAATGATAATAATATGTACTACGTGCCATAAAAACTGTAATACAAGAGACAAAACTTGAAACAAGATAATGAAGTTTTGCTAAACACTCATCAATGAAAAATATCATATAGAAGCAACCATGATTTATTATTATTGAAACAAAACAGGATAAAAAACAAGATAATGAAGGATTAACAGGATAATGAAGGATTAACAGGATAATGAAGGATTAACAGGATAATGAAGGATTAACAGGATAATGAAGGATTAACAGGATAATGAAGTTGTGCTACACACTGGTCAATGAAAAAATATAATATAAAAATATTGAGAATTTCTTATCATAGAAAAAAAATCATAAAGCAGCACACAAGATTTGAACCAGATCCGTTCAGCTGACACTTATTAGCCTCGCAATCTGAGTAAATATGTTTTTATTTATCTTGAATATTTGGTCAAATTTGGTGAAAAAATAAATCAGTAAAACTACTTGCTCATCAGAATTATATAGTGCAATATTGATATGGTTAGCCTTGTTGAAGCAGATTATAGCAGACATGACTAATTGGACTGGAATAGATTACTTTAAACATAGCTAATTTGGATTGGAACAGATTACAGTAAACAAGAATTAATTTGGATTTGAATAAATTACTATGAGCATGGATGACTTAGTTGCTGCAGATAACAAATTAGTTCAATGATTTTTGGTGCTAAGACATGTGAGAATTTAATACTGAACAGAGTGGAAGAACAAAATTTATCCATGAAAATATTTATTTGGCTCATGTATGATTGGCTGCCTTAACCCTTGAGATAATCACAAGGTGCATGTACAGCAATTTAGTGAATTAAAGGTTTGATTTTCAATTTAAAATATTGGCTTATTAAAAAAAATTGAATTCAGAAAAAGCAAAATAAATAATGACTATTGTGCCAAATACAAATAACCTTTATAACAAGTTAATTTAACTATATCCTAATGAAAATATTGTAATGACGAAAAGAGCGAAATTGTTTTTTTTCAATAGGATGAAGTGTGCAAGGCCTTTGCAATATGTTTAAGGTGGGTATCAGCTGGAAAAGTTTTAGAACCCTTGCTTTACATCCATATTACCCAATGTTGACAGAAGCTTTCACTATATTTAAACAACATCTATCTCCTGTTTCCAAGTGTTACCTGTTTCCAAGTGTTACCTGTTTCCAAGTGTTATCTGCTTCCAAGTGTCACCTGTTTCCAGGTGTTACCTGTATCCAGATGTCACCTGTTTCCAAGTGTTATCTATTTCCAAGTGTTATGTATTGTTTCTTTAACATATATCATACAGATACACTATTTGTTAACTTATACAGAGAAGTTATGAGACCTCAGTTAATATCTCACACATATATTATATTTGTTAACTTATACAGAGAAGTTATGAGACCTCAGTTAATATCTCAGACACATATTATATTTGTTAACTTATACAGAGAAGTTATGAGATTTCAGCTATAGTTTTACAGATTATTTTCTGACAACAATTAAGGTCACTAAAGCATTATACATTCTAATAATATTTATAAATCTGATAACAGAAAAATGTTTGTTTAAAACACAAAGGATATATCATACATTCATTCACAACATTGATTATGGCACTTAGTAAAATGTTTATTTGAATAGACAATCTTTGTGTGTATCATACACTGTGTCTATGTATGCGTATATTTAAAAATATATAGTAACCACGACAACAGCATAGTTCACAATGTAGAATTCATCATTACATCTTGATTGTATCACATATAAGTTTGAAATTATATACTTTATATATTCACAACAATTTGCCATATGCAGAGGATACAGTCCTCTTAGCAGAATGTGAGCAGTAGCTACATAGACTTATCAAGTCGATAAATTAAGTACAGAAAATGGACTAGATATCAACATACAAAAAAAACACGAACCATGATATTCAGAAAAATCACAGAACAGGAGCTAAACATAAAAATACATTGAGAGATACTACTACAAGTAGATCAGTATCAATATCTTGGATACATAATCACAAATGATGGCAGATGTCTTCTTCTTCTTTCTCAGCTTTCATTCTCTCAAACTCCCGCTAGATCTCCCTTGTAGCAGGACCATGGTCCTACTAGATTTCCAGCAGGATGCAGTTCTGAGAATGGAAATGCGTTGTGTCACCATTTTATTTGCGCCAATGGCCTGACACATCCGTCTTCATCGGGAATGGCAGATGTGAAACACAAGTTAAAAAGAAGAATAGGAATGGCTAAAAGTACTTTAAATGACATGGGGAAAATATGAACATCTTAACACATCACAAACACACTAAAAGTAAGAATTATAAAAAATTATGTTTATTCTACATTAATGTATGGCTCAGAAGCATGGATAATAAACAACTAGAAGACATAATTGACACCTTTGACATGTGGATATATAGAAAAATAGGGAGAACATCATGGAAAGAGAAGAGAATAAACAAATAAGTTATAACACTTCATATGAAAAAAAAGAACTAATAAAGAAATAAAGATCACACAGATAAAGTATATTTAGGAATTATTAAAAGATACAACACTTTGTTGAAGTCAATTGTCAATTGGGGGGGGGGGGTGAAAAAAAGGTACATACAAGTGGGAGGGAAATATTACAAGGTTGACAGGTCAGTCTAGCAGAGTGCATCATCATATCAAGAGACAGTTGATGTTGGAGGTCTGTTGCAGCCAACCTTTGTTGCTGAGATGGTACTCATTAATTATTTCTTAATAAATATTCAAGATATCAAAGATAAAAGAAAATATTACAAATTTGAATGATACTCAAATATATACAGAGACATATCAAATATGTGCAACTTGGTACGCTTTATTACATATATTCGTTGGTGATCCAACTATACATGGGCTCATGCCCTTAGACCCATACACATATAATAATTGCAAATGCAGCAGTACATGGGCTCATGCCCTTATACCATAACACATATAATAATTGCAAATGCAGTAGTACATGGACTCATGCCCTTATACCATAACACATATAATAATTGCAAATGCAGTAGTACATGGACTCATGCCCTTATACCATAACACATATAATAATTGCAAATGCAGCAGTACATGGACTCATGCCCTTGCAGAGAGTCACATGTAATAAGTTGTGCTATATTTCATATACAAGTCATATACAAGGTGGCTTCAAAAAGTTCCCAGAATAGTCAACTAGTGTTTGAGTGAAAGATGATGTTATGGAGATTCTATGTTTAGAAGTTCGTGACGATCTTGATGAAAGGACATGGCTGAAATGACCTTCATATATACTTTTGAAGAGAAGTTACAAATGTTTGTTGTGTTGTGTTAGTTCCGTTGTCTGAGTTGAAAATGTTCTTGATTAAACATTGTACAAATGTCAAATTCTGTGTATTGCTTGACAAGTCAACCTCAGAGACACTAACATTGCTTAATAAAGCATATGGTGATACAGCAATGAAGAAATCAAAAGTATTTGTATGGCACATGCGTTTCCATGAAGGATATTGTGTTGATGATGGTGAAAAATTATGTTGGAAGTTTTTTTTATTTCTGAAGGCTGAACGGTTCACACAGAAATGTATGTTGACATCCTCCGTTGTTTAAGAGATGCAATCAGAAGAAAACTGTCACAAAAATGGAGATCGATCAGTTGGATTCTGCTGCTTGACAATGCATCGGCACATCAATCCATACTGGTAAAGCAGTACCTCGCAAAGCATAATTTGATTACCTTGGAACAGCCTCCATATTCTCCCAAACTTGCACCAGTAGATTATTTTTCTTGTTCTCTTGACTGAAATTGTCACTGAAAGAACACTGATTCAAAGATGCAGATGATGTTATCACCAATGCAGCTGAGAGCGGTGTCAAAGAATGGGTTCCATGAATGTCTGCAACAGCTGCAAGCATGTGGGCAAAAGTGTGTAATTGCTAAAGGGAACTAATTCGAAGGAAATGTAGTGTAGGTAACTGTATTGTTACTTATTTCTATATAATACATTAATTCTGAGAAAATTTTGAAGCTACCACATGTAATAATTATTACTAATAGTTATGATTATAATAAAATCATATTAACACAAAATTAATTTTACATTTTTTATAAATAATAACCAAACTGTCATAAGATGTCTGACAAAATGGATAGTAATACAGTAATAATGTTTCAGTTGCAGACAAAGTGGAGAGTAATGCAGTATTAATGTTTCAGTTTGATAAAAAGATTAATTTTAAAACACGGAAATTTTGTAATCAAAAATTATCCTTCCTAAAATTTCCTATGTGTAAGAGTTTACATTAGGGGTTCCAAAACTGGGGGAACCGTGATGCAAACTTGACAGTGCATTGCCCCATATCCTTCAAACAACAAACTCCATCAGTGCTTAAAGCTAATAACAATAATTATTGTGCGTTTAAAAAAAATATGTTTTTGTTGTCATATACCATTATATCGTTGAATGCAATTGTTTATTTTGCAGCTTTAGCAGCTTTAGATGACCTTGGAGTTGAAATAATCAGAAAATTGCTGAATGACATATATAACAGCGGAAACATACCCGATGACTTAATGAGATCCATATTCATAGCATTACCTAAGAAACCAGGGACCACCGAATGTGAAGAACACCGTACAATCAGCCTCATGAGCCAAATAACCAAAATACTTCTCAGAATCATCATGAAGAGAGTGAGAAACAAAATAAAATCAGAAATAAGTCCAGAACAATGTGGCTTTGTAGAAGGCAAAGGCACCAACAATGCTATTTATATATTGAGAACACTAATAGAGAAGTCTATAGAGGTAAAAACAGATCTGTACCTCTGTTTTATAGACTACACTAAAGCTTTTGACAAAGTTAAACATAGCGAAATTATACACATGCTAGAGAATCTGAACATTGACAGCAAGGATTTAAGAATAATCAAGAACATGTACTGGCAACAAACAGCAGCAATAAGAGTAGGAAATCAATTTGGCCCTTTTCAACAAATAAAACAAGGAGTCAGACAGGGATGCGTGCTTTCACCAGACCTTTTCTCTCTATACAGTTAAAACATATTGCGTGCAATAGTAGATATCCCAGGAATATCAGTGGGAGGACACAACATAAATAATTTGAGATATGCGGATGACACTGTTCTGATTGCAAAAAGTGAGGAAGACCTTCAAAACTTAATTAAAGTAGTAGTCACAGAAAGCAAAGAGAAAGGCCTCTTCCTAAATATCAAGAAAACAGAAGTAATGGTTATTTCAAAGAAAGAAAATAACACACCTTGCAAGATCATAGTGAATGATATAGTATTAAAACAGGTCCACCAATTCAAATATCTAGGTACAATTATTACAGCAGATGGAAGAAGTTCAACAGAAATAAGATGCAGAATAGGACAGGCAAAAACAACATTCAGAAAAATGAAAAATATACTGTGTAATATGACCTTGTCATTAGAGGTGAGACAGAGAGTTCTGCAGTGCTATATAACCCCTATACTAACATATGGGTGCGAGTCTTGGACAATAAACAAACTGGAAAGTGGGACATTAGATGCAACTGAAATGTGGTTCTACAAAAGAATGCTGAGAATACCATGGACTGCCAGAAAAACTAATTTAGAGGTGTTAAAAGAGTTAAATGCGAAACGGACCTTAATCAAGAATTTAAGAAAAAGGCAATCTTCTTTTTTTTGGCCACTTCATGAGACAGCCAGGTTTAGAGAACATAATCACAACAGGCAAGATTGAAGGCACCAGAGACAGAGGATGACAACGTGAGAAAATATTAGACAGTTTGACAACCTGGCACGGCAAAGAAATAACAACGACTTTGATACATAATACTGTGGACAGAGAGCTGTGGAGAGCCATGACCGCCTACGTCACCCGGCTGGCACATGATGATGATGATGATGATGATACCATTATATATGTACATGGTTAATTCTAGTTTGTTATTAATATCTTGATAAAAGTCCCAATTGGACCCCAATGTAATAACAAATTGTTATTCCATCATTTGTTTGTTATTTTTCATTTCTAACATTTAACATTTCATATATTTACTATATATAAACAGTTACAATAGTACTTTACCCTTATTGTTATTATATTATTTACATAAATATTTCTCATATAAGAAAGACATTATAATCTTGATTGTATATAATCACATGATTGTAATTTTCATCTTTGATATACACTCAATCTGAAGTAATTTTGTCAATCATTATGTACATGCAAGGTGTCATAGAAATTTATATACAACTACATCGGATTTGTAAATTATTAAGGCAACAGAAACATGGACAATTCTTTAACTTATGAAATGAATAAAGAAATTTAAATATTATTATTCTTCAGGTGAAATATTCTGTCAACAATCACCAGATGTTACATCAACCAACATAACCTACACAAGATTTATCAGATGTTACATCAACCAACATAACCCACACAAGATTTATCAGATGTTACATGAACCAACATAACCCACACAAGATTTATCAGATGTTACATCAACCAACATAACTCACACAAGATTTATCAGATGTTACATCAGCCAAAATAACCCACACAAGATTTATCAGATGTTACATCAACCAACATAACCCACACAAGATTTATCAGATGTTACATCAACCAACATAACTCACACAAGATTTATCAGATGTTACATCAGCCAAAATAACCCACACAAGATTTATCAGATGTTACATCAACCAACATAACCCACACAAGATTTATCAGATGTTACATCAACCAACATAACTCACACAAGATTTATCAGATGTTACATCAGCCAAAATAACCCACACAAGATTTATCAGATGTTACATCAACCAACATAACCCACACAAGATTTATCAGATGTTACATCAACCAACATAACTCACACAAGATTTATCAGATGTTACATCAGCCAAAATAACCCACACAAGATTTATCAGATGTTACATCAACCAACATAACCCACACAAGATTTATCAGATGTTACATGAACCAACATAACCCACACAAGATTTATCAGATGTTACATCAACCAACATAACTCACACAAGATTTATCAGATGTTACATCAGCCAAAATAACCCACACAAGATTTATCAGATGTTACATCAACCAACATAACCCACACAAGATTTATCAGATGTTACATCAGCCAACATAACACACACAAGATTTATCAGATGTTACATCAGCCAACATAATGAAATATTCTTTCAACAACAGTGCAGTCTTCCTATAAATGAACTCTCACTCCAAATACAATTTTGTGCGTGGGTTAGCAGATCTCTTCATTTATGATTTCTATTGAAATAGTGTATGGGGGGGGGGGGTGCGAAGATCCAAACCATATATTACATCAACAACAAATTACGTCACAGCTATGTCTAAGCTCTTTTGTTTAGTTGATGCCACAGCCATGTCAAAACTCTTGTGTTTAGTCGTTGTCACAGCCATGTGTCACAATCAGTTGTGTTTATTCACTGTCACAGACATGTGTCACAATCAGTTGTGTTTAGTTGCTGCCACAGCAATGTCTAAGCTCTTGTGTTGTGTTGATGTCACAGCCATGTGTCACAATCAGTTGTGTTTAGTTGCTGTCACAATCAATTGTGTTTAGTTGCTGTCACAATCAATTGTGTTTAGTTGCTGTCACAGCCATGTGTCACAATCAGTTGTGTTTAGTTGCTGTCACAGCCATGTGTCACAATCAGTTGTGTTTAGTTGCTGTCACAATCAGTTGTGTTTAGTTGCTGTCACAATCAATTGTGTTTAGTTGCTGTCACAGCCATGTGTCACAATCAGTTGTGTTTAGTTGCTGTCACAGCCATGTGTCACAATCAGTTGTGTTTAGTTGCTGTCACAGCCATGTGTCACAATCAGTTGTGTTTAGTTGCTGTCACAGCCATGTGTCACAATCAGTTGTGTTTAGTTGCTGTCACAGCCATGTGTCACAATCAATTGTGTTTAGTTGCTGTCACAGCCATGCGTCACAATCAGTTGTGTTTAGTTGCTGTCACAGCCATGTGTCACAATCAGTTGTGTTTAGTTGCTGTCACAGCCATGTGTCACAATCAATTGTGTTTAGTTGCTGTCACAGCCATGTGTCACAATCAATTGTGTTTAGTTGCTGTCACAGCCATGTGTCACAATCAGTTGTGTTTAGTTGCTGTCACAGCCATGTGTCACAATCAGTTGTGTTTAGTTGCTGTCACAGCCATGTGTCACAATCAATTGTGTTTAGTTGCTGTCACAGCCATGCGTCACAATCAGTTGTGTTTAGTTGCTGTCACAGCCATGTGTCACAATCAGTTGTGTTTAGTTGCTGTCACAGCCATGTGTCACAGTTTGTTGTGTTTAGTTGATGTCACAGCCATGTGTCACAATCAGTTGTGTTTAGTTGCTGCCATAGCTATGTCTAAAATCTTGTGTTTAGTTGATGTCACAGCCATATCTAAGCTCTTATGTTTAGATGGTTGCAGCAATAGTTTTATTGTTTAATTTAAGAAGCCACAGTTTTATATTTCCACTTCTGCGTTCATTCTCAAACTCCTCCAGTTTCCAGGATGTTATCCAGTGAACAGAATATGTTGTGCCATGGCGTACAGCTTTGCTGTGATGTCTGCACCTTTTGGCCACACAAATTTGACTTCAACTACCCCAAAACTTTCTTAATCACCTTCTATTACATTTGTGACAGATAACAGTGATGCTATTCTTTGCATCCCTCTTGGGCTCTGACAACACACTGGAGTATATATTTTCACTGACTGAATGTTAAAACAGAAAACTGCAGAAAACAACTCTACATCATTCAATTGACCAATCAATCAAATGATCACTCATTCAATCGATCAACAAATCAATCAAGCAAACAATCAGTCAACTAATAATCCAACTGATCAATCAAGCCCTTGGATCCCTTAGGGTATTTATACTTTCAACCTTTGTCAATTCCTTCATGGTCTTTCTTCTCCATGTTTTCCTAGACCTTCCTTGTTTTCTTTTTCCTTATTGGTTCCATTTCATTGTTTTTCTAGATATATTCTGTAATGGTTTTCGAGAGTGTATCCAATCATATTCACATTAAAAAAAGAGATTATGTTTCATATTAAAAAATTGTTGGAGGGCTCTTTGTATTGATGCATCCAATGTAACACCCCTACAGCTCGACGGGTTACAGGTTTATATATATATATATATATATATATATATATATATATATATATATATATATATATGTTAATAGATATTAAAATTAAATATTAAGTAGTAATTTAAGCAAAGAAATATTACAAGGTGAAGCATAAAAAAAAAGCAACATGTTAATATCTTGAGTATAAAATGTCGTAAAAAAGATTATAAATATCTGTACCAAATTAAGAAATTTAAAAAAATACAAAGCACACAAATTTGTTAATGTAATACTGAACAAGATATGTCCTTATATGATTGTTTGTTTGAGAACCCCAGGAATTGCGAGTAGTTAGCTCTTACTTCCTATGTGTAGTGAGGTGGTTTTCTGAGCTTTCATACCTAAGAGACTTCCTCTTTCAGCTTAGTGCAATGCTTATTGAAGGAGCCTTCTACTCAGAGCGGGTCTTTATATAATATAAATAATAATTATTTATTATAGACAAGCAATGGTAAAATACAGAAATATGTAAATGGAATATTTGCATTTATTCTATATATCTATCTTTGTTCCTTCAGCTCCGAATATGGTGCATAGGGCAGAAACCAGAATTCTACAGCTTGAGCGATATGATGTTACTGTGTGTAATTCCTGTACATTGTTGAGATATAGTCATACCTTCTTTGATAGTTGTTTTGCAAAGAGTCTCTCTTGGTCTTCTTCTTTACTTTTTTTAATTTATTTAACACATATTATATGAAGCACCTAGTATCGGATTGGCCCCCATCGCTCTTGATTATATAAACCAGATTTAAAATAAGCCATGATACATGGAAAGATGCTGTGCAAAATAGAGCTACATCGCGCTCTACAGTCAATGACAGCGCATTATCTTGTAGAAAGATAAGAAATGCAGCAACTCAACTGTGGAGATGGGCTAAGAAATCACAGTTAGATCAAACACGATCTACAGTTGTCATCCCAAAACCAAATTCTACATGGAGTTATGCTGTCAGCATATGGGATTTATTAGGCATCTGCGAGCTCATAGTCATGAGCATAATTCTAACTTAATTTCCTAAAGTAGTTGCAACAAATGGTCAGCATTATCATGTGATGGACGGATAACAAAATATGAATCAGCAAAATATAAAGATGGGTGTGGTTAGTGTACTGACATCCTATTAGAGTGTTCCTGGTTCAATTCCCACTTCCGCTAGAAATTTATTTTTTATTACAAGTTATTCTCAGACTAATCCAACTCATGAATAGGCATAATCTAACCACATCATATTTTGACAATGTCATTGGTCAGTTAAAAGTATGGGTTCAACAGTTTAGTCTGAATATGATTCAATATGAGTGAAAGGCGAATTTACTAACTACAGCATACAATTACATTTCTATTGTTACATGTCCCAACTCCGTCAATTTTCAGTGATGATTTCAATAATGTTGACATAAAGACTGGATAAATGTATAGATCACATAGCTCTCTTGTAAGTGATAGCCTATAAGCTCACATTTACAACTTGATTTGCAATTATAAAGTCCATCCAATTGGTACAGCTGTTGTTTCATGTCCTGAAACATCAGCGATAGAACTCACAGGTCATGTTCTACTTCCAACATCTTCCATTGTTCTCTACAAGCATGGCTGGTCCTAGTATTACATCAAGGGCTAATGATTTGTGACATCTAGAGTGAGAATGTAAAACTTGATTACACGATATCTGTCAGCATACATGAGAATGTAGTGATGAGGATGTAATCAACAATTCAGATGTGAGAATACATGAGTATATGAACATGATGATGATGAAATCAGTGGCATAGTGTGACTATTTAGAGTGAGGATGCCAAGAGACCTTGTTTTAATAGGTAGGTATCTCTCTCCACCCCTGCCCCCCTTTTTCTTTAGAAACACATTTTTACTTGTATCCATGGATTGCTAGCTCCTGTTTACTTAAAAATATCAATAACTGAATGAATCACTGCAAGTAATGCCTGAAGACACAATCTCATTATGTTTTACTGCTTGTAGACGTGCAGCTTCCGATAGCACATGTTCGATTCATGTCTTGCCCAGCATATGAAATGCGTCATTTTGTGTTAAATGTTGTTTTGAAGACTAGTTTTTTTTACTGCTTTTCTAATAAAGTTGCTTAAAGCCCAAATGCCTTTATTGTACCATTCATAGTCTTTGGCCCCAAACTATAGACATACATAGCAAAACATTTTTTGTTTGTCAGCTCAGTCAGTTATCTGGACATATATACAATCTTAAAAGAGTGTGTGTGTCTGTATATATATATATATATATATACACAGTGACTCTTGTGTACACAGATACTCTTGTGACTCTTGTGATACACAGACACACACATATATATTTATGTACACTGACATATATATATATATATATATATATATTATATATATATATATATAATAAAACAGTGGAAAATAGAATAGCTGCCCTGGAAATATATATATAAAACAGTCCATATAACATCCAGACAATGGACTAATGGGAATTACTTTATGCAGTATATTTAAGAATGATAGTGTGCACGCACAACGAAATTTCATATCATGAAGAGATGTAGAAGACAGACAAGAAACCAGAATAATATATAACCACAGACACAAGAGTCACAATAGAATGGGGTACCATGACCGTCATAAATTCAAGATTGAGTTGACCGACAATGCAGCAGATATAACACTGTAATGATAAACCAAGGCAGCACTTATGACAGATTGTATGTATGGCATAGAAATGGCATTGTGCGTAAGATCAAAAACCTACAGATCAAAATGAAATTTTACAAAGCAGTGGTACTTCCAGTGCTTTTATACGCTAGTGAAATATAGACTTTGCATAGATGACGTTAGGAAACTGAATGACTTTCCCCACAACTTATCTCAAAAAAATTATGAACATCAAATTATAAGACAAGATATCGGATACCACTGTCTTTGGCAGATCTGGTATCCCTAGCACTGACACTATTCTGATGCAGACACATTTGTTGGGTCGGTCAAGTGGTACATATGCCAGATCATCGCCAGCCAAAAATACTTCTCTATAGTGAGTTGCAAAAGGGAATACTTTCTCAAGGTTGCTAAAAGAAGTGCTGCAAGAGCTCATTAAAGAACTCACTGAAAGCCTTTGAAATAGACCAAGATACATGGGAAGAACTTGCAAAAAATAGAGCTACATGGCGTTCTACAGTAAAAAGAGGCGCAGCGTCGTGAAAAGAGTAATGCAGTAGCTCAACAGTCAAAAGCAACTAGAAAGTCTTGGGCAGACCAAAAACCATCTACAGTGGTCATCTAATGCCCGAATTGTCCAAGTACAGCAGCCAGCCATAATAGGGCTTTTTGTATCAATCTACAAACTCAGAGTCAAGGACATAACTTTAACTGAATTTCAAAATTTGATGTAACAAATGGTCATCGGTTACTTGTGAACAGATGAAAAACAGACCAAAACAAAATCCAAAAAAAAAAAACCAAGATGGAGACATCCATAACCATACCAAAAACACAAGGCAAAAAAAAAAAATTACTGCGCTAAGACTCAATTTCCTTTAGCTTCTACATTTTTCTCAGTAACTGATCCCAGCTGTGCTAAATTCTTTCCCCAGTGACATTCCCCCTGTTTTAAATAATTATCTTATCGTACAAAAATAAGAAAGCTTCTGTAGTACTGGCTTTTTATTGACAAAAGAAAATATATACCATATGGATGGAATGTTTGATACTTACTGGCAATTGATGAGATCAGAGTGAAATCATTTTTAGCAATGAGAGGAAAAGAAAAAAATCTTTTAGCAGAAAGATAGAGGAATGAGTAAAACTTGTGCGTTGCAAGCGGTTAAGCAGAAATGATTAAAAAAGCATTCCGGTCTATAAAATAAACAAACCTTTGGCGTTTACATAGACATGTATATCATCCTCAGAGTCAGCATATTCTCTGTTGTTATTGGCAAAGATGCTGGCATCCTGGTGTTGGTCAGCAACACTTTCAAATGTTTCATCTGGGATCATATGAATTGGAATAAAGCAATAAAGCAACCTAGCTTGAAATTGCAGGAAGGGGATGGTGGTAAAAGAAGTGGAAGGGTTATACTACATAAGACATACAAAATACTTTTTGACTACATTTCTGAACTGCTTTTTTTGCTGATGATGATGTTCCTTGTAAATGAAGGTTAGCATGTCATTAAGAAGAGTACAGTTTGGTTTGATTGTGAGCCCTCAAATAGTTGATGAGTCCAATCTAGGCTATGAGAGACATGTTACAGAATAAGCAGGAATGTAGTAGTCCTTGAGATGAGGTAACATTGTCTGATTCCTCCTTTTGTTGGCTTTGTCTCTTTTCAATTTTCTGTAATGTTTTACCCTGTTGAAAATATTTAATACCCAGCTCTGATCTGACTTCCAGACTGGATAGTCAAAAACTGTGGTTTCCCAATAGATTGGGTCAATCCTTCAGTGCTTGAGAAATGACTTCAAATAGTCCTTGAAGTATTTCTTCTGACCTCTGCTTGAACACTTACCTGCACACAGTTCACTGCAGTAGTCTCTTTAGAAAACGCGTGCCTGGCATATAAATAATGTGACCGTCCAATGAAATTGATGTGTAGATGCTCTCCATCTTAATTTTTTCAAAAATCTCTGTTTCTGTGATGTGCTCCTGCCTAAGTCCACCAAGAAACGTTCTCATGCACTGCAGGTAAGGAGAGTTATGCTACATTGCATGTCTAGCATATATATTACTGGATTCAGCAGCATATAGCAGCACAGGAAAAACAACTTCACTGTATATAAAGTTTGATTTCCAGGTGCAGACCATGCCATGATCTAGACATTTAGATGAAGACCACCAAACACTGCACCAATGCGAGCAATGAGGAGCATGACACCCCCCCCCCCTTGATTGTTGTAGTACTTGACAAAGTGCTGCTGTGGTACATTATTTTGTATTTGTTGATACACAACTAAGATATCATACATCTTCAAGACCTTCAGTCTCTTGTCATAACATTCTTAAATATATCTCTTGTCATAACATTCTTATGTACATCTCTTGTCATAACATTCTTATGTATATCTCTTGTCATAACATTCTTATGTACATCTCTTGTCATAACATTCTTATGTACATCTCTTGTCATAACATTCTTATGTATATCTCTTGTCATAACATTCTTATGTACATCTCTTGTCATAACATTCTTAAGTATATCTCTTGTCATAATAACATTCTTCTTATGTATTTATTCTCAAACTCCTGAAGATTAGCAGAATGTAGGATAGAACATGGAACACGTTGTGTCAGGGTTTACTGCTTGGTTGCAATTTCTGCACGTTTGTCTGAAACATCTAACTTTACAAAGGCTTCTCAACTCAGGTCTCAACTTTCTTGTGCTAGTCATGACATCCTCATCCCATACGAGCGCCTCCCAAATCGGTGTCGATGTTGAGTTGCAGGTAAGTAAGCAATAAAGTGGAGCTCAGAAATAGCATCTTAAATGAACTCTCTCAATGCTGTGTTGAACCAAGCTCTTGAGGAAAATCATAGCTCTTGACTTTATGTAAAGTTGCATATGTTGATTTGTAGCCTCATTATCCACAAGTATCTCTCCATATTTATTTATAGAAACTAAGCTTATTTTATTTTCATTATTGTTGAGAAATTTGCTTATTTTTCATATAGTTATATAGTGTTTTTGGTATAGTTATGGATGTCTGTCTCTGTCTTGGTATTTTTATGTGGATTTTGTTTAGGTCTGTTTTTCCTCATCAAATTTTAATGTACGATATTTGACTAAACACTGAAAATTTTTCAAATGGCATAGAGGATTTACTTCATTGTACACAGGTTTCCACATGTATACTCCAGCGCTCTAAACAAAGCATAACACCATATGTCAATCACACGTAGCATCACATCATCAAAATTCTACCTCATTCTCCAGTCAAAGATGATGATATTGATTTTATTAATCCCGCTGAAGATGGATGTGTCGGGCAATTGTGGAAAAAAAAACGGCGACAACGCATGGACACACAACGCAAGTCATTCTCTGGACTACATCCTGCTGAAAATCTAGTAGTCCTGCTACAAAAGAGATCCAGCGGGAGTTTGGGAATGAACACTGAAAAAGAAGATTTCATTAAAAAACTAGACTAGTCATTAGCCTAGAAACAGGGCCATACAGCTTGTCCACTAGAGTTGTTCTAGATGACCATTGTTTTATTCTTGTGGCTACATACAAACAGCTTCAAACAATAATCCCCATGGATCTCCATCAAACAATAATCCCCATGGATCTCCATCAAGGTGCACTTGTAAACAAGTCATTGCAATCCTGTATAAAACACTGACCTTTTCAACACAAAACAAGGGGCATAGCCCATATGCCACAGAGATCTTTAAAAATAAATGGTTGTATAAAAAGCCTCCCCTCACCTAATACTACATACATGGAACCACACGCAACAAATCTTATAATAGCAAGATATTTTGAACTGGTAAGATATTATAATTACACATATAAGTGATAAGATATTATAATGGCACATACAAATGATAACAATGTATTGAGTGTTCATAACATGACACTTTAATAACAGTTCTATTTAAACAGCCATATTACTTTGCCAGCAGGAAGTATTACTAAGCAAATGATAAGTTTATGGTTGACTGAAATAAATGTATTGATCAAATACTTGTCTATATAAGATTACTTATACATAAGCCAAGATTGGGTAATAATATCTCATAGATATGGGTGTGGAATGCAAAGCTGTTACATTATTTATAATGAAGCATTTAATAAATGGAATGAGGAAAAAAATATGGGGACTGGGAAAGAGTGGGGCACCTGGAAAGACTAGGTCAGGATATGAGCATTAAAAATAAATTACTGCATTAATCAGTTAGCTGCTGCATTGATCTCAGTTACTGATCCATATCTATTTATGTGACATGCCATTCACAGAATGTTATCCTCACTGTCATTCTGTGGGCCTCTTGGTTCTGTGAAAGCTGCCTAGCTTCTTCTAGTATCCTGTTCAGAAGATCTTCCATATCCTATGTCTGTTGTAGTCTTGACTACCTCTAGTTCTTTTTCCAGGAACTTTTTCTCCATGATTAATTTTTCTAAACCATTGTATATTTTTATTTTTTTAAATATGTTAACATGTTTTTTTATTATTTTGAGAGCCAGTCTCCTTCCTTGTTCAGGTCTTTTCAGACATCCTGCATCTTTCTATCCATGATATTCTTAGGACCTTCTATAACATTTCATTTCTAATATAGATATTTTCTTTTTCATTGCAGGTGTCATCATCGACATCTCACAGCCATATGTTGCCACTGGAAAAAATATAGCTTCTTAATATTTGTAACTTTATTTTGTCTGTTAGCTCCTTCCTGAGCCCAGACATGCTAAATTTTTCAAAACTGATTTTCCCACTGTGCTGAATTCTCTTCTCCTGCCTGTGTGTTGCTAGGGCCCAAAAGGGGAAGAACGAATAGCAGCAGTGTTTATATTCAATGCATGTTATAAGAGGCGACTAAGGAAGCTAAGACGTGGGTTTGGCTGTATCATCCTATATACAGTAAAAGTGATCCAGAAACCATACAGAAGTCTGATGTGCCAGGCCGAAAATTGCAGATATTACAGCAAAGTTTTAAGCCATGACACAATGCATTATGTGTTCATCATTGATTCATTCATTTTCCTTTTGCGCCGAAGTTAGCGCATAGGGCAGAGGTCAGATCTCTCCAATTCTGTCTGTTCAAAGCTATTCTGTGCAGTTCTTGAATAGTATGGATATTGATTGTTTTAATTTCTCTAAGTGTTGGTGTATTCTGTTGGTGTCTGCGCGTAGGAAATGCCTGATGTTGCATTCATCAGCCATGTCTATAATGCATCATGGACATACAAAGATAAGCAAGGGCATGTAATTCATCCCCGACACAATGCTGGTTACTCTGTGACTGATTGACTTAGGCATCACTGTTAAACCCAATCATATCGCGAATACAACATGGGTCATTGACTTTAGAACTGAGGGCAAATGTAAGTGAGTTTAGTTTATGGGCCTGATCCACTAACAACCGAGCTGCCATTTGCATGTGTATATACCAAAAAAATACCTATTATATATAATAATGGCAGTGTAATACACTTAATATGAAGAAGGAACTACTAAGAGAAATAAAGATCAGGCAAATAAAATACTTTGGACATATTAAAAGACATGACACCTTATTGAAGACCTTACTTGAGGGTAAAGTCAAAGTGAAGCGAGCAAGAGGTAGGCAGAGATACAAATGGGAGAGTAACATCACACGATGGACAGGTTACAGTCTAGCACAGTGCACCACCAAGACAAGAGACAGGAGATGTTGGAGATACATTGCTGCCAACCTTCATTGCGGAGAATGCACTTGATTATATATATATATATATATATATATATATATATATATATATATATATATATATATATATATATATTAAAAAGTTCACAAATGTAGCATACTGTGAAGATCGTACTAAACAATTATAAGTTAGTTGCAATATCATCCTTACTGACATCTAACTATCAGTCCTTTGGTATTCACATCTCCTCCTCAAGATATCCCTCAGCATGTAGCAACTGTCCACATCTACTCTGTGTTGGTTTACTAGTCTCCTCTTGTTTTTTGTAGAATGCTATTGTTTAGCCATGCCGCTATTGTAATGATGTTCCTGTAGTCTACTAGTGTTGCAGATCTATATGTATTTGTTACATTGGTTGCTCATCCTATCTCCTTAAGAGTATTCAGAACATCAGTTTGATCCATTGCTTGTCATACCCCATGTTTTCCATACCAGCAAGCCTGTCTGAGAGTTCATTTCCTCAGACACCAGTATGTCCAGTCATATCTTGCCTTTTTACCATTTGGGCCATGTCAACACAGTGTCGACATAACGAAGATATTATTTAATAAAAAGACAACTGAAAAAATAAATGATCTAATAACAAGATGACTAAAAGAAAAGATGATTTAAGAAAGGGATGATCTAATAAATAAATAATGCTTGGAAAGGGTGACTTAATAAGCAGATGACTTGAAAAATTAAGTGATAGTTGAGATTATTTTCAACCACAGAAACTACACATGAAGTACATACAATAGCTATCTGACTCACCTTTCTTCTCCTTCTTCCTTTCATTCAAAATGTCCTTATCAGTTTTATCAAATACTTGATCTGGTATCTCAGGTGGCAATGAATTATCTATTTCCTGGTTAGTATGATTTTTTCATATCTGAAAGTCAAGAGAGAAAAAAAAAATATGAAGAGAGTAGTAACTCTTAACATTTCTGTCATATTCAGCTAAATTTTGTCTTAGAATATAGAATTTCTATCAGGATAAAGATTTTTATCAGAATATAGAATTGCTATCAGGATAAAGAATTTTTCTCAGAATATAGAATTTTGTTAGGGATATATAATTTTTCTCAGAATATAGAATTTTTTTCACAGGACATAGAATTTTTTTCAGTATACATTTTTGTTCAGAATGTAAATTTCTCTGATGATATATAATTTATCATAAGATATATAGTTTTCTCATAATATAGACTTTTCTCATAATATATAATTTTTCTGAGAATATATATAATTTTTCTGAGAATATATAATTTTTCTCAGAATACCTAATTATTCTCAGAATATATGACCTTCAATGCAGTCAATCTTTATTGTGGAGATGGCACTTGAACATACTGAACACAATTACAACTGAACACACAGAAAAAGTGAACTCACTTGACTTTGGTAACTTCTTGACTGTAGCATATTCTACTGCATCCGGATTGTCTTTAGTCTTTGTGATTTGATGTAATGTATGTGGGCCATCATCTTTTTCAAGTTCTCTTGGTTTAGGCTTTGGTGCTGGTTTAGGTTTCTGAGCAGGTGTTTGTTTTGTCTTCTCATGGCTTGTTTCATCAAAACTAACATCTTCATATGCGCTGCCTTAGAAAGTTAGAAAGCATTGATAACAATAAACATTCCCACTAGTTTGATTTTATGTATCAAATGTTCTTTATAAAGACATCTGTATTCACAGATTAATATTAGCATTGACCAATCAAACATCATCAGCAAATACAAAATGTTTTAGAAAGATTGCAAACTAAAATACATATTCTTCTTCCTCTTCTTCTACATTCATTCTCAAACTCCTTCAATAATAGGGATGTAGTCAGGAGAATGGAATGTACTGTGTCATGATTTACAGCTTTGCTGTGATATCTGCACATTTCAGCCTGGTATATCTAACTTCAGCATGGCTTCAGTATCAAACTCTATCTCATAACTTACTTGGTTGCATCTTTGGACATATATGAAAGATCACAAGTGCTGTTATTCTTTGCTCATCTTTCGAGAATTAACAACACAGAGGCGATACATATTCAGGTTTTTTGTGGATGTCTGCATCTGATCATTCTAGATGTTTACATGGTTGTCTTATGATTTTCACAGATTGCAGAGGAATTCTAGATATTTACATGGTGTCTTATGATTTACACAGATTGCTGAGGAATTATAGATGTTTACATGCTAATACAATCATACATTGAAAGCTAATAGAAATATCACACATTATAAGCTAATACAATCACACATCATAAGCTAATACAATCACACATCATAAGCTAATAGAAATATCACACATTATAAGCTAATAGAAATATCACATATTATAAGCTAATACAATCACACATCATAAGCTAATACAATCACACATCATAAGCTAATACAATCACACATCATAAGCTAATATAATCACACATCATAAGCTAATACAATCACACATCATAAGATAATACAATCATACATTCTAAGTTAATACAATTACACATCATAAGCTAATAGAAATATCACACATTATAAGCTAATAAAATTGCACATCATAAGCTAATATAGTCACACATTATAAGCTAATACAATCACACATCATAAGCTAATACAATCATACATCATAAGCTAATGCAATCACACATTATAAGCTAATACAATCACACATCATAAGCTAATACAATCCCACATCATAAACTAATACAATCATGCATCATAAGCTAATAAAACACACATCATACGCTAATACAATCATAAGCTAATACAATCAAACATCATCATAAGATAATACAATCATGTATCATAAGCTATTACAATCACACATCATAAACAAATACAATCTTGTATCATAAGCTAATACAATCACACATCATAAATGAATACAATCATAAGCTAATAAAACACACATCATAAGCTAATACAATCGTAAGCTAATACAATCACACATCATAAGATAATACAATCAGACATCATAAGCATTCTCTCTTGTTATCAGGTTCAAGATCACATTATCAGACATGCCACAAATGTTAATATTGGCACAAAATGGTTTGTGTCAGCACATACAATATTAGACACATTCTCCAAGAGCAAAATGGGAGAACAATAATGAGATAATAGCTTACCAATTGCCATGTTTCTAGTTGCCACTGTGGCAGAAGTGATGGTTGGAACAATATCACTGTACATTTTATATTGTGAATCTTTGACATTTCTCTCTATATGATTCAAACAATGAGCATACAATTAATAAAACAAATGAGCATGTATAAAATATTAATTACTTGATGATGATGATGATGATGATGATGGGCATTGCTTCTTTGCAGATGGCCAGGAAGAAGGCTAGTGTAAAATGTCAAATTGACTATAAGGACCACAAATTGGTTAAATTACTGAGACACATAAGCAGTCCATAAGGTTCACACATAATTACTTGCCCAGACAGGTTTTATGGAGAAAGTGCTTACACATTTGCACCAGCAGCTCTGTTGATTAGTTCCAAGGGAAAGGCAATGCAAATACACTGGAAACAAAGATAACTGCAAGAGATGCTAGAAGATGGTTTAATACACCATAGATTGTCTTAGGGTCTCCCCTCCGGATTTTCTGTACAGGTTTACTTCCTTAGCCACTAAAGCACTTCAATGCTAATTTCTTAACTATGTAATTAACCAAAAATGCTAATGCAATCAATTTGAAAGTATTTTATGCCTATATATAATGGGTCTATTGTCTTTTGTCAGTTGAATAACCGTTGCTAGTATCCACTGTCGCCATTTAGAGTAGGGCTGGGAGCATCAGTTTTCATTCCACTGCCAGATGTGTCACCTTAGTTGCATTGAATAAATGTTTATTCACGGTAATCTTGATATTTTCTATCCTTCATTCTCTTGGTCTATCTTTGGCCTTATGTCCAGATATTCTTCTGCTATATCCTCTTATTGTTATTTTGGTTTGAGTTCATTGTCATATGGTGACCAAATCATTTTACTTGCTGTCTTTTGATATGCTCAATACATGATATTATACCTACACTATTCCTGATTTCATAATTTCTTATTTTATCTAATTTTGTAACCTCTGACACTTCAATTCAATG